>VDFB02000008.1:147418982-147463883 GCA_007258455.2 Sequoia sempervirens
AAAAAATAAAAAAAATAAAAAAATCAAAAAAAATCAAAAAAGGATTGAAAATAGTAAAGAAAAAAATTGTTCTCTAGTGGAAACCACTTCGGTGGAACTTTGGGTAGGTACCTTGGTGAGAACCTAGCAAATAGGTGCCTTGTGTAATTAAGCACTTTCCATCCACCAGGATCTTTGTGACTTGTTCTGCATCATCCATCCATTATGTTTCCATCATCCATCGCATTCAGATCTCCATCCACCACTCACCCACCCGCATTCGCATCATAGCTTGGTCTTGTTTTCATATCATGATCCCTCCTAGTACTACTTGGCCCATCCTCAAGGTCAGTTTTTCCTGCCTTTATCAGAGTAGTCTATTGCATCACGCTAGGGGCATGTTCTCATTGGATTGGATTCGTGTATATCCTTAAAGTCCTAAAAAATCAAAAATCCAAAAACATCAAAACATCGAGAAAATCCAAAAACATAAAAAACCAAAATCCAAAAACATCAAAAATCATAAAATCCAAAAACATCAAAAAAATAGAAAATCCAAAAACATCAAAATATCAAAAATCCAAAAACATTCAAAACATATCAAAATCCCAAAACAGGTCAAAAAGTCGGTCAAAAAGTAAAAAAAAAGTCTTGTCAAACTACGGGTCTTTGAGCCTTGAATGTAGGAAAGGTTGATCCTTTATCATCCCCCGAGACACTTAGGTCAGTCCTTTAGGCATCCGTCATAATAAACTGACATCTCATCATGTATATCGTCATCTGTAAATCGGTCAACTCGTCAGTCGAACTAGGTGGTCATTGTGTGTATAACGTAGGCAAGGCTAATCTATTGATCAGCCCCCGAGGCCCCTTGAATAAGTCTTTAGGTTAGTATCTCGGTCAAAATCTCAGAAAACCCCAAAACATTGGAAAATTGAAAATAAGAACATTTGAAAATCTCCAAAAAATACCAAAAACAACCTCAAAACATCTCAAAAAGATAAAAAACATCCAAATATTTGAAAAAAATCCATCTGTGTCATCTCACTTACACCTGCAGTAACATCACTCATAATAAATGATCGTCATCCTCAATCTTTGGTAAGATAATCAGAAACAAGTCTAGCCGGTCAAAAGTAAAAACTCAAAACGTCAAGTCTTAGGTCTAAGTCGGTACATTTCAACTCTTTGTGTTGATAACCTATCATCCAATTGGTCCCATATCAATCATTTGAAAGAATTCTTTGGAAAAACGAACTGATGTGCCACCATCCACTAACATGTCCTAGGATGAATCCTTCCTACAATGGGCATTATCTTTTGGCAATAGTTTTGGTCCTTACCCTTAAAAAAAACACATCCCCTTTCGGTTAGCGGTATTGAAGAACATCAACTTGTTTGTTTACTTTGTCTTTATCTTTTGACTTATCTTATTGCGCTCATTCCAAGGAATTCTCGATGATATCGAACCGGAGGATTTAGAGAAATAGGAATGGGGCAACAATCATTATCTTTTGTTTTTGTGCTTGTTTTGGACGTTCTTGTAATATAACCTTGGCGAATACTTGCTTTGTTAGGTATGTATGGAGGAGATTTTGGGCAACTTGTTGACTATTACATTGATAGGTTATACCTTTCCATGTTTTGGTCGAGGTGTTTGAAACTTCTAAAGTGCATCCTAGCAAGGTTTCGTATGTCGGTGTGAACAAGGATACTCCTATCTGCTTGTCAAGTCAAAGTCCATCACACTAGGTACAACGCCATCCTGGTTTTCTATACCTTGATGCATCGTACCACGCGTGCCATCAAACATAAGGAAATTGGCCCTTTGAAAATCCCAACTCCTCGGCAAGTAATCATCATCATTTTGCATATTCATCATCTTGTGTCTTGTTGAAATGACTTCTTCTCTTTTATTTCTTCTTTCTCATCGCACTAACAAGGTACTGTGATAGTTGATCATCATCACCATCATCATCGTCATTGATCCTACATCCACAAATCATTGGCATATTACATAAACATATCATATAGGAAACATATGCATTGCATTTTCATCATCATATAAACATGGTATTATAAGCATTTTCACATCCCTCTCTCATTACATTGCATCACATTGCATTCATCACGTAAATCATCACATAACATCCATTTGCATAAACATTTCATAACCATTTCACATTGCCACCTACTGCATAATCATACATAATAGGTACATAAACATTATAGATAACCCATTGCATACATACTCGCATAACATCATAAAGTCATCTTCCACATTAGGTTCATTTTGCATAAAACATCATCATATCATTGCATATAGTACATCACATTAAATGCATCACATACATACATTTAACATGTTTAGGATAATATTTGTTATTCTAAGCATCTTAAAACCATCTCATTTGCATCATCATATAAAACATGACCATTACATTCACAGTGCATTATATCGTCCACTAAACATCCATATCATCTCATAAATAGCACCACAATCATTTTTTACATTCCAGTGCATAAATAGGAACATAAAAAATCCATTACATGCAAAACGTACATCCATCCATAAACATTTTATAAGCATAGTTCACATAACATTTCACGTATACACCATATCATTTTGCATATTACATTCCATATCACATATCACATCACCATTTGCATCAACATAAATAGATCATCATATAGACTGCAACATTATTATGCATCACATAAATACATCTGCATAGCATAAGTCAACAATATAATATAGATCTGTTAGTTATAATCATTACATAATGCATATATCATTGGAAATAAATGCATCCATAAAAGCATCATATAACACCATAACATCATTGCACAACATATAGAAATAGAATCATCCATCCATGCATAAATAAATGGTACACATCATATCAAAATCATTATCAACTCATATATATCATCATCGGATAATTGTCATAGTACAAATAATTAGATCACTATACATGTGTGTCAATTAGTACAAAAAGGGCCCATCGGGCTATAAATAAGGTGCCTATAAGGCACAAAAAGTATCATCTCGATCAAGGTCTACCCCCTGTATGCTGCCCTCGCCCCTGTCACCGTGATCCTCTGCTAGTTTTTGGCTAGTCTGCTGCAAGTACTCTGGGACCCGTGCTGCTCTGGGTACAGCCTCGTGATAATGCATACGGTAATACTCGGCCTCTCAGATGGACTCCCTGTAGGATCTAATAGACACTATACCCTAAGAGGAGGAGGCTGCCATGCTCTACAACTGCTGTCACTGACCCATCTCTGCGACCGCCTATAACTCTGCAGCCTGTCTCTGCAATATGGTCTGATCCCTCTCAGCCCTGATCTGATCCCTCTCAGTTTGCACCTGATCTCTCTCCCCTGTCAAGGTCTGCACCTGAGCTTATAGCTGCACAATCAATGTATCTCAGGGATCCACCTATCCTACTAGCTGTGCTCGTGGAGGCTATACCTGAGGCTGATCCTCGCCCCCAGCCTGTGGTGGTGCACCTACTGGCACCTGCTACTAATCCTGCATCTACACATCAACCTGATCTAGCTGAGCTAGCTGAACTGGAGGCTCGGCCGGCTAGTCCTGTTGTGCACCATCCCTCCATCCTTGTCCTCCCCCTCTACCTCTCACCCTCTGTCGATCTGGGACTGCTCCTAGAACTGTCAAACGAAGGGGAGGTTAGAACCAATCCCTGTATGCCTGTGTCATGCCTAGATCCGCAGGCCCTTGATCATAAGCCCATGGCCGAGCTACCAAGTGTCTGAAGCTGTTGACGACCTCCGAGGCAGGAATGTATTTCCCCCATGAAACTTGTGCCATGGTGTGGGAAAATACGACCACATAATCATTGTCTGGCCAATCCTGAGGCTCACTGAACTGATGTTGCACGCTCCTGGGCAGGTACCTCTCTATCATAGTGTGCTCTCACCCCTGCATGAAGCGGTCCTGGCGGGCGTAGAAAATCTGATGCACATCGTCGGCCCATCTGGGCCGACCAAGGTATGATCGCCATATGAATACCTACATTTTTTCTAGGACCCTCCTCCAATAGGGAATCCTGTGCTCTCTTGTGTGTGTGGACACACCACCTCTGTAGTGCCATATGAGGAGATCATCAGGCCCCATTGGAACTATAACAATCTGCGGTCGAAGGACAACAATGTGCTCCCACGCCCATACGTGGAGGAGTGTCATGCCTGCTTTGAGTGCTCTACCATTGAGGTAGACGTACTCGTGGAGATCTTTGTACAAAGATGCAAGAAGAACCGACCCCCAAGCAAAGCGAGTAGGCCTGTCACGCATAACCATGTGCTCCTAGCATAGTCCCCAACTAGGACTAAAGTACCAGCCTCGTCTATCTGGAGCAACGAGACCTGAAATAATCATCGTAACAACCAAGTGAAAGGGAGGTGCCAAAGCCCTATGACGCTCGAGCTTGATCTGCCCCTTGCAAATGACAATATCCTCCGTGGCGAGGACTCTGTGGTAGGAATTCCACCCCTCATCTATATAAAAAATGACACGTCGACCATGAATCGACAATCTCAAGATACGCTAAACATCCTCCAAGGTGACAGTGGCCTTGCCAGTGGGAAGGTGGAAAGAAGAGGTCTCGCTGTGCCATCTCTCGGCAAGCGTTGACATCATCCTGAGGTGTGTGTGAATGGGCATTGCATAAGCGATGTACCACAACCCATGTCCCGTAGTCGATCTTGATCTCTGTCGCTCAGGTCCCGCAAGTAACCAAACAGATCCCGTGACCTGTGCTCTCAGGAGTAGAGCTCCCTCGCCGCATCCTGCATCAGGAAGGGTCATCATGTTAAAAATTTTGAATTTTTTTTTTCCGAGCGTCCAAGAAACCACTCCAGCTTCACAATCCATGAAGGCGTCGCAGTTTTATTTTTATCAAATTCTGATGTTAGGGCACAAAAAGGCCAAAATCGCACCACTGCAGTGCACTTTCCTTCCCAACGGTGCAGTTTGAAAAAATTCCAGTCGTTAGTGCACCGCCGTGTTGCACTTTGAAATTCACCCTGCTGGCCACGAGCTCAGTGTCAGAGTTTGGAGTTTATTTTCAAACTCCAAACTCCACCGCCACAGTGCAATCTAACACCGAGCGATGCAATTTTATTTCTGAGCAGTGCTATATAGCGCCGCTGCAGAAGGACTGACTTTGAAAGCATTAAATGAAGGCTAAAAATGAAAAACAAAGCTCAAGAAAGGATCACTTACCGGTGCCCCAATGTCGGGTGGCCGTTGGTACGTCCAAAATCGGTCGAAAATGTGCATCGGAAGTTGTCATTGCGCCATATCGTTAGGAGGTCAGAGCTCAAATCTCAAGGTTGCTAGATGGCTGTGTGTGAAAATGAATTGAAAGTGACCCCTCAGAGCTTTTTTAAGCTTGAAAATTAGGGTTTTTTTCACCCTAATTGGCTATCCTGCTAGGGTTTTGGACCCTTGAGCCTATTTTTGTCTAGTTGAGGCCTGTTTTACATCGTTTTATTACGTTTAGACATGTTTTTAGCCTCCTGGAGCCTTTTCGGACTTATCGGGCACCTTGTCCACTTTTTTCGTGAGATCACCCAAAAATTGAATTTTTGTCCAATCTCTCGAGGGGGCAATATATTGGCATGTTTTCTCTTGCTGGGCAGCAGTGGGGCAAGATTTTAAAAAACAATTTTTTTTTGGCTTTGATCGAGATCGTTTATTCTTTGAACCAACGCAATGAGTGCATTGCTTCAAAGAGGGGCAAAATGTAGACACGTAAAATGTACCGACTGACATTGTGCATCTGATCCTGACCACTAACATCGTTTCATCCTGAATCATCCTTCGGTCTAACCATTTAATCAAATACCCTTATCTGATTAAATTCATCAACATTCCTCTCTTAATTAAATAAACCAGTTATCTAATTAAGTCACCTCTTCTCGATAATTAAATTAATCATTTTGATCTAATTATCCAATTTAATTAAATAATTAATTTTATTTGATTAAATCTTTAAAGTCTATCTATTAAATTGAATGAATTAAAACTTTATTTAGTTTAATCTAACATCATCTCTTTTAATTAAATAAATCAAAATCTTTATTTAATTAATCTCTTATCACATTCCTCTCATTTTTATTTAAATAAATCCACAAATCTAAGTCAAATTTGTCACATCACTTAATCTCTTCATTAAATTAATTAACTTGGATTAATTTAATTTCATATCATGTCCCATCCTCCAGCTTTTACCACTTGCACATAAAAATAGATTTAATTGATTTATTAAATCCCCATTTTCCTCAACAAGGCATCTTTTTGGAATATTCTCCAAGTTTGAATTCAAAAATCCAAGTTGACATGTACATCCAACAAGGAATTTACTCCATCTTACATGTCCTTTTCCTTGAGCCAAGTGGCATTTAATGCAATTTTTTCCTTCCCTCTTGCATGTCATTTCAACAAATTCAAAATTCAAAAATAGGCATTTATTGGCACAATCCTCAAAACTTGCACATCCTCCATCCACTCATAGGTTGACAAGTGGCATCTTGCCATTGGTTGAATGTTAGTCCCACATTGCTCTATTTTGAACATTCATCCATCAATCTCATCTATAAATAAGAGGCTTCATTCTTCATTTGATCATCCACAAATTATGCAAAGTTACTATGCTCAAATATTTAGCCATTTCCATCAAATATCATTGAATCATAGCTAGGTTATGGAGGTTTTTAGCTTGGAGCACTCACCATCCTTCATCAAAGTGGATCATTCATCAACAATACATCAATCTTGCATCATAGGAATTGGGAAAGGGCCAATTTTCACATCAAATTGGCACCAATTCCCCCATGGGATCATGAGTTTTCTATTTTAATTAGGATTCAATCTCTTTTATTGCTATTTCATTGTGTTCTTCATTGCTTTCTTCCTAATTTTAACTTTGTGAATGGATTTCATAGGGAATCCTTGTTCTTACTTGCATTCGAACATCTAATGTGTTTGTTCTTATTGTTTTGCAGGTATTGGGATTGGGGTTCTCACAATAACAAGACAAGCAACATTTAGAGAAGTTCCTTAAGCATTTTGGCTACTTTGAGATCCTTAGAGATCATCCTATCATGCATATCCTTGACCTCCTCCACATCCTGCATTGTCACTATAGTGCACTTCTTAATTTTGCTTTGAGTTTGAACACTCGGCCCCGTGCCCAAATCTGTAACCTGCGACTCCTTAACAACATGATCACCCCTCCTTGTTCACCATTTCACTAAACAAAGATCTTCTAGTCCACTCCCTCACCTTATCATTTAGGAACACAAGCCCTTCAATCGAGGATTCAAATTTCTCCTTGCTAAGATTGATAATCTTGTCAAGGTCTTTGTGCAACAGTAGGAAATTACTTTCCAACATTGACATCGTTAGACAATAATCTCTCTTTAAATTGGCCATGTCCTCCACCATCAGTCCCACATTGGAATTCAGTGATTTAAATAACCAAACTGAAAATATAATCTTTTTCCTTCAAGCTTCTGAGAGTAGAGATATTGTATTGTGCAATTGTATCATGTTTTTTATGGAGGTCATAAACCTCTTGAACCAACCACATTAGCAAATTGAAAGAAATATCAGCCCCTTCCTTAACCAGACCAAAGGCCTGCATGTAATCCATGGCACCCTAGAATAGTCCCCTCCCCTGATGGGAACTCATGGGGGGATCATCATCTTAAAAACCATTGGGAAAATCAACCTTTGACTTACCCTTTCCTTTAGAAAATGACACCTTAAAAGACTCATCCACATCCACCACACTATTCACTTTCCCAGCAGCAGGTGCCCTTCTAGCATCACCATGACCTAGGTCCTCATCCCCATGATTTGCCACATCACTGACCTAATTAACCCCTAAATCCACCAACCTATTTTCCCCATCATCCTTGGAGCCCATCGACCCCTGTTTCTTAGCCTTCCTCCTACTACCTTTACCCTCAGCCTCAAGATCACAAGCCTCCTGAATTTTGTGTTTAACACTTGGGTTGGAATATTTCACCTTTTTAGCAAAACCTTTATTCCCACCAGGAGAAGGGGTGTAGTCCAAGTCTGTGTAGTAACCATCAAACCAAGCATCAAACTCCTCAATTTCTATACCCGCACTCTCAACCATCTCCTCAATCTGGGATTTCCCACTCCCCTTCTCCCTCTTTGACTTGCTAGAAATAACAAGACTAGGGGCTTCCAAAATACAATTAACCTTAATATAATCCATGATGAGCAACATTAAATCCTCATGTAAGAAATGGTTTCTCAGATTCTTTCTATAATTTTCAATCCCTTCTTCTAAATATAGCAAAAGATAGAATGAGAGAGAGATGAGCTTACCGTGGCGAAAGTGATTGAGCATCACAAAATGATGGCCATATAGAGCCAAATACCTTCCATACAGAGTGAAGTAGCACATTAGTGCCATGGAAACCTCCTGCCAAATGGGTTTGATTTTAGACCTATCATAACCCCCACAATCGAGCCTCACCATTTTGGCTCTCTCTATCTCAGAGAAAATTTAATCTAGCCGCCCCCAACAGATTTTTATCTCTATAAAACTTCCTTCCTTTAGTTGACATCCTAGTGACCTCCATAATGAATTCTTCATTTATTGTGGTATCCCTGCCAAACATGCTCAACACCCGTCCATGCCATGCATCGAAAAACTCCATTGAAACATTTGATTCGAATCCATGTAGTTTCTCCATGAAAGGGGTAACCCCTCCCTTCTGCAAAATCTCCCAAACCTTCACATTGGCTTTGAACTCTTCGTAGGAAATTGGTTCTATCCTACACCTATCCCCACCCATCATTGAATGCATACACTTCATAGAAGTAAGCACAAACAACATACAATTGCATCTAAACACTAGGGTCAGATGAAGAGAAGCACCCAAAAAGTGTGCGAGCCTTCTAGTTGCAGTACTAAAAACAATAATGGCAAGGAGTTGACAACATTGAAAATTTATATACCCACAAATTTTGATAAGCTTCACAAGTATGAAGTGTCTTATCACCCTGAGTTGCATAGGATTACCATGCAAGCCTTTAGTCAAGGAGACGACTTCCCCCAATGTGCTAGGATTTGTCATTATTAAGCAAGGTAGCTAAATCAATGGGCATATTATCGTTAACCTCCCAATATCTGGTTGATGTCACCCCAAGATTCGCCATCTAGTCAGCCACCCCATTTTCCTCATGAAAGGCATGGGAAATATACACCTCATTCAAATCATGCAACATAGACTGAGCATCCACAATAAAATTTTCAATTTTCCATGAGGGAGGTGAGCAATTCCTTAGGTAGTTAATTATGTTTAGAGAGTCCCCTTCAACTCACAACTTCTAGCGACCCCCTTCTCCCTAGCCATATTGATGCCATGATAGGTTGCCACTGCTTCAGTCAAGTGGTTTTTCTAGATTCCCAAAGGGAGTGTGATTGTTGAAACAAGCCTACCATTATGAACTCTCAACTCTCCCCACAACCAACATGACCCGGATTGCCTTTAGCTGAACCATCAAAGTTTATTTTATATCAACCAGGGAGAGGAGAGTACCAAACAACCCAATCCCTATCCAACTTCTCTTTCTTCAAAGGCTTAGCAATATCAAAAGTAAGTTTTCAATTATTTGGCACCCCAGCATCATAAGTGGAGACCATCACACGACAGGGAAAATTAGAATTAGGAACCGCTTGCATAAAATTCTCCCTAATGGCTAAAACAATTTTGAAAAATAAGGAGATCGAGGAGAGAGTTGCATCCTTGAAAATTCTATTGTTCATCTCCTTCCACATACCCCATACAATATGAAGGAGTATGAGGAACCAAAGAAGCTTCAAGGACATATTAGAAGAGGGAGCTTGCCATTGAAGCTAGAGCTCCCAAACCGATGCAGGGAAGATCAAATTCACTCTCCATGGGTTAAGAAAGTGGGCCCACACCTCCTGAGCAAAGTTGCAGCCAATAAACAAATGAGAATTGTCCTCTGCATTCTACTCACATAGGTAGCATCTATTAGGCATGGAGAATCCCCTTTTCCACATATTATTAATAGTTAGGATTTTGTTGGACTGCACTATTAACCATAAGAATATATTAATTTTGGGAATCAGCTTGGACAACCAAACAAGGCCCCAAGGAGGCCTTGGACCCACAATATTATTGAGGGAGTTAAACACTAAAGCCACTAATTAATGTCCTTGTGGATGCATCCTCCAGACCACCTTCTCCCACTGAGGGTAAACCAATATATGAACTTGAGACAACACTCTATGCAGAACCTCCAGCTCTTGGAACTCATCATGAATCCTTCTCCACTTACCATTCTCAAAATAATCAAAAAAATTAGTCCGAAATTCTAAGAAACACAAATCCCTCAGGGGGCTGCCCAATCAACATCCCGCAAAGGGTCATGACCAAACCACCAATCATCCAAAAAAAGAATCTCCCTCCCATTGGAGGCCAACAAAGACAACACCTCTAGCCCTAACCAGGGAATTCCAAAAGAAAGAACCAGAAGGAGGAGAGAAGTCATCCCTTAGGAACTCCTTGAATTTTTCCACACCAACAAGATACTTACAAGCAAGAATTGCCGACCAATCCTTATCACCAAGAAGAAGAAGCCACAACTATTTAACAATTAGAGTAGAATTAAAGGTTTTATTTCTACGCAAACCTAAACCCCCTTGGATTTTCAGGCAGCACACCTCCTCCCATGCCATCAGACTCATTCTTTTATTTTCCTCCACACAAAACCATAAAAACCTTTTCTGAATACTTTTGATCTTTTCCAAAAATTTTCATAGCATATAGAAAACGCTAAGAGCATACACCGAGAGATTCTATAATGTGGACTTAATCAAAACCAATTTTCTAGCCTGACTGAGAAGAGCACCTTTCTAACCTGCCAACTTAGCATTAAACTTGTCAATCAAACCATTCCAAAAGGAATCATGAACCAAATTAGCTCCAAGGGGTAGGACAAGATAAGTAGAGGGAAGAGTTCCAACCTAACATTGAAGAATACCAACAATTCTTTGCATCCTTCTCTCCAAGGTATTGAGGAAAAAAATGATGCTCTTAAAAAGACTCACCAATTTCCCCGAGGAAGCCTCATACTTCTGAAGGACCATTTTGATGGATTTAGCTTCCACAACAGTCACCTCTCCCATAATCATTGTATCATCAACATATTATTGGTGCGAGAAAGGAGGAGAAGAGGATGTAGGCCGCAACCCCTTTAGATAGCCCAAAGACACTTTCTGCTACAAAGATCTCCCTAAGGCTTCTACCAAAATTATAAATAGGAAGGGTGAAATCAATCACCCTATCTCACACCCCTAGAGCTCTTAAAGAAGTCTAAAGGAGAGCCATTAACCAACACAGAAAAGGACACCGTCAAGGTGAGGCTCTAAATCAGCTTCACAAAATTGTCAAAAAAGCCAAAAGCAGAGAGGATCTTAAACAAAAAAGGCCAATTCACTTGATCATAAGCTTTCATAAGATCCAAATTTAACAAAAACCATCCCTCTTGTTAACCAACAACAAATGAATATTTTCATGCACAAAAATAATAGGGTCAAGAATTTTCCTACTAGAAACAAAACCAGATTGGTGGGGAGATATAATCAGAGGAAGAACCTTTTGCAACCTTAAATCGACCAAGACCTTGGAGAAAATATTGTAAATAGAATTGTAAAGGCTAACGGATTTGAACTCATTGAAGGCCGAGGCACCAGGAAATTTCAAAATCAACACAATGAAAGTGGAATTCAATTCCTTTAGCAGATTACGACTACCAAAAAAATCCTTGGTAGCATCCACAACATCCTTGGAAACAATAGTCTAGAATTCTTGGAAGAAGAACACAGGGAAGCCGTTGGGACCAAGTGCCTTATTCCCGACAAAGGAGAAGACTGCTTTCTTGACTTCCTTTGCAGAAGGGATATCACAAAGCATGCAATTAAGCTCATCCATCACACTTCTAGGAATAACATCAAACACCTAACCTTGAGCCTTCGAAGACGGAACAAAATTATCAGACAATAGATTAGAAAAGTATGAAGTAGCCACACAGAAAATCTCCTCATCATTCTCAATCAACACATGCTTTAGGGTGGTAATATGGAATAATTTATTATTCTTATCTCCATAATTGAGCCAAACCACCTGTGATCTTTGTTTCCAAAACTCCTCCTCCTTGGCCACAATATTATGAAGTTGAGACAAAAGCATATTCTCCTCATTTGCAAGATTAGCATTGTATCTTGACACTTGAATATTTTGTTGCAAGAGATCCAGATCCTCCTTAATACAAGACTTCTCTTGGAAGATATTCCCAAAGGAATACTTATTCCAATTCCTCACATTAGACTTCACAGAAGTCAACTTCTTAGCAATTCTATACATAGTCATCCCATTGACTTGAATATCCCACCAAGAGGCAAGATTAGCTTTGAAATCTGGATGAGACATCCACATTTTTTGAAACCTTTTAAGGGGAAGGAATGTATTCTACCTACCAGTTCAACAGATAAAGAAATGGGGAAATGACCTAACCCTAGACTAGTGAGAGCAAAGAGAGAGCAAGAAAAACAAACTAGCCAATTAGGTGAAAGGAGGGCCCTATCGAATTTAACCCAAATCAGTACATCCCCAATCCTTCGATTCAGCTAGGTATAGGAAGCCCCATGAAGGTTGACATCAAACAAGGAATTATCATTGATAAAAGGACATCAAATCAAATCTACTCTCATCATCCACATGAAACCCTCCCATTTTGTCCCCACAACTCAAGGGAGTTTCAAAGTCCCCCATAACAAGCCATTGATCAGAAGGGAAATATGCTTTGAAGGAATTTAGATTTCCCTAGAACCTTTTATGAGCACTTTTGACATTAGAGACATAGATATTGGAGGCAATCCAAGAAAAATCATCCCTGATATGATGAAAGGAAGTAACAATATGGTTTGGAACCCCAAAGATGGCCCTTCCAACCACCACTTTCATAATCCAAAAAGTAGCCACCCCCCTGAAGCACCTTCCATATCAAAACCATGAAGGCCACACTCTTTAAAGAACCTTTTCTTTAAACATTCCATCCTCTCAATAGGAATTTTATTTTCTTGAATCAAAATCACGTCTGGTTTATGATCCCTCACCAAGTTAGCAAGGAGATCCTACTTATGAGGGTTCTTCAACCCTCTGATGTTCCATGAGAGAATCTCATGGGGGATTTAGAGATGCACTCTTAGGGAACATATCAAACAAAGTTTTTTGAGAGCCATCATCAATATCTCCTTTTATTTCTTTCTCACTATTCTATTGTAGAGTGGGTCCCCCCTACCCCTTGGCTTTGACCCACAATCATCCTTTAGAAAGTTCCTGGTAGCAACCCCCTGAGGAGAGGGGTTTTTCTTCCTATTCCTAGTCTAGACAAGCGAAAATGGAGGCTCCTTCACTGGAAAAGAGAACCCCATATCATCCCTATTGATAGAAGAGGTGAGCACCACATTTTTTTTAATAAGAGATACCATATCCTCATAAGGCTCCTTCAACACATAAGACGCCAAAACCTTACAAACAACCTCAACACTTCTAGAGACCTCAACTTCACTAGAGGGATTAACCTCACCATTAGCAATCAACTCCCCTTCTTCAAGGGTGGGCTCTTCCCTTATAAGGGGTTGATCCATTACCAAATCCTTATGAGGAGAGGCCAAACCAAAAACAACAGCCTCCCCCCTGAACACCATCCTCCTTTCTTGAAATATTTTCCTTATCCACCATACCCAAGGAATGCTTCAACGAATCAATTCTATCCTCCTCCACGCATAGCCCCTCATTCGATTTCTGCTTTTCCTTCCACTCCTTGAGAGGTTGAGCCATAGTTGGATTAGGTGGCTTGGAAGGGCACGTCTTTGCCCAATAACCAACTTTCTTGCAATGAAAATAGGAAAAAGGAATAGATTAATATTCAACCACCTGGTTCCAACCTCCCAACTTAGAGTTAATCAACACCTTCTCAGGAAGGTCTGCAGATTGGTCAACAATCACACAAAATCATTCACATACCAACCTTTTCTGAGAATTAGTCATTTTGTCTAAGCATAGAAGCTTTCCAAACATGTTAGCAATACTAGCAAACACTTTTTCATCCCAGAAATCCAAAGGCAAGGCCGAAAGCCTTACCTAAATAGGGGCAAAAGAAAAAGAACAAGAACTGGGATTGAAACCAACCTCCCACTTTTTTAGGACCAGCAAAGACTTACCAATCATCCACGGCCCACCAATGAGAACACTCACCATGTCCTCCTCATAGGTCAAGGAAAAGGAGAAGAAACCCTTAGCCATCATTGCCACCTCCACCTAACCTTTCAGCCTCCATCTCTTAGAAACAAGATTGTGCGCCAACTCAATGATTGGACGACAACCCATAAATTTTCCCACCAAAGATAAGTCCATCGACTCCAAACATTTCACAATAAAAAAGTCAGGAATAGACACTGAATACTCCCCAGTTGATGGGTTTTCCAAAAAGCTGACCAAAGGAGAAGTA
Organism: Sequoia sempervirens; assembly: GCA_007258455.2. NCBI lineage: Eukaryota > Viridiplantae > Streptophyta > Pinopsida > Cupressales > Cupressaceae > Sequoia > Sequoia sempervirens. Next base: position 147,433,573 of record VDFB02000008.1, read on the forward strand.
CTCTTCCCTTTAGGCTTAGCGCCAAAAAGAGTAGACTAGCTGGGTCCATTTGAAAAGACCCCCACTTTCTTTTGTCCTTCCTTGACAACAATATTCATAGGAATCTCCAGGCATGGAGAAGAAGACAAGATCACATTATGAGGACTCAGAAAGGCCCCCACACAAGGCATGGAGTGAAGACCATCCCCAAAACCCAAAGCGTCCAGAACAAAAGACACGAAAGAGGACCCACCATCATTACCAACAACACCACCCAGGCTAACAGCTCTGCACCATCAGCAAAAATAGCTTCACACCTACCACCATTACCACTAGGGGAGAACTAGCAATTCCCACCTTCAAGGAATTTTGAAAAAATGTCAAACCACCATAAGAAAGCTCCATGTTTCCACTATTACATTATTGTTGTTCAAGCGATGTTTGTTGTTCTTGAGTTGTTTTAAAATTATGGGAAGCATGCACATATTTTTTAATGGTGTTTACATGGGTTCAACCTACGCTGGGAATTTACACTAATTACTTTCTTCAATGATTATGGAAGTGTGGAATGACATGTATGAGTATGAGTTAAGGTGTGATTTGGTTTGCCTTCATTCCTTTCCACCACAGGAATGTTTTTGTGCCAACCTAATTTGAATTTGCATGGTTGAGGTTCATAGCCGACCTTGGAGAATTTTTTCAAGGTTGATGACAATATAAATAAGTGTTGAGATGATGATGGTGAGTAAGTAATGCATGTCATGCAAATTGTAGAGTTGTACTGTGTACATTTGTGAAGTGCAGTGCGAGCTAAGTTAATAAGTTAGACTATCGGAAGCAGTGAGAAAAAGGTGTCTATAATATTTAGAAAGGTTGTTAATGTGTTGGTGATGTTGTGGTATGATTTTCTATTGCATTGAGGTGTATTTCTCATTATAACAATTTTCTTTCTTCTCTTTTGTAATATGGTAGTGAAAATATTTCCTTCTTTTGAGCGATGAGCCCACCGACAGTGAGCCTATTGTATTCAATGTTGTAATTACTTTATATTGTGAGCTAATCCTCACTATGGTTTTTACCTTCTTTGGTTTTCCATGTAAATCCAAAGTTTTCATGTGTTTGGATATGTTTGCATAACTGTTTCTATGTTTACATTCTTCTAATACATAATTAGGTTTTAAGTGGTTGTTAAGATTTTATAGACTAATGTATATCTGAATGTTAAAGAGGGTTTTAATGTTTTAGTGTACAACTAATTCACCCCCCCTCTTAGTTGTCTTGTGTATTCAATAATTAATATCATGGAAAGATTCCTTGGAAGAAAGCTTAACCACTTGAGTTAGATTTGGAATGGCACACAAGTGATGCTCCTTTGTTTGATGGATAGGATTATGCATTCTAGAAGACAAGGATGGAAGGTTTTCTGGTGTCCCTTGGATATGGATTTTGGAAGTCTATTGTGACTGGATACACTATTCCTAAAAATGGTCCGAGTACTGATGATGAGATCAAAGCCTATGAAAACAATGGTAAATCAAGGTATGTTATTTTAAGTGGTCTTTTTAATACTAAACTTGTGAAAGTTATGAATCTGAAAACTTCTTAAGAGATCTCTAGAGAAAGTTGGAAAGAATTTATGAAGGATATGACAAGGTTAAGTTAAGATGCAGAATCTAAAGATCATATTTGAGAACATGCCAATGTCAATAGATGAAAAAATTACAAGCTACATGCATAAGGTGAATGATATTGTCAACTCCATCAGAGGTCTTGGTGGAAAGCTTGAAGAAGAAGTGGTAAAGAAGGTACTGAGAACTCTTCCTAAACCTTATAGGACCATAAAGTTTCTATGATTGAGAAAGCTTAATATTTAAGAAAATATACTAGAGATCAGTTGTATGGTGCTTTTTCTACTTTTAAAATGAGAGAATTTGGTCCGAGTAATATAAAAGTTGAATATTCTTTTAAGGATGGTAAATCAAAAGAGACTGAGGAATTAGATCAAAGAGGATCTTGATGATGTAGAAGTAAACTCTATGAGAAAAATGAAAAATGGTACTAAAAAATATAGAGGTAAGTTACCTTTCAAATGTGTCAATTGTGTAAAGATAGGTCATTGTACTTCAAGATTTCCAAACAAAGCTTTATATGACAAGAACACAGAGAACAAAGGTAAAAAAATTAAGAAAAGTTATTATGTTAGAGAAGATGGCAGTATATCTGATGATGAATCTAATTATGTGGATGCCGAGGATAGTGAATGCTTGTTCATGGCTATAAATGTTGAATCTAATTCTACTAACTCTAAGAGATGTATGAAGGAAAATTCTTTGGAAGTAGGGAATAATGATGAAGGAACTATGGTGACTATTTTTCACACTAGAGACGAGTACTATTGAATCATTGAAAGTGGATGCTCAAATCATATGACCAATGATAAAAGTAAGTTTTTTAAACTTAAGAAATATGAAAGAGGTCTAGTCAAGTTTGGTGATGATACATCTGCTAAGATATGTGGAAAAGGTTCAATCAATTTTGATGGAAAGCATAATACAAATGATGTTCTTTATGCTAAGGGTCTAAAGCATAACCTCTTGAGTGTTGGTCAAATGTGTAGCAAAGAATATAATCTTATGTTTAAGGATTATGGATGTGAGATCAGAAAAGGCTTTGGACCTATGGTTGTAGCTAGAAAAAGGACATATAGAAATGTTTATCATCTCAAAGGTGTTGATGACCAGTCATTTCTTTATGATGTAGATTAATGAAGTTGGCTATGAAATAGAAGGATGTGTCACATTGATTTTCATAACCTAGTGATAATTAGTTTAGTTCAAAATGTGAGATATTTTCCAAAGATAACAAAGCCTATCAATGTTGTCTACAAGGAATGTCAAATTGGGAAGCAAGCAATAAGTTTCAAAGTCAAAGAACAATCTACTATCAGACTGTTGGAATTGGTACATATAGATCTTTGTGTTCCTACAAGAGTAAGATGTTTTCAAGGTGACAGGTATTTCATGTTATTAATTGATTATTCTAGAATGACATGGGTTGCTTTTCTCAAATAAAAATCAAAATCTCTAGATAATTTTAAAACATTCAAAGTTATGGTTGAAAATGAAACATGGATATGAAGTTCAAATGTCTAAGGTCTAAAAGTGGTGGATCTAGTTGACCTCTAGTGAGTTTAACAATTTTTGTGGGAATCATGGAATAAAGAGGTATTTATCTACCCCTAGGACTCCTCAATAGAATATATTGGTTGAAAGAAAGAATAGGACTTCTCAAGAAGTAGCAAGAACAATTATGAAAGAGGAAAATCTATCAGAAGTCTATTGGAGAGAAGCAATTCATACTATAGTCTACACACTTAACAGAGTTAAAGTAAGAGAAAATAGTTCAAAGATTCCCTATGAACTATGGTATGGGAGGAGCCCTACTGTCAAATATTTCAAAGCGTTTGGAAGCAATTATTATATCAAAAGATATGAAGAGAACATAGGAAAGTTTGATACAAGATCTGATGAAGGTATCTTCTTTGGATATTCTACTAAAAGAAAAGCTTAGTGATGCTACAACAAGAGGCTAAAGAAGATTATTGATAGTGCAACTGTCAAAGTAGATGAAGAATTATACAATAACTTAGTGGTGATAGATGAATATGAATCAAATGACTCCTCTTGTAGGGAAAATGACAAAGATGAAGGTAAGGAGAAAGAAGTTTAGATTGAAGAGGAAGAAGCTCTAAAAATGATCCCTAAGAATCATACATATGTGCACAAGAATCATTCTAATGATTAGATCATTGGTGACAAAATCAAAGGTGTATTGAAAAGAAGAAAAGATATTATGATTGAAGAATAAGTAAATCCATGTTTACTTTTTAAAGTTGAACCTAAAGTAGTGATTGAAGCAAGTAAAGATGAATATCAAATCAAGGATATGGAAGAATAACTAATGCAGATTGAGAAGAATCAGACTTGGGAACTTGTCCCAAGACCAACAAACAAGAATATTATTGGAACTAAGTGGGTATTCCAAAACAAACTGAATGAGAATGGAGAAGTAGTGAGAAATAAGGAAAGGCTTGTGTGTAAAGGCTAAATTCACAATTAGAAGGAATAGATTTTGAGGAGACATTTGCTTCGTTGGAAAGAACACAAGCTATCAGAATGTTTTTAGCTTTTTTAGAACATAAGGATATCAAAGTTTATCAAATTAATATAAAGTATTCTTTCTTGAATGGCGAGTTGGAAGAAGAGGTATACAATGAATAACCAAAAGGATTTTAGTTACCAAAAAAAACATATATGGTTTGCAGATTGAAGAATGTAATTTATGGACTAAAGCAATATCCTAGAGTTTGGTATGCAAGCCTGGATAGGTACTTGATACAACAAGAATTGAATAAATGTACCACAGATAGTAATCTTTATTTCAAAGTTGAAAAGATCAAATCTTGATTGTGGTTGTGTATGTTGATGATATAATATTTGGAGGAAATGAAGCTATGCGCAAGAGACTTGCAGAAGAGATGTAGAATGAGTTTGAAATGTTAATATTTGGGGAGACAAATTTCTTCTTTGGACTACAAATCAATTAGAAAAATTTAAAGGTATATTAATTTCACAATCAAAATATGTTAAATAAATGTTGAAGAAGTTTGGAATGGAAGACTCTACATAGGTATGTACCCCTATGGTTACTAGTTGCAAGTTGAGCAAGAATGATGAATCTCCTAAGTTTGACTAGAGAAAGTATAGATCAATGATTGGAGGACTACTATACTTAACTACTACTAGACCGGATGTCATGCATGTAGTTTGTTTTGTGGATAGATTTCAAGAAGACCCCAAAGAGTCACATATTGTAGAAGTGAAGAGAATATTTAGATACTTGAAGGGAACTCTAGAACATGGCTTGTGGTATCCAAAGGGTACTAATTTTTATTTGAGTGCTTATACAGATGTAGATTGGATAGGATGTGTTGATGATAGGAAAAGTACAAGTGGTGGTGTATTATTTCTTGGATGTAGATTGGTGTCTTCGCTAAGCAAGAAACAAGATTCAGTTTATTTATATACTATAGAGGAAGAATACATTGTAGTAGTATCTTGCTACACACATGTGTTGTGGATGAGGAAAACCATGAAGGTTATATCAGAGCAGTATATGATGAACCAATTTATATCTTTTGTTACAATACAAGAGCTATTAACATTTCAAAGAATCTAGTAATGTACTCATGGACAAAACATATATCTCAATCTAGTATCGCTTTTTGAGAGAGAAGGTTGTAGAGAATGAGGTGAAGCTAGATTATGTGCCTACAAGGGATTGGGTTGTTGATATATTTACTAAGGATCTTCCCAATAATGCTTTTGAGTATCTTTGGGAGAAGATAGGGGTTATTACCCCTCCTTCTTTGAACTAGATGTATAAGGATATGCATTAGTATAGTAGATCTCAAGATTCATTCTTTGCTCTAGAATGAAGTTGGTGGCTACCTCTCAAGGGGAATAGGTAGTGCATTGTTGGTTGTTGTGGTGAGATGGAGTAAGTACTGTTGTAGGTTGGTGGTTTCCTTTGTCAGTTGTTTCAAAGGATATGTTCAGTGGTTGTTGGTAGGTATAGTTTTTTTTGTCCTCCTAAGGGGGAGTATGTAAAGTAGTAAAAAGGAAAAGATGGTGCAATGCAATGGTGAGTAGGTACAAGTATGATTAATGTCAAAGGGGGAGAGTGAGAGAGAGATGTGTCATAATTTTCCATTGATTTAAAAGGGGGGGAAAGAGTGATGTGAAAAAGGAAAGATTCAGTTGGGAAGGAGAGAGAGAATAAGCTGAAAAAGGGAGAGAGTAAAGAAAGTTGTTGGTGATCAGAGTTGTGTTTTTTGTTGGTGGTTTTTCACATCATGTGTTTCCATCAATGATAAAGGGGGAGATTGTTGCAAGTATTAGTAGTTGGTATTGTCATTGATGTCAAATGGCTTATGTTTTTGTTGTCATTCATGCTAATTGGTTCATACTATTGGTAATTGTTGGAATTCTATGTTGTATTTATGGTTGAGAAGTTGTGATGATGATTTGATTAGTTTCATTATGTTTTCATTAGTAAGTGTTATAGGTATCAACCTCTAATGTTTCTTTGACAAGATTCTATTTATGGATGTTGTATGGTTGAGTTGGTGTGTTGCAGTTGGTTTGGTGATATTAAGGAAGTACTGAAGATGATGAGAATGTGTCTCTAGTGCTTGGTTTCCAAGTGATTTTGAGAAAATTTGAATAAAAAAGGAAACAATATGTTGTAGAGGTATTCTAGCATACAAAGTGGTGTTTTGGTTTTGCTCTAAATTTATTCTATGTTAAAGATTTTCTTATGCATTTTAGATATTTTATCAAAGGTGTTTGAAAAGATGATATTTCTAGAATTTCTTGTCCTAGATCGTTGTGTAGAGAAAGTTGTGTTCACTAGTGCGTGAAGTGTGTATTGCAGTGTTGTTTGGGAGAAATGGTTTTGCTCCACATTTCTCCATGGTGTGTTTTCTAGTGTTGTGGTTTTAGAAGTGTGTTCATATTGCTCATATCTATCATCAGTTGAAGTGGTATGAAGTTTGGAGCTTTGTATGTTAGTTTCTTGAGTTATAGTATGTAAAAGGTTAATTGGGTGTATAGGATGAGTTTTTTATTTAGGTGAAAGTTGTTGTGAAGGAATTTGTTGTATTTTAGGGTTTTTGTGGAATATTCTTGATTGTGTTCAAATGATGTTTATTTTTTGTGAGTTGTCTCAAGATTAAAGGATGTGTGTACTTAATTTTTTAATGATGTTTACACAGGTTTAGTCAACCTTGGGTGTTTACACTAATTGTGGATTTGCTTAAGTGATTGTGGAAGTGTGGCATGACATGTATGAGTCCGATTTAAGGTGCGATGTGGGATGCCCTAATTATTTTCCATTGTGTGAATGTTTTGGTGCTGACTTAATTTGAATTTTCATGGTTGAGGTGCATAGCTGACCTTGGAGAATGTTTTCAAGGTTGATGACGGTATAAATAAGTGTTGCTATGATGATGGTGAGTAAGTAATGTGTGATGTGAATTTCAATTGTGAAGTGAAAATTTGTGAAGTGGAGTGTGAGCTTAATGAGTTAGACTACTGGAAAAAGAGAATAAGGTGTCTACAATCTTTAGAAAGGTTACACATGTGTTGGTGATGTTGTGGTGGACTTTTTTGTTGTATTGAGATTGATTTCTCATTGTAACAATCTTCTTTCTTCTTTTCTATAATCTAGCAATGAGCCATTGGCAGTGATCCCTTCCTTCTTTTGGGAAATGAGCCCTCCAGTAGTGAGCCTATTGTATTTGGTGTTGCAATTACTTTATATTGTGAGCTAATCCTCACTGTGGTTTTTCCCTTCTTGGTTTTTCCATGTAAATATGGTGTTTTCATGTGTTTGGATGTGTTTGCATTATTTTTTCTCATGTTTACATTCTGCTAATGCATAATAAGGGTTTAAGTGATTGTTAAGGGTTTATGGAATAATGCAGATCTAAATATTAAAGAGGATTTTAATTTTTTAATGTAAAACTGATTCATTGCCCCCCTCTCAATTGTCTTGTGCATTCAACACTGTAATCATATCTTAAATTTATCTTACCAATACTAACCATGGTTTCTACTAAATCCTACAAATTATATTACTATTGGTCTTTTAAATAAAAAAAAATCTATCTTTGCTAGAAGTATCAACATCATTTCTCTGTGGAGAAGGTCCAATAGACATACATGTATTCCTAGCTTTCAAAGAATCAAAATATTTTCCTACTCATGTTATAATTTCTTAATACTCTTGTGGATATATTTATTTTCTTCCCCTCTCCATAATTAATTCTTCATTGTGATCTTTGTTTGATTTTAATTTAATAGAGTCACCACTTTTCGATTCTAAATAGAAAATATTATTTAAACAATGATGAGTTAATCAATCAATTGCTATAATCGTTACTAGGAACAATCTATTAAATCTTTAAAATATTCAAATGGTCTTGGATTTAATTGTTTCATTCTATTGGTGTTTAGATTTTTGGGTTCCAAAAACCTTAAAATGAATTCACGTTTTAGTGTTAGGGGTATCAATCTCATGACAACATCTTATGATGAGGTAGGGATAGTAATAGACCAATTCATAAGGATGGGTAATTCCTTCCACTTTAAGTTCTTATAGGAGAATAAGGGTGCTCCCTATGGTTTTATGTTTACTTAAATTTTATATAAATGACATGATAATGTACCTTGATACAAACCATACACAATGCTTAAGGATTTACAATTTAACAATCACTAAGTGCCTATATGTTAGATTACTTATATAGGGATTTCATATATCTATTAAGTAGACACATAACCATATAAGGAGACATAAAATATTTCCTTATTAATTTGTATTTATATTCACCTTTAAGAATACCCTCAAACATAAATGCAAAAGTAACAACAATACACATCTCATTTCAGGTGATTCTTGAAGAAATAGCTAAGATTATACATTGATATAGAGATAGTAACACTATATTTTTTATAATAGTTATATTTTTGTAGTTTCAAATATGATAGTATGATTAAATGTTGAACACATAGTAATGGATTCCTATATCTAGAAATGGAAACATATTTTTATGCTTAAAAAAAAAACAATAACATGAATGTAACCCAATCAAAGACACCTAATATGAAGAAAAAGTACTATGTAGTTCAATCTCATACATAAGATAGGCTTTATGCATGAAATATTAAAAACACATAGAACTATAGTACAACTAATCGAACATACCTTATTTATACATGGGTAAAAATATAAACAAAAGAGGTTTCAAAGAAATATTGTTTCAAGGAATGCAATAATTGTAGGATATGCACAAAATGGATTTATTGAAAAGGATTTAGAAACTTTCAAGAAAATACAAACGGTAGGTATAAATCCAAATTTTGAATCCTTTTCCAGTATCCTCCTCGTGTATTCTAAAATGGGAGTTTGGAGTAGGGTAAGGACATCCCACAAAGCATAAAGGATGGAGGAATTTTGTTAGAGGTTGTAGTTGCAACTTCCTTCATAGACATGTATGCAAAATGTGGAAGCATAGACAAGGCATGTGAATTGTTTGATAGAATGCCTCAAATAAATGTGGTCTCATGGACTATAACGATGGAGGATATGCACCAAATGGATTTATTGAAGAGGCTTTATAACTTTCAAGTAAATGTAATCAACAAGCCATTGGAACAACATATTAGGAATGAAGGTCATGGTTTAAGTTAAAATATAGAGTATGTCATATCAATAGGTTGTGAAAGAAAGGTAAGAGCAACTTCAACTCATCAAAACCAAATCAGACAATTTACATGGTATGAAATCAACAATATAAGCCTTTACAATTTATAGAATCCAAAAATAGGATCCTACAAATCATGCAACCAAAGTATGACCATCTATAGATTGTGAAAAGAAAGGGTGAGCATTATATTTTTTTGGTCACCTTTGCAATACCCAATACAACACCCAAACCATAAAACCCACAAAATTCCCATAAATTTAAATGCTTATTTATGAGCAAGATCAGTAAGGTAATAAACTCGAGCCTTTGCAAGTTACCATGTAACATCAAAAATCAATTACAATTTAATACATTTTCATGGCGACATTGCTACATAGTTAGTTCCCACGTAGATGGGTGATGAATATTGAGTATGAGGACTACCTAATCTTACTCGTGTGCTCAAAATCCTCCTCAACTCTATTTGGGATCAACTCCCATTCCCTTGACTAGTCAAGTCTCCTATTTTGTAGCACTCTTACCACTACAATAGCATAAAACCTTTGAATATGCATTTCATGTGTTGGGAAATGACAAATACTCCACCCTTGATTATCATGTCCAATTCATGTGCCAAGTTGTAACAAACCTTTCTCATTCCATTCATATATTTTGTTTGTAGATGGTAAAGGAACAAAGAGTTTTGTAGTTCTACCACCATGTTGCACTCCATATGTTACTTAAATACTCCCATCCAAATATCACTCAAGAGGCCTAAAGCATTTTTTGTTACTATAGCCACCTCCTTCCAAACTCATTCCTCTTTTCTCTCCATCCCTAATCTCTCTAAAGTTGTTTCCAATATCCCCTTCCAACATTATTTTCCAACACATAATAATGGACTCCCCTCTCTTCCCCTACCACCATTGACTTCTCCCCACCCTCTTCTAACTATGTCATCCTTTTTGTCTACCAAAATCTGACTTTTTGGGTGGCCTCCAAATGGGGACACCATACGTCTCTTAATGGCATACCATCAAGATATCCATAAATTCTACCTCTCCAAGGAGCCTTCTACATTAAATTCTATATACTAACTAGTAACTGCCCACCAAATAGGCCCATACACAACCCATGTCTTCCATCACTCTATAAACATAAAATATTTAATATCAAGATCTATTCAAAATTTGACAATTATGAAAATCCCCCAATATGGATCCAAGTGATATTCAACTAATATGATCAAGCATCATGATTATATTAATTTTGACATCAATCTCAATTGGATATGCCATGTCTCAATAAGACTATACTAAATTGTTTAAACTTCAAAGGAAATAACACAACAATTATAAAATTTATCTAAGTAAGGTTGATATGTGAGTGGAATCTAGATGGTTGACAACACCATATCCATTGAATTGGCATCCAACATATTTATCCAATAATCATATGTTCTTAATCTCTTAATATCCTTTATCATCTAGCGAAACTCAGTACCTTTTAAAATAGTCTTAGTTCACAAAATATGAAATGTTCAACCTAGCCACATAATGTACTTTAAAATTTTGAAATACATACATATGGCCATCATTACAAACTTGGGTTAAGCATAATCAGTGTCTGAGTCATACTCAAGATAATTTGAAACATTATGCTTATCATATCTTCGTATAATAGTATGTATTCCTTAGTATTAGTAATAATAATATTCTTAACCTTTTAATTTAATTTACCCTATGGTGTAACCCATTATCATTGTAATAGCTTAGTTATTAACTAGATAATATTTTCACTTGACATTTGTAACTAACTGTCGAGCTTATAATTTCATATACCCAACATGCTAAGATACCAACCATATCATAATATGTCTTTTTATATAGATACCATTGTCATAGTCTTTAAAGCTATTTTCCTCAAGATAAATACATCATGTAAACTATAGTGCATTATATAACTATTAGAAGGAATACAAAAATAATTATGACATGCTTAAACTTGCTGAAAAACTAAATCATGCTAAAGATAGTGGAAACAATGTGTTTGTTAGACCATAATATGAAGATACACCCAATGAATTTGGTAATGTCAATAGTCACAAAGACCATACTAGTCCTCCAAAATTAGAGGTTAACATACTTCTCATAAGACAAGGTTGTCCTATGTCAAACTAATTATTATACTATTAATTATACACTAAGAGGTTTATAAATTTTAAAGTATGATAATCCATGTGTTTTATTAAATCATAGTGGCATTCTTATAATCACATTGAATAAGCATGCGATTAAAAACATATATGTATCCACCTTCTTAAATAAGATGACTTAAGATCACACAACTCAAACTAAGTAATTCAATAACTACACATTTTAGCTTAACATAAAATTCTCAAAGATCCCTTATACCAACAATATCTATGCTTAGAAAAATAACCTAAGCTATTGAAAAAATGTCATAAACATATGTAGAACATACCTAAGAGGTGGGAGAAAATATCTATTATTAAATAGAATAAAACCCGAATCAATTAAACAATATCTTAGAGAAGCAAGGGTAAAGGAGGTTACTCAACTATATAGATGATATTGTAAAAATAAAAAATTGATGCAAAGAAATCTATTCAACTAGCTCTTCCCTGGCCTCTTTTCATGGACATCTCCATCATCATCTCATCATAAATTTTCCATGGCACAGTTATCTATATAAACACTACAACTACCTCATCTCTTCTCATGCATTGATTAACATTCAAACCTGTTCATGAGCTCTCATAATAGTACATAATAATTAATTTTCACATGAAACTAAACCATTCTTAAAATATTAATAGTACTAATGATTGGACATAATATTATGACTCAACTAAGTCTATAAGGTTGTGAGGTCTCCCCACTCCATTATTTGTCCAATAAACCTATTATTAAATATTCATAATTAACATTAACATCATAATAGCACACCCATTCTTGCTACATATCACTCATTTTTATTCATCCTATCAAGTGTTATGGATAGCATGCTAGGGGTCTTACAAAAGATGAGTATGAGAGACCTTTTTTTCTTACTAAGGGAGGCTTGGTGGAGAAGCCACATCAAGGATGAAGACAAATTTCCTTGAAAATTGTGCCTACCATAAAATTTAACTTAAGTTGGAGAATTTGGGGAATTGAATAAAATTAATCTTGACCATTGGATGTAAAAGTGGAAAACAATCTGTTAGAGAATTTCTATGAATGTACAATTTCAAAAATCATTATAAAGTTAGGAAAAATATTTGGGAAACATATTGGAAGCATTATAATTTTTGAACTTAAAACTAATAAAGAAATATTTTATAATTTTCATTATTTAATCATATTTTTCTCTAGACACCAAGTTATTTTCTTGTATGTTAGTAGCTAGTTTGATGTATATTGGATGAGTTTGTGATGTATTTCATGTCACTAGTTATTTTTTGATTGTAAGAAACCTTTCTTGACCAAACTAGAAACCATTATTTCATATTATGGAGAGTCTTGTTAAGTTGAGCTATTAATTGGGTGTTTAATAAAAAATTCTTTCATTATTTAAAAATATTTTTTTAAAGATTGTATTGTCTTTGTGGCATCGTGAGTTATCTAGTTAAGAAAAGCTCCGTTTCACCTATCTACAATGGTTGAAGTTAAAGTGTAATTAAAGGTTTAAATTTTTATTTTGTTTTTTCTATAACCCCTCTCTTCCATGCCCTATCTTTTGTACTTTTTAAAAATCTACCATAGTTTAAGAATCAAATTATGATTTTCAGCATGTATAGTATTGTTATAGAGTTTAATTTTCTTGAATGCAAATTTATATATAGTTGGGTTTTTGATGGAAAGTAACATTTTATAGTGATATATGTTTAGAATTTTTTGGATAATGTATTGTTAAAAGTAGAAATTATTGTTTGTGTGAAATTTAACCTTTGTGTGTTAGGAAGTTTTCCCAAATCTAGTAGGCCCCCTATTGAAACATAAAAAAATAAATAACTAAGTTATGTTACAAGGCCAACACCTAACTATAGAGACCTTGGGGTAATTTTTCATTTTGGGATTAAATTTCTTTTAGGAAAGGTGAGATACCTAGTATTTTATCTAAGTTGAGAGGTGTTTCAAAACAACCATGAACACTGCCCAGTTCTTGGTGGCTTTAGATAGGTTTTTTCCAATGACATGTAGGTGATGGATTCCTAGATCTACCAATCTTAGGAGTTTATTATTGCATTGGTGTATCAAAAGAAATTCATGTGCTTCAAGTTTTATATCAACCTATGTTTCTTGAGGTTCTAATTGGTAAATTAAACCCTAAGTGAATAGACACTAGACTTAGGTGAATTATATGCATATGATATATTGGTTATGTTTACTCGTTTATAAGATGAATTAGACCCTTAGTGAGCTTTGAAAATATTATTAACAATCTTATTTGATGAATGTTGCTAAATTGTTGACATTGTTGCCAATGTCAATTCAATTAGTATGAGATATTTGTCTCATCATCATAACTAGCATTGATCTTTGAAAAAGGATGGACTCACAATGTAGTGTGGGATGTATCATTATTTTCTTTCAAGATAGGGTGTACTCAAAGGCTTATATATTAATGAAAGTAAAGGGGGAAATGCTTATAATAAGGTTACAACTCCTCCTCTTTTGACCACTTAGTTTTTTTGTATATGTGATGCATCCATGGGTTAGTCCCAATATGTATATGTGATATATGCATGAAATATTCAAATTATGTAAATGTGTTGTGTGCATGAGCTAGTCACTTTATGATTTGGTCACTGTATGGATTGGTGCATGTTGATACACCAATGTTAATATGGAACTAACATTTGAGTAGATTTATTTAAGATATTGTACTAAATTGTATGTGAATTTAATTAGAAGCATAAGATCAAATAATGGTTGACTTAAAATAGAGGTCAAAGATCACGATCCAATTATGTAGATAAAATATTTCTATTTTGATATGTGAACTATGATGTATCTAATTGTAAGAAAGGGATACGTAGGAATGACTATCTCAAATGAACCTTGAGGATCAGTCCTCGCTCTAGGGATTTGTCCTTTTGTGTAAGCTTATGTTATTCAGTGCAATATTGTACAATTGTGGTATAGAGCTACCACCCTTTTTATGGCTTGGTAAGGTTACAAAAAAATAGTAGTAATCATGGGTGATTATTACGAACACATATATATTTGTTAGACATAAGTACGACTAACATGGAGCTTAGCTTTTGTTAGAATAAAGTAAAAGATAGGTTTGTAGGAACATGGATAATATGAAACAAGAGACTTATACTTATATTTATCAATATATCTACATAATAAAACACTCTCCTCAAAACAAACACATAGACATACAAATTATATAAAAATATTGGATAATATGTTACTTAAGCTTTATGAATTGCAGGTGTATATATATATATATATAATAATAATGTTGGATAATATGTTACTTAATGAGTTGAAGAGATAGAACTTAAGTATCATATTATCCAACATTATCTATATTGAGTTGGAGGCGTTTGAAGATGATAGAGCTTAAGTATCATATCATCCAGCATTTATTGGAACGAGATATTCTCCGATTAAGATATAGAAAATTTATTGTTTTTTGTTACATGATCTTCTCTAATTAGGTAAGCTTAATATTACCGTGCAATGGATCTTCTAATCGTCTTCTTGATAACGATCGTGCAGCAATAGAATCTTCTAATCGTCTTGTTGATAACGATCGTGCAGCATATATAATAAGTGCGCGTTTGCAGTAATACCCACCATTAACAAAAGAAGGGAGAAAGTTATACGCGAAGCAGCCATGGGTCGTTTACTCTTTAACGTTGCAGTAGTCCTGGTTTTCGTAATGATTAGCCCAAATACTATGCTCGGAAGTGCACGAGAAACAAGCACTATAGCCCATCCTGATGACGATCCAAATTTGGGCATGTCAGCCCTAATTCAAGCCCAAACGCTGGCCCGGGACGCCCAGTCACTCGTAGATTATGTTAAGAGCCAAAGTATAAGCTATTGTGTGGATCCTTACCAACATGTAACCGATCAGGCGAATAGCGCAGTGACCCAGTTGCATGATGGATCTGGAGACAAGCGCAAAGCAGGTGCTGCCCTTGCTGCTCTATCAGATACGGAGGATTCGGCAAAAAAATGCGTTCCGTTAATGCAAAGCGACAGTGATCAGAGGATAAAAGATCTGATTGGAGAGGTGCAAACAAGGACTACAAACCTTATAATAGATATCACCAGCACTACGAGCGTTTTAAATCAGATTGTCAATGGGTAATTTAGATAATGCAGTTTCGTTTCATTAGCTTTGTTTACATAAGTGAGTAGTGAGTGGTATGGAATAACTTGATCTCAGATTTTCAATGGCTAATTTAGTTAACACAGTTTCGTTTCATTAGCTTTGTAGTGAGTGATATGTAATAACTTGAACTCTTCAGGAGTTCGGTTGAAGCTTTGTAGTGAAGGGGATTAGGTTTCACCATTGTAGGTTTTCGACTTGTGATCAATAAAACTGTAATAAATTTTCATGTACATCTTTCTTTTTTTAATGAGATTTTTTAAATAATTTAAATGGATGTTTGGAATAATAGATTTTTTTAATTAATTAATTAATTATTTTTCTATTAAATTTTGTGTATAATTGAATTGATTTTTTTAAATAAGATTTTATAAATAATTTAAATGGATGTTTTGAACAATAGTTTTTTTTTTTTTCTAATTGATTAATTGTTTTTGTACAAAATTTGGTGTATAATTGAATTGATTTATTTAAGAGTTTTAATATGTTTATATTTTATTTAAAAAGGAATATACAATTTTTAAAGTTTAGTTTAAGTTAATGGATAAATGCATATAAATAAGCATAATTAATTTAGACTAAAGAGTAGATGAAGGGATCCAAAATATTAAGGTGATTGGTCCAATTTGCTGTAAAGAGAATAAATAGGAGGGTAAAATGATTATCTCAATGGCCAAAGACATTGAGATTTATGTGCCTTGGGATTAGGAAATGTTCTTTGATGGTAAAATTTGTGAATCAAATTTGAAATCTTTATCTTTGCTCTTTTGTGTTTTAGTTTATTGATTTGGTTCTAGATCATCACACATATATGTAGATTATAATAGACAACTACTTGCATTTTATCAAATAACTTAGCCTTGTATTAGCTCATCTAATGGTTGTAATCAAATATATTTCTAAATCATTCAATTAAAATAATTCATATCTTCAAAATGCGTAACTAGTAGTTGTAACAAATCATATCAATCATTTTTAATGGTAAATTATAGGTCAATATGGTCAAATTTTTGCCATGTACACAATTTTTTACCTCATACTAACAATCTCCATTTGGTTATGCACTAATACTTCCATTTTAAAGGTGTTCACCTTTGTTTCTAGCGTTTAGTATGAGTCTAGATTCAACTATAAAATCTGATTTTACTAGTGCATAACCAAATGGAGATTGTAAGAAGGTAAATCAACAACATAAAGAAATATTGAGTAGAAGACCAAACACATAATATATAAGTTATTTGCATGGAAAAACCATTTTAGGGAAAAAAAACTCTACAAGGAAGAGAAGGCCAAGTCTATATTATTGTGAAGAATAAATATTACATACAATCCTTCCCTTCTCCTCTTCAATCTTCACTCATTAGGAACTTAGAAATAGAGTTTTCATTCCAACTCATAGCGTTACATTTCTACCACCATAACCCCTACTTAATAAAAATTTTACCTTCTAAATGGGGTGTCCAAGTTGGTTATCATATTCAAAAAAATCTCTTGGATAAACCTAAGAATTTAGTACATAAAAAATATATGTTGGAACGTCATTACTCATCTCTTGCACACAGACAACTAACTTGTCCTATTTCACAATGTGGTTTTTGTCTTCATGTTGATGTGTTATAACCATCCCAAAAATCCTCATGGGGAGTTGGGCACCCAAAACCAACTCAACCTCCAAAATTATCTTTTCATAAATATTAACTTATTACTTGTAAAAATTAAACCTTGATGATAAAAAAAATATTTACTATTCATGGTGAATTCCTCACCCATTATTAATTTTTGATAAATAATATTAGGATTAATTAAATATATAGAATTTACAAGGTTAATGACACCTTAATCCTAACATTATACACACATCCCTTTTTATCTTAGAAAAGTGTCAAAACCCCTTTTCTTCCTTTGCATTTTTGTCCCAAATATTTCTTAGATTAAATTTGATATTGCCCTTATGCATATTATATAAGTTTATGTTTGGGGGTTTGGTCAATATATTTAGAAGTTAAGGAATTAGCTAATGTTGAAAAAAAATCTCATGAAGTGTTTTCCAAAGGTTTTAGGGAATTTCACCTTTGATTTAGACTTATGGATGTCTTGATATCTCAACCTTCTATAAAACCTCCCATTTTTTCTTTTCATAAAAAAACATATTAATAATTTAATTTTGTGGACTAGAGAAAGCCTTTGGAGAGTCTAAAACTATTTTATATGGCCAAATACAAATTTCAAAATGTGACTTTCAAATTTAGTGGGATTTCACCTCTAGTTTGAACTTATAGATGGCTTGATGTACCTATATGACTTGAACAATGATTAGGAAATCCAATGAAAAATAAAAAAATAATTAAAATCTATAATCAAATCAACAAAAGATCATATCAATAAACCATAAAAAATCACATAAAACTAATACCAAAAACCTACAAGAATCCTTTGCTTTGCTCCATTTTTCTCCTCTCTTCACTTTAGAGAATGGTTTGGTAGTATTTTCTCTTAGATTTTTAGTAGTACAATGACATAAAGAACTGATAATATGAGTATAGTTTCTTCGCAATGATTTGAGAGGGAGCAAGGGAGCTAATTAATGAATGATAGGTTTTTTTTTTTAATATCAATTTCTTGATACTGATCAACAATTGAGATTTGATGAGAGCCCACGAAAATAAATGTCTTAGAATCCATGAGAGGAATTGATAGATAGTTAACTCGATACATGATTTCAGTGAACTAAGTGTAAGAGGTAGTGAGGAAAATTGATTGATTAGAGAATAGGAAGTGACTATGAGTTAGAAAAGATAGTTTAAATATAAGATTAATTTTATTGATAAGTGACCTGAAAGTGAGTGGGAATTGATAGGGGAGGTGGAAATACATAAGCTGCAATAAATAAATAAATAAATTATTAATCACATGAGCAAAGGGGGAAATAAATAAAATAATCAATTTTATTTATTTTAAAAGAGGATAATGTTGAGAGGAAAAATAGATAAATTAAATAATTAAAAAATAATTGTTTAATATGAGAAGTGGGAAATGAGAAATGAATTAATTAAATAATAATAAATTATTTAATTAATCTAGGAAAGAGGAATAATTAGTAAATCAATCAAATAATGTTAGTTATTTAATAATATAGTGAAAAGTGATCAAAAATATAATTTAATTAAATCATAAAATTGTTTAATTAAATACATAAGATATATTAATGATACATAATGATGGGAAATGTTGATATTTTGGCAGAAATATGTTATTCAAATTTAGGTATATCTACATTTTTTCCCTTTAAGAAAATACATTTTTATAGCATTGTTCCAAAGAAAGTGTGAAATGCTTTCCAATGGAAATGCCCTAGTTGAATGAGTAAATGAAGAAATGAAGGTAGGATGTCCCCTCAAGAGGTTGGCAAAAAAAAAAAATTTCTAGGTCAAACTCTCAAAAAGGGTTGGATAGATGTGATAAAGGTGAAGGAAATAGAAAGATATGAATGAGGAGGAAGGTAGGGTGAGATGAGATAATGAGATTGTGGGTTAATATGGTAGAAGATAGTGATGAAATGGTTATTGTTGATTGATATCACATAATTGGATGGATAATGAATGAGATGAAGTGGGTATAAATGAGATAGATGAATGGAAATAGATTGATGTGGATAGATATTGATAGATAGTGTGCTTTCTATTTTGTTCTTTTTTTTTATCATCATAGAGCTTATTGTAGCAAATGGATATATGTACACCAAGGTATGAGAAACCAAGGTGAATTAAAATGGTATCCTTTACATGGAAATTAACATTGCAAATAAGAAGGATTGTCCTCATTTGTATCAAACATAATAGAACCTTGTCAAAATATGATGGAAATGATCTTATAATATGATATCCCTAGTGGAAAAAGGTATTCAATGGCCTTATATACAAATGAAGTTTATCAATTCATAAGCCATTCTAACACACACAAGGGTATATTTCCTAGTAATCCATACAAATATTCCACAAACATGACATATGAAAATAATGAATTTACCCCATTCTTGCTCCTCTAATCATTTTAAGATATCCTTGAGGAAAGTTGGAAAAGGAAAACATGATAAATCAAGAAATAAAAGGACTTAACTGACCAAATAGATCAACAACCATTATATTTTATTTCCAAGAGATATGTGCTCAAGAAGAATAATGCCTATTGTATGAAGGATGCATCTGTTAAGACATGATAGGTTGGATAAGATGTTTAAAGCTGAATTGGCAATAAATCAATAGATTGTAGATAGTTTAATAGGAGTTTTTATTCATGTTTGTTTCATGAATTCTCAATGTCTTTGGGTATTGAATATAGCTTTTTATTACTTGGATAACTTGTCTAGGAAATGGAAAATTATTATGGATATGGTAGATGATTTCATGATTTGAATTTTTAGAAAGTCTCAATGTTTTTGGATTTTTGAGATTATTTGATGTTTTTTGGATTTTTTGGATTGTGATGATAATGATGGGGATAAATGATGAAGAGATATGGATGTGTAGGGATATCAAAGATATTTTGAGATCTTGTCACTAGCCAAGCTAAAGTTGATTAATCTAATTGATTGATTGATGATTGTGATAATATATTATTGAAAATAAGGACATCGAAAGGATAGTGTTGTTAAGATAGGAACAACATGATGATTGGGATAGATACATCCTGATGATGATAAAATTGGATAAGATAGATCAAGATTTGTAGCCAGGCTAGGAGAAAAATATGTTAGACAATTTGATAACCCACTAGAGTGTAGGTGAAATGTGATTGATGGCATTTGTTTAGATTGATATTGATGGAGGAGATTGATGGAATGTTTTATTCATGAGATGGTGGAAAATATTTGAAAGGTTTTTTTGTTTGATTTTCAAGATATTTTATTTTTTAGGGTTTTTGGAAGGTTTCTAGATCACAAAGTGAGAGCTAGAAGACATATATCAAGATTTTTTCCAAAGTGGGATATAATTATTTGCCCCCAATGTCTAGCAATGTATGGGACACTATGAGTGCATGAATGGACAAGTGAGATAGAAGTGGATATGTGAAGGATAGGAACTAGGAAAATAGTGTTGCAAGAATGATGTTATCATTGATGTCAATTGGTTTTAACTAGTTATCAGCTGGTTGTTGTTGTCATTGATGTCATGGATGCAGGTTATTGGTAGTATATGTCGAGGATACTGAGAAAATTGTAATGAAGAAAGGTTGCAAGTATTTAGTGGTTGCTCTGGGTTTTTCTCTGGGATTTGATCCTATTATTGGGTGGTTTAGATATGTTGATCATGGTTGATGGAAGTTGCTATATCCATATTTTGGGTTTTTGAATCATTATACAATGCAAGTTATGTTCACTAGTTATGAACTATGTTTTTCTATGTCTCTGGCTTTGGTCCAAGAGAAATATAGTTGCTCTAGATTTCTTCTTGTTTGAGTTTTGTGACTTTTGGTTCTGGAGATAAACTGATATGTTCATATTGAAGATAATTTTTTTATCTAGAAAGATTGGATCAAGCTAAGGTTGTGTACGTGCTTAATTTTTCTATGTGTTTTACACTGGTTTGGTCAACCTTGTGTTAAAAACTACTTGCAAAGTTCATGAAACGTGTTGGGACTTATTTAGGTCTGCATTAAAAGTGTGTTTGGGTCACCCTCATTCTCATTCCACCTTAGAACTTTTTGGCACCGTCCTAATTTGAATTTTTAAATATAAATGGTGTGTGTGGCTAACTTTGGATATGTTTCCAAGTTGAAGATGGTATAAATACAAGATGAGATATTGGTGAAAGATACACAAAGAAAAAATATGAGATAGATGTGAAATAAAGTGTGGTTGAGAAAATTGGTGTGAAATCTAATTGTGAGTTTCTAGAAGCAGTGAGTTAAGCCTATGTACTTTATCATTCAAGCATGTTTGCAAGTGTGTGAGCGAATTGTGGTGGAAATCTCTGTTGCATTGAGATTGTTTTCTCTCTATAATGAATCTCTTATTTCTTCTTTGTATCTATGTGGTAGTGAGCCCTTCGAATGGTTAACCCTTATTTGATAGCGAGTCCTGATCTAGACAATGAGTCCTGCTTTGGTAGCGGGCCTTCTCTAGCAGTGAGCATTTGTATTCAATTTTGATATTCTCTATATATTGTGAGATAATCCTCACCATGGTTTTTCCCTTATTGGGTTTTCCATGTAAATATGGTGTTTTTGTGTTTATGGTTTTTTCTTCTTTTAGTTTCTTCATTTGCACTTAATGATTAATCATATTAGTAGAGTAAAGGATTTGTGAATGGTAATTGAATTAATCTCTAGTGAATGTTGTAAAGGAAAAAATTTCTATAACTGATTCACCCCCGCCCTCTTAGTTTTCTTGTTCAATAATTGGTATCAAAGCTTGGTTCCTTGGAGAAGAGCTTAACCGCTTAAGGAAGGTCTAGGATGGTGAGAAAGATCACTATTGAGTGTCCTAGGTTGGGTTTGACTAACTATGGCATTTGGGAAATAAAGATGGAAGGATATCTAGAATACTATGGATATGATGTTGATAATGCTTATAAGACTACATATACTACTCCTACTAACAGTCCAAGTATAGCTGATGAAATCAAGGTGCATGAATAAATTAATAAGGTGAAGTACATTCTAAAGAATAGTCTCTCACAGTTTGAGTTAATTAAAGTTGCAAATCTAAAGATTGTGCAAGATATCTGAGACACATTGGAAACAACTCATGTTAAAAATGAAAAGGTCAAAGAAGCAAAGTTACAAAACTTGGAAGAACAATTTGAAATCCTGTATATGTTTAAAGATGAGAATGTTCATTAAATCCTATGTATAGAGAGTGGATGAGCTGGTAGGTGAAATGTGAGGACTTGTGCAACAATGGATGAAACCAGAATAGTGAAGAATATTCTTAGAACTCTTCCTGATGCATACAATGAAAAATTATTGGCTATTGAGGAATATGTGGATTACAATACTTATACCAAAGATTAGTTGTTGGGTACTCTGACATCATATGAAATGAGAAAACCAAATTTGAGAAATGGATCTAAATCAAAAACTGCTTTTAAGATTACATGTAGTGAAGATCCAGATGAAGAGAACCTCGATGAAGTGGAAGCTAACTTTGTGAGAAGGATGAAAAGGGGATTTGGGAAGTATGAAGGTAAGTTACCTTTTAAATGCTTTAGTTATGGAGGAATTGGCCATTATGCTTTGAGATATCCAGAAAGAGTTAAGAAGAATAAACAACATAGATTAAGCAAATAAAACAAAGGTAAGAAGATCAATAGAGTATATTATGGGTATGTGCAGGATCATCATGGAAAAAATAGGCCCTTAAGTGGCAAAAAATTCAGGAAAATCAGAGTTAGGAAACTTGACGTAAAAATTTGAATAAGTTATCTATATTATTTTAAAAATATGTAAGAATAGAATCTATAGAAAATTGAATGTAGTTTCTAAACTACTAAGTTTATTTTTTATTTTTTAAATCTATTTGGTAAAAATTTGAAATTTCAATGCAGTAGTGCTTAAATTTCAGGGAAAAAATAAGAAGTAGGTGTCTATCTTACCACCCTAACCACAATAAAAAGATAATATTTTTTTATAATATTTTATATATAAGTAGAGGGCTCATGTCCCAATGTGATGCATATCTTTTTGTAATTTTTTTTTAAGTAAATAATTAATTATGAATTTTTTATTACAACTTTTAAAAAATATAAAAACTCGTATGTTTGACCACCTTAACTTGGTCTAAAAAAATTCATGAAATTTAATTTTTTCTTTTTTAATCCTATAGTATACGAAGCATAGAATGTGATGGATGTTTTGGATTCAAAAAATGTGATGTCATTTGAAAGCCATAGATGCTTTTTAATCAAAATTTTATCAATTAGGACTTTATCATAATCTCAACAGAAATGAATAATAATTATTTATTAAATTCAAAGTAAAGCATAATTTATATTGGTGGAAAGCCAAGAATCTCCTTTAAAACCCTTTGTTTCATCAATTTTGGGCAAAAGAAAGAAATACATACCCTACACATACCCATCATATCCCCACTTTTTGGCCCATCGTGATCCTACACATAACCTTATGTGAATGAAGATGTTGGTATTTCTGATGAAGAATATGATTATGGAGATCTTGATGACAATGAATGCTTGTTCTTGGCTATAAAATATGAACCTACTTTTGCTAATACTGAAAGACAGGTCAAAGAAAATGCTCTAGAAAAGAGTGAAGGTATGTACAATGACTTCTTCTCTTCATGCTAAACAAGAAAAGAACTATTCAATTGTTGATAGTGGTTGTTCACATCACATGACTAGTGATAAGAGTAAATTTGTTAAAATTGAAAATTATGATGGTGGCTTAGTTAAAATCAAAGATGATACTAGTGCTAAGATTTGTGGAATAGGTTTAGTCAGTTTTGATGGCAAGCATAATACTGATGATGTATACTATGTTAAGGGTTTAAGGCATAATATTTTAAGTGTTGGAAAGATGTGTAGTAAAGGATATAATCTTGTGTTTGAGGATGAAAGATGTGAAATTGGGAAAGGATCAGAAACAATGATTCCTACCAATAAGAAGTCTGAAGGAAACATTTATCAACTTAAGTGTGCTAATGGAAATTGCTTTATGACTCAAATTAATGACAATTGATTATGGCACCAGAGGATGTATCATATGAATTTTGATAATTTGGAAATAATTAATATTGTACATGTTGTAAGAGATCTACCAAGGATTACAAAGCCTATTAATGCTATTTGCAAAAATTGTCAATTTGGAAAGCAAGCTAGAAACAACTTCAAGTGAAAGGAACAATCTACTACCAGACTAATGGATTTGATTCACACAGATCTATGTGGTCCTACAAGAGTGAGAAGTATATAAGGTGAAAGTTATTTTATGCTTTTGATTGATGATTACTCTAAATACACATGGGTTTCTTTTCTTAGAGAGAAATTTGATGCATTAGAAATATTCAAGGTATTTAATGTTATGGTTGAAAATGAAGAAAACTTGAGAATAAAATGTTTAAGGTTTGAAAATGTGGTGAATTTACCGGGTATGTGTAGGATCATGATGGGCCAAAAAGTGGCTGATTATGGGTATGTGTAGGGTATGTGGCTGGCGACTTTTTTTTAACCCAAAATTGATGAAACAAAAGGGTTTTAAAGGAGATTCTCAGCTTTCCACCAATATAAATTATGCTTTATTTTGAATTTAATAAATAATTATTATTCATTTTCTATTTAATTATGACTAAAGTCCTGATTGATAGGGATGAAAAACATCTATAGCTTTCAAACGGTATCACATTTTTTGAATCCAAACATGTGTCACATTCTATGCTTTGCATACTATAGATTAAAAAAAAAAAATGAATTTCATGAAGTTTTGACCAAGTTAAGGTGGTCAAACATATGAAGTTTTTATATTTTTAAAAAGTTGTAATAAAAATTCATAATTAATTTTTTTTATTTGGAAAAAATTACAAAAATTATGCATCACATTGGGACATGAGTCCTCCACTTATATCTAAAATATTATAAAAAAATATTATCATTTTATTGTGGTTAGGGTGGTCAACATAAATCTTTTTTTTTTCCCTGAAATTTAAGTGCTACTGCATTGAAATTTCAAATTTTCACCAAATAGAATTTTCCCTTTATAAATAAACCTAGTAGTTTAGAAAATAAATTCAATTTTCTACATATTCTATTGTTACATATTTTTAAAATAATATAGATAACCTATTCAAATTTTTACGTCAAGTTGCCTAACTCCGATTTTTCTAAATTTTTTGCCACTTAAGGGCCTGTTTTTTCCATGATGATCTTACACATACCCTACCTCCAATCAATTTAACATGTTTTTTGAAGTTTATGGAATAAAAATAAAATTATCTGCTCCTAGATCTCCTTAGTAAAATGGAGTTACATTGAAAGGGAAAAAAATGATTTAGGAAGCTACTAGATCAATGATTATTGAGGCAAGTCTACTAGAAGTTTATTGGAGAGAAGCTATTCATACTGCTATTTATGTGTTCAATCAAGTGCAAGGAAAGGCTAACAGTAAAAAGACCCCGTATGAGCTATGGTGTGGAAGAATTCCTACGGTCAAGAATTTAAAGTTATTTGGAAGAAAAATTCATATCAAAAGGGATGAAGAAAATATAGGGAAGTTTGATGCTAGATGTGATGAAGGTATCTTTCTTGGATACTGTACTAAAAGAAAAGCTTACATATGTTTCAATAAAAGGTTGAGAAAGATTATAGAAAGCACAAATGTCAAGGTGGATGAAACATTGAAGAATTCAATTGAAGTTGATGGATATGTATTAGATGAACCTGATTGCATAGAAGTTGAAAAAGTTGTTGAATAATAGGAAAAGAAGAATGAAGAAGAGGAAGCTCTGGTGGTGTCCCATAGACACCTAAGTATGTGCAAAAGAATCATTCGGAAGATCAGATCATTTGAGACAAGAGGAAAGGAGTTTTGACAAGAAGCAAAGCTGCTGCTACTAGTGAGATAAACTTGTGTCTATTTTCTAAAGTAGAACTGATGACAGTGAATGAAGCATGTAATGATGAACATTGGAGAAAGATATGGAAGAAGAGCTTATGTAGATTGAGAAGAATAAAACTTGGGAATTGATCCCTATACCAGAAAGAAAAAAAATAATTGGATCAAAATGGGTATCTAGAAACAAGTTGAATGAGAATGGAGAAGTTGTTAGAAATAAAGCAAGGCTTGTGTGTAAGGGCTACTCACAAGTGGAAGGTATATATTTTTAGGAAAATTTTGCTTTGGTGGCTAGGATGGAAGCTATAAAAATGTTTTTAGCATTTGTTGAGCTCATAAAGATTTTAAATTTTACCAGATGGATGTTAAGTCTACATTTTTGAACATTGGTGAATTGAAAGAAGTGTATATGGAACAACCAGAAGGATTTCAGTAGTTAGATGAGCTAGATATGGTCTACAGATTGAAGAAAGATTTATATGGTTTGAAGTAAGCTCCCATAGCTTGGTATGCAAGGTTGGATATATATTTGATTCAACAAGGTTTCAACAAAGGTACAACAAATAATAATTTGTACTTTAAAATTGAAAATGACAAATCTTGATAGTTGTTGTATATGTTGATGACATCTTTGGAGGGAATGAAATAATGTGCAAGATGTTTTATGAAGAGATGCAAAAAGAATTTGAGATGTCTATGTTTGGTGAGATGAATTTCTTTCTTGGGCTGCAAATTAATAAAAAAAAAGGATTTTTTATTTCATAGTCAAAATATGTAAGATACATGTTGAAGAAGTTTGGGATGAATGGTTCCAAATTGGTATGCACTCCTATGGTGACTAGCTACAAATTGAGCAAAGATGATGATTCACCTAAGGCTGATAAGAGCAAATACAGATCTATGATTGGAAGACTATTTTATTTAACTGCTACTAGACCCGATATCATGAATGCAATTTTTCTTGTGGCTAGATTTCAAGAAGATCCTAAAGAAACACATGTTGATGTTGTTAAGAGGATATTCAGATATTTCAATGGAACTCTGTATTATGGCTTGTGGTATCCTAGGGATACTAACTTTACAATTAGTCCCTATATAGATTCAGATTGGGCAGGTTGTGTTGATGACAAAAAAGTACAAGTGGTGGTGCATTCTTTCTTGGTTGCAAATTGGTGTCATGGTTGAGTAAAAAGCAAGATTTAGTTTCTTTATCTACTACTAAAGCTGAGTATATTATTGTTGCATCTTGTTGTACACAAGTTTTATGGATGAAACAAACATTGAAAGATATCAGAATAATGAATGATGGTCCCATTTATATCTTCTATGATAATACAAGTGCAATTAACATTTCAAAGAATCCAGTGATGCACTTAACCTTGGAAAATGTGTATATCTATCAGGTATCACTTTTTGAGAGAGAATATTGTGGAGAATGAATTAAAGCTTGAGTATGTACTGACAAAGTATGATTAGATTGTTGATATATTCACAAAGGCTCTTCCTAAAGATACTTTTGAGTATCTTCGAGAGAAGTTAGGGGTTATTGCCCCTCCTTTATTGAACTAGATGCATATGGAGATGCATCAGTTTGTTGGGTCTATGGATCTATTCTTCTTCTAGACTAATGTTTGGAGGCTACCTCTCATGGGGAGTAGGAAATATCTTTTGTGTTTGGGAATATGTAGTACTGGTAGTGTTCTTAATGTCAAAGGGGAAATCAATGAAAATATATTTTTCCTTTGGAATTGATGTCAAAGGGGGAGAAGAGTATCATGTGAAAAAATCTTATTTACTGATGGGGAGAAATTAAAATCATGAGAAAGTGTGTTCAGAGCTATTGCGTTGTATTTGATGGTTTTTCACATCATGTGTTGGCATCAACATGACAAATGGGGAGATTGTTGCAAGAATGAAGGTGTTTTCATTGATGTCAACTGGTTATCAATTGGTTGATGTTGTCATTGGTGTCATGGATACGGGTTATTAGCTATATATGTCAAGGATATTAAGAAAATTGTAATGAAGAAAGTTTGCAAGTATTCAGTGGTTGCTCTAAGTTTTGCTTCAAGATTTTCTCCTATGATTGGGTGGTTTAGATATGTTGATCATGGTTGATGGAAGTTGCTATATCCAAATTTTAGGTTTTTGGATCATTGTACAATGTGAGTTATGTTCACCAACTATGAACTATGTTTTTCTATGTCTCTGGCTGAGGTCTGGGAGAAATATAGTTGCTCCAAATTTCTTCTTGTTCAATTTTTATGACTTGTGGTTCTAGAGATAAACTAATATGTTTGTATTGAAGATAATTTTCTTATTTGGAAAGATTGGATCGTGCTAAGGTTGTGTGTGCTTAATTGTTCTATCTGTTTTACACTAGTTTGGCTGACCTTGTGTTAAACACTACTTGCAAAGTTCATGAAGCATATTGGGACTTATTTAGGTCCTCATTAAAAGTGTGTTTGGGTCACCCTCATTCTAATCCCACCTTAGAATGTTTTGGTTCCAACCTAATTTGAATTTGTAAATACAAATGGTGTGCATGACTAACTTTGGATGTGTTTCAAAGTTGAAGATGGTATAAATATAGGATGATATATTGGTGAAAGATATATGCAAAGAATACATGTGAGATAGATACGAGATAGATGTAAAATATAGTGTGTGGTTGAGCAGATTAGTGCGAAATCTAATTGTGATTTTCTAGAAGCAGTGAGTTGAATGTGTACTCTATCATTCAAGCATGTCTACAAGTGTGTGAGTGAATTTTGGTAGAAATCTCTATTGCATTGAGATTTTTTTCTCTTTGTAACGAATCTCTTCTATCTTCTTTGTATTTGTGTGGTAATGAGCCCTCTAGGTGGTTAACCCAAGTGTTGGATAGCATGAGTCATGTTTTTTTAGTGAGCCATCTCTAGCAGTAATCCTTTGTATTCAGTTTTGATATTCTCTATAATGTGAGCTAATCCTCACCGTGATTTTTCCTTTATTGGGTTTTCCACATAAATCTGGTGTTGTTGTTTGTATGGTTTTTTCTTCTTTCAATTTCTACATTTTCACTTTATGATTAATCATATTAGCAAAGTAAAGGATTTGTGAATGGTAATTGAATTAATCTCTGGTGAATGTTGTAAGGGAAAAAAAATTCTACAACTGATTCACCCCGCCTCTCAATTGTCTTGTTCAACAAATAGATCTAGGATAAGGGATACTTTGCAAGGACTATCATATTATAGGATAACATGTCTAACCCAAGTTAGTTGTTCAGATAGTTTTAATATGTAGGTGATGGTATGAAATGGGGTAGTATATGATAACAAAATAAATACCGTGTCAATATTTTTCCAAAATCATGTTTTGAAGTATATGTCCCTAACCTTTATCAAGATAAAGATGGATAGGGAAGACAGATGAAAGTGAAATGGATTGGATGGATAGTGGTGTTAGGATATAATACAATGATGTATGAGATAAGATTCTCCCAATTGGAATGGTATATATAGATAATCAATTTTACACAGGATGCCCATGAATGGGTTTTCATCATGTGGTACTTGTCTAAAGCACCATAATCTAATGGGTTTCACCATTGGGTAGATTATTATTTTTTACCTTTTTTTGTTCTTTTTTTTTTGAATAATCACTAACTATCCTAGACCACCTAGTGGTGATGATATTGATGTTTCTAGATCATAATGTGCCAATAATGTCCTACTTTGAGGAGTTTATTTACCAAGATAAGAGCATTTATATATAGCCCATGGATGTTATTGTGATCCTTAATGATACATTCTAGTTGGATTTATCTATATGCACACATCATGATAGAGTGGCATTAGAGTCCTTATGATAAAGTGTTGCTACCAAGACATGGTGAATGTGTGATTTTGGATTTTTGGATTCTAAGTGAGATATTAAATTTTGGTGTGGGATGTGAGATGGATGAACTACTTGGTATTTTAGATGTAGGATTTTTTATTTTCTAAAATTTTGGTGGTGGACAATGAAGTGTGGATGTGAGATTTTGAGTGTGTTGGGGACCAATCATTTTATACTCATTTCATGGTGGTATAAAATATTATTTTGAAGTAGGTTGACA
>VDFB02000008.1:147463983-147503242 GCA_007258455.2 Sequoia sempervirens
ATATACATATCACAACTAGAGCACTTCATTGTAAAAGGTAAAGAAAATTTAGTTTGCAAACTAAAGAAATATTTGTATGGTTTGAAACAGTCCTAGGGTGTGGTATTAGAAGTTTGATACTTATGTGTTGTCATTGGGGTTTCAAAGATATAAATCTGACCATTGTGTACATTTTAAAAATGATAGTGGTCGCATTTTCATTATTGTTCTATACGTAGATGATATGTTGTTTATTGGGAATGGTAAAAGTATAATTTTAGATTTAAAGTTTTAGTTGTCAGCACAGTTTGAAATGAAATACCTAGGTGCAACTAGGTACATTCTGGGAATGGAAATCATTAGACAGAGCTAATAGAAAGCTTTGGTTAAGCCAAAGCAAGTATGTGAACTCGGTGTTGGAGAGATTCAACACGGTAGATTGCGGACAGTTAGTTGTTCTTGTGATGCAAGGAATGAAGCTTTCTGTGAATGATTGTCCAACATCTCCTACTAAGATGAAAGACATGACTAGAGTACCATATGCAAGTGCAGTTGACAATCTGATGTATGCAATGCTGTGTATGAGACCAAACATGGCCCAAGCAATGGGAGTCCTTAGCTGTTTCATGGAAAATCTTGGACGGATGCATTGGGATGAGGTTAAGAGAGTGTTCAAATATTTACAAGGAACTTTCGAGTATGCCTTATTTTTTCATGGTTATCCTACTAGACCTCAACATTTTGTAAGCATTCGAGGATATGTGGATTCAGATTAGGCAAGTGACATGACAATAGAAGATCCACCAGTGGTTATGTATTTATGATGTTTGGTGGTGTTATTAGTTAGATGAGTAAGCGATAGGTTATAGTCACTTTGTCCATGATAAAAGCAGATTATATGGTAGCCACTCATGCTTGTAACAAAGCCATTTGTCTTAAAATATTGTGTTCTAATATTGGTTTAGATGTAGGACAAATTACTGTTTGTTGTGACAATCAAAGTGCGATATCCTTAACAAAGAATCCTACCTTCCATTCTAGAACAAAGCACATTGATGTACAATATCATTTTATTTGTGATATGATAGAAGATGGAAAGGTGAACCTGGAGAAGGTTGACATTTTGAAAAATGTTGCAAACGCATTGATGAAACCAGTGAGCACAAAAAATTTCAAATGGTGTTCTGAATCTATGGGCCTTGGGGCCCTCAGCTGTTGATTTAATATGACTCTTGGCAGGTGTTCAACAAGTGGGAGAATGTTGGGAATAAGGTGTTTCAACCTTAGAGTCCTAACATTGAATTATTTAATGTATTGTTGTATTTATTTATTTTATTCAATTGCCTCCAATGTCATGTCATTAATTAGGACCCATTGGCTGGGTGGCATCTCCGTTGGAGGTGACTATATGACACATTCATCACATGTGAAGGTAGGCGTCCCATCTTGGAATCATGGACAGTAAAGGCTAAAGTTCACTTTGTGAGAAAAGTCATCCCAAGTGAGCCCAACTAACCAAAGTCATGCTGATGCACCACAAAAATTTGCTAATATTAAGAATTATAGGTAAAAATGAAGAAAAATACTTTATGAAGGAAAATCCTTGTGTAGATCCACATTCTAAGTGCACATGACTTAACCATGTATCCTAATGCACATTGATCTCCCGTAGTGTCTATATTTAATATTGAAAACTTAGGGGTTTTTGTAGGCCATCCAAAATGACCCAAAAGTCCCAAAAAAAATTAGTTGCAAAGGTGCAATAATGTTTGAATATCTTGCATTTATGATAACAACATAAAATCTTGCATAGTCTCATTCAAATGTTTATTAGCAGTTAAATTTCCTAAAAGTCGATAACAAGTTCACTTCTTGCAAAGGTTCACTTGTGGTAAGAAGTTTTGCAAATGTACAGTAAAGGCTAAGTTTCCCACAAATATTTCGTAGAAGCTCAGATTATCAATAAAGATGCAATAACACTTGACCTTTTTGTAAATGTCGAGTGACATTATGAACTCCCACAATAGTTTAGTTGCGAAGGTAAGTTCCATAAGCAATAGCAAAGGATAGTCTTGCTCTGCGGGAAAATTTGTTCCAAGTGAACCCGACTAAACATAGCCATGTCGATGCTCCATAAAAATCCATTAATGTTAAGAATTACAGGTAAAAGTGAAAGAAATGACTTTGTGGAGAAATAGGATCCATCAGTCCCCCATAAGCTATGTCTTGATGTGACGTAAAAGCCCAAACACCTTAAAATTCGTGCAACCATTAAAAGGAAAAAGTTCTCATTGTATTTGAACCTTAACTGGTTTTTCGTTCAAGCAAGTGAATCAAATAGCTTAGTAATTTCTCATTAGATGTGGATTGCATGACCTTCATTAGATCAAAATGTAATTTGCACTTTAGAGTAAGTTCTATTTAATATGAAGCGACTATTATAAGAAATTTTGATGGTGCGGTGTTCATCAAACTTGCAAGTAGGTATGTCATATGTGTTGAGAATGACCATATTTGAAAAACAATCGATAAGAATTGTAAATTGTTCAATGATTTTTATGATTAGCTTTGTAGAAATCAAATGACGAAACAATCAAATTATACTTGGTTTTTGGATCTCAACATTAATATCTATAGTATTGTGCTCATTGCATACATTGTTATATTTTCAAAAACCAATAAAAAATATATATATATTCAAGTTTTTGCATATATCAAACATCTATGTTTATACACATTTTTTTATATATCAAATAAATTGATGTTTCCTTTTCTTCTAAAATTTTAATTCTCTTCAATTTATTTCATTTGTATTTTATGAAGTTATAGATATTTTACGCAATTAAACATCTAACTTTAATTTGAATTATGTAAAAAATAACAAAATACACTTTCATATTATTCTATTTATTAGATATTTTTCAATTTCAATCAATTAATATAACTTTTATTAACATATTACTAATTTAAAAAAAAACTCCTATTTCATCTTCATACTAAAATTAATTGCTTCCTTTATAGCTCCACCAAACCCCAACTCACATTCTACTCTTCTTTACTTCCTGCCTACGCAATTTCGAAGAAAATATTCTTTCGACGTACCCATCGAACACCAACGACGATTGCCAGTTAATATCATTTTATAAGGAGCGAGCGGGGAAATTACTCACAAGCTTTTCTGTCCACTAAAAAAATATACGACTAGGGTCCTTGACCTACGGATGGGCCATTCACCGACTTTTCTCAAAATCTTTTAAGCAATTTCCTCCTCCTTCCTACATGCCCACACAGGAAATTGCGACGAAGGCGGCAGAGTTAGTGGAATTACAGTCGGACAGGCTCAAGCCGGAAACCAAGATGTTTCGTTAACCCCTACCATGACGCAACAGTGGCATCTTTATGACTTCTTTAGTGACGCTGGCCTCCTTTAACTTGCTATAAAGCCTCGTTTGCTGTGCTCTATGCTCTCAAGGCAATCCCACAAAATGGGGATGGAGATGTGGACGAATCTCGCGTCGCTCACGGCAGCCATAATTTTCTTGGGAACAAGGGCCAGGAACTACCTTCCTGCCGAACTCTACGAATATCTCAGCGACCTACTGCACAGGCTCACACGATTTCTGTCTTCCTACATCACTCTAGTGATTGAGGAGAACGAAGGCTTCAAGGTCAGCGATCTTTACGAGTCGGTGCAGGTTTATTTGAGCATGCTATCCTCTTCCGACGCCAGTAGATTGAAGCTCACCAAGCCCAAAAATGCCAAGGCCTTTACCTTCACCATGGACAGAAGCCAGCAAATCATGGACGAGTTTCAAGGTGTTAAAGCCTGGTGGACTCTCCGTTGCAGAGAGTTAAACCAGCCTGTCTTACCCTGGCATGACGTCTCTGGTGAAAAGCGTCTGTTCGAGCTCACGTTCCACAAGAAGGATAAAGCCAGGCTATTTGAATCCTATCTCCCGCATGTAATTGGAGAGGCCAAAATCAAGGAGTTGCAAAACCGGCACCGGAAGATTTACACCAATAAAGGTGGTAAGCCGCAGTCGTACCAGGACAGAAATCGCGTTTGGACGCCGGTGGTTTTCGAGCACTCTGCGACGTTCGAAACCCTGGCCCTTGATCCGGAGGTAAAGGATGACATAATGCAGGACCTCACAAAGTTTTCTCAGAGGGAAAAGTATTATAAGAAAGTCGGCCGTGCGTGGAAACGGGGGTATTTTCTCTACGGTCCGCCGGCACCGGAAAATCGAGTATGATCGCTGCTATTTCCAATTTTCTCGAGTATGACATTTATGATCTGGAGTTAACCGAGGTCAAGAGCAACACCGAGCTGAGGAAGCTTTTGATTGCGACTACGAATAAGTCTGTTATTGTGATTGAGGACATCGACTGCTCGCTGGATTTGTCCGACCGGACAAAGAAGGCAAAGAAAGAGAGCAAGGACGAGAAAAACCCTGCGAAAGATGAGAGCGACAGTGATGATAGCAAGGTTACTTTGTCTGGGGTTTTGAATTTCACAGACGGTTTGTGGTCGTGCTGCGGCAGCGAGAGGATTTTTATTTTTATGACGAATCATGTTGATAGGCTGGACCCTGCGCTTCTTCGATCAGGGCGCATGGATAAGCATATTCATTTGTCTTTCTGCACTTTTCCTGCGTTTAAAGTTCTTGCTCGAAATTATCTTGACGTTGAAGATCATCCTCAGTTTGAAAAAGTTGAGGTTTTGATGAAGCAGGCGCAGGTCACCCCGGCGGATGTGACCGAGGAATTGATGAGGGCGAGTGACGATCCAACCGCTGCTCTTGAAAATCTGATTCGGGCTCTGCGCCGGGCTATGGAAAAGGCTGCCGTGAAAACTGAGATTTCGCCGGAGACTGGAAGTGTAGAAGCCGATATCGTTGCAGAGTAGTCAAACCCGGTCACTATTATAGGTGAAGAGTCCTGTTCAAATTTAAAAAATTGAGAAGAATAAGGAATATGTTCAGAAAGAAATGGGATAGATAGTAATGTATGTTTTTGTTTGTTAGAATAGTTCTACTCCGTGCTTGGTTATTCTCGTCCCACGATAACGAAAACTCCCACAATGAAAAATAATTTGTAA
This sequence comes from Sequoia sempervirens, assembly GCA_007258455.2. NCBI lineage: Eukaryota > Viridiplantae > Streptophyta > Pinopsida > Cupressales > Cupressaceae > Sequoia > Sequoia sempervirens. The sequence goes on from VDFB02000008.1 coordinate 147,469,061, forward strand.
TATGTTTTCAGGATAATGTCCCTATTTATGCAGCTTAGTAATTAAACTCCCTTGTTCTTATTAGTGTACAGTTTTATTCTGTAATTTTCTTCGATATAGAAAGAAAATTGTCCATACTTTGTAACTTGTTAATTTCGATTAAAATGATTTAAACATAGTTGTCGGGAGATGCAGGGTACGGGACGTCAATAAAATTAGGGTACGTGAGTTAAATGAATAAGGAGACGGCTATTTTATATGTAAATGATTCATTGGAAATTTTGGATACGGACTGGTACGTTGTCTATGTTCCCAAAATGAAGTTTCCTGGCAACTATGGATTTAAACCAATTCTACTCTGTATGTATATATCTATGTAAATTTAATTATCTTTAATCGGTTTTATTTTGGCTGACATAAAAATACAATATACTGATTGGATAAGTGCTTTTTAGAGGTCAATCTTTTTAATAATGTTCTTTCCATGTTTAATTCTAGATTCTCTAACGATTAAGTATAATTAAATTTGTTATTTTATTTGTAAACATTTTTAACAAATAGTGGTTTTATAAATATTTATGTTGGAGTTTTCTTGTTGACAAAGTTATTTTTAATACATAAATGTTGAGATCTTTGACTTTGAAGAGAAGATTAAAAGAATTTTCTTGAAATATTAATGAAATTTGATTAAATAGTTATTTTATTTTAATTGAATAATTATACTTAAAATGTCTTTCAAAAATATTTTCATGATAATTTGTCAATGGAGAAATTATCTCTCTTGAGATTTTTTCACAGTCATTTTATCATAGAAGAAGTCAAAATTTTCATGTTGAAAAATAGTTAAATATTCGAGTATTTTTCTATTTTTTTTCAATTTTTTAAAATGAGTACAAGTTTGTTAAATTTATGTCCAAATTCATATTTCTTTTAAGAGGTTGTACCGAAATGAAGGAAACAATCTTGATCTAATGGTTTGGAGACGATTCATCCCTTTTCATATCCACAAAAGGTGTTGATATTTGTAGCCAACTTTAAATAGTCTAAGTGAATTTTTTCCGGTGTGGATGCTCAATTTCACTTGCAATTCACCATGCTTTCTTTAATCCAATAACATAACTTGTATTGTAGTATCTTAGAGGCTAAGAAGATGAAAAATTGTTCAAAATGTTAATGAATTTTTTATTACACATCTTTCTTATGCTCTTTTACTCCCCCTTGAATTCTAGGCTTTAGTGTTTGTTGGATTTTAGCTGGGAGAGGAGTGTTGTTCCCTATAATGCCTTTGTAGCCTTATTCCTCAAACATGAAAAGGAGGTAGAAAATTAGCTAGTAGTTGATAAAGACATCAATGATGTTAATCTAGTTTTTTTTCTTGCACTTAGGAATGATGAAAAAAAATATAATGGACAAGGTTGCTTGCATCACTTGAATGATTCACATTTAAAAAATAAGCATTCCATACAATTATTTATCTCATTATTTTCTCTTTTTCATCTCTTTGCAAAACTAATGGAGAGATTTTTCATTCATATAATTACATTTTTTTCTTTCTTTACATTTTTTTATATGACAAATTCAATGCTTCAATTTGATTTGTGCATATATAAGGGTATATTAAATTAGTTTAGGGTTTATGGCTTGTAAAGAAAATGCCTCAAAATATACTTTAGTTAGTAAGTGTTGTAAAAAAGGGATGGCCTAGGTGATTTATGATGTAGAATGGGCTCGAAGGACATAAAATTAAGAGAATTACAAAGTTAAAGGTACAAATAATGAATTTTAGGCTATTAGGAAAATATAAGAAATAAAAGGAGGGCGAAGATGTGAGAAGAGTGAAATGTATTGACATAAAGATACATTAGAGGGTAAAAGTAGTATTTAATAAAAATGAAAAGAAAGTGATAATTCCTTTTTTTTTTAATACAAGATTCCTTCTATTTATTTATTTATTGTTAGCGTAGCTTACCATATTTATTTTATGCCATAGCCAAGTTATACGGCTATGCAGTTAGTAACTATATTTCTCCTCTTTTAAATTTGGTCGGTGTTCATCAAATAAATTGATTGATAATTTTACTTTTCTCCTCATTTTAGTATTAGAGCACGTTTAACACAATTATTGAATAAGATGTAGAGCAGAAGAGCTATGGATTGCAGAAGAGTTATGTGTGCCATGGTGTATAAGTGCCCGAGAAAACTAGATAAAAGAATATGTTGGATGCCATATGCCTGGAGGACCTGTTCACTCTAGAATGCACCCAAAATAGTCTCCATTTTTCATAGAAGAATGAAACCTAAACTAGTCGAGTTAAAGGTATTTTTTTTATGTCGTGGACTGAATGCATGAAAAGAAGATTTCTTGATGAAGTTTGTTGCATAATGTGGAATTAAAAGTAGTATAAGGTTGCATTCAGTCTCAATTCATATTATTTATGCACGGTTTGGAAAGAATATCTGAAACTCTTTTAGAGGGTGTGATAGGAAGATATAAATGACTAGCATAACATCATTTAAAGACAAGGATATACTGAGTTGTTAAGCTTGAATACATCTGTAGAGGAGTTATTAATGGTAGATAAGATAAAAAAATTTATCATCCTCATCTTTCCATTGAAGGAAATTGTAGAATGGCTTTCATTGAGGTGGAGAAAACCTCCAAGCCTATCACATCTTGTGCAATGTCTATTCTTCCAAGTATGAAGATAAGTAAAAATACTCTATTGAAAAAGAAGGTAGTGAATCAATTGGCTATGGATGAAGCCATTAATGATAATAACTTGGTTGTTCTCTTTCATTTATAAATTATGGAAAATTTTGCTTGTTTCATGAAGACACAATCCTTATTAAGGGAAAGAAGAGGAAGGATACAATTTGTATTGCTTTGGTAGATGAAAATTGAATGAACAAGGTTGTGAATTAAAATGTGATGATTTTTATGGGAGACATGGTTTCTATTCACTAATGTATTGATGCTAAGTATTGATGATACCATCAAGAGTGTTACTAGGAATTATTTTGATAACTATTTAAAGCTCTATTTGTTGGAAGCTTATCACCTAGTAAGAAAAGAAGATCTTTTCTTTGTAAGAAGTGAAGTGCATAGTGGAGAATTCAAGGCAATTGAAATTGACCCTAGAGAATATTGTATTAAGGATGAGGATCCACCATATGATGCTTTTGTTGAGGATTATTGTTTTGAAGATACTAAGAATGGATTCATACTTTAAGCCTTCACTATTGAAGGTCAGAGGTATTGGAGGATGGAGGTTTTTCCATCATCTTGTAATGTAGTCTCATAACATGCCCCATTTTGCTTCAACAAAATGAGGATCTCGGAGATTCACCTTCGTAATGAGCAACCCGTAGGCTCGAAGGTGTTTCAATGTTTCATAGGATTGTTGAGTTCTAGGCTTAGCATCACGGTGCAATCTCCGTGACAACAATCCTACCATTGATAAAGAAATCCAAAATGATCCTCTCATTGGCCTTTATACCATCCATGATCAAGAACTTGCACTTGACCTTATCCAAACTCCAACCACCTCCATTTCCAAAGACGAGACACTTGCCTCCCTTGGACACATAGATAATCAAATAATTGACATGGATAACATAAAAGAAGATGATACAAAATATTCACTTGATCAAATCAAACAAGAAGATCCAAAGCTACCTTGGATAAAATCGACATTCCAAATGATCAAGAAGCAACAAGCATGATGAATGATAAAGCTAAAATATCCTATCAACTAGGATCATCTATTTTTTTCAAATCAAGATTTCTTGCAGAGGAGAAAATTTGAAGCAATAGTTTCCAAATACACAATAATGGGTCCCCATATTTCTTCCAAAATAACAAATACCCCATCGTAAATAGAATATTTTAGAGCATACAATATTAAGGAAGTGGACTAGGCCTACATAAGCAAGGCATTCTAGAACCAATACAGTTTTAGGAAAATCCTAGACATTGAGGTCTGCTATTCTTGAATCGACAAATCAAATGATGTTAGTGATACCTCCATGATATTGGGAGTAAATTTATCCAATACAAACAACAAAATAGGGGGCATGAGTAGTTCTTGTCATAAGGTTGTTGCCAACACCCTTCCATCCACACCATAAACCAACATTCTAACATACTTAAAACTATCAATTGGAACCAACAAAAACAAAATTCTTACAAATCCAAAGTCCAAAATCAAATGTCAAATACCATTGAATCAAACAAAAATCCAAGGGGACAAATGAAGTTAAAATGGATCCCAAAGAAAAATGGATCAAGTAAAGAAAGGAGTCAAAATCTAATATCCAATCAAAATGTGGATCCACAAGAAAAGAGGCTTCCCTCGTATAACCAATGTCCACCTCATTAAAAATGGTCATCACACAAGGAATATAAAAGTGTTGGTTCCAAACACTATGCTAATCAAAATTCCAAGCACCATCCCAATCAAAATTCTAAACACTATTCCAATCAAAATTCCAAACTCCATCATCCACCACCCCAAGTTTGGAAAATGAAAATTCCTACATCCAAAATGCCAAATAATTCATCCAAATCTACCCACATCCATCATAATCCAACATCTCGTCTACATTCCAAAAATCCTACTTCACAAATCCATCACATCTTGGTAGTACCTCTTTATCATAAGGAATCCCATGGAATTTCGTCACGATGTGCATATTTTGATAAGGCCAACCCTAGAATAATAAAGGATCACAATGATATCCATCAATTGTATACAAGTGTCATGATCCTTACAAGGCAACTACTCCATAAAGGTCACTATTGGCATATCATGACACTAGCATATAAAGCAACACCATCAAAGGATTCAAAACAATCAATGATTATCTAAAACATCAAGGCTAACTAAAAAACACAAAAAAATGGAAAAAAAAAACCATCTTGATGAAAACTTGGCAAAAACGTGTCTTGTATGACATCAAAACAAAAAACAAAAAAAAATTAAAAAAAAGGAAAAAAAGGAAAAAAAGGAAAAAAATAGTAAAGAGAAATAATTTCATCCAATATTGAAAACCATTTTTATGGCGCTTTGGATAAGCACCATGATAAAAACTTAGAAAATAGGTGTCATGTATAAAATCAATTATCTATGTGGATCATTACACTTAGGGGCAAGTTGTCTCATCTTCCATACCTTTCTCATAACATTTCCATCTATCAATCCAATCCATATTGTTTCCTTCCATCTTCCCTAACTACCTTGATCTTGATAAGGACTGGGACACAAACATAAATCATGCTTTGAGAAAACTCTTGACATGTTAATCCTTTGGTCAACCCTATCCATGAAATATCATGCCATTTCCTAAATAGAATTATCTAAATCCATATCTCAAAGAAAAAAATTCATTCCTATGTGACATAGTCCTTGAAGATCATATGCTAATTCTTCCATCCAATAATCCTCATGTCTCATATCATTTACCAAAGCAATCCATTACCCTTTCATACCTATCACTGGACTTGGTTTTCCCTTGTAATTTTTTCAAGGATTCTAATCCACTTATCTAACATCCCTCCATAATCCCATCTAGTCCTAAGGTTAGTCCATCCAAATGCAATAAGCCTAATCCATAGAATCTTTCTATACAACCTAGCACATCATCTATAACATTCCTTGGATTTGTTTCTAGCCTTGTTGAAAAACTTGATACTTTAGTTACATTATCATCAATAGGATATGTATTTCCTATTCCTCACATTATTTTGAGATGTGTCCTTATCATATCAACAATGCCATCATCATCATCACCAATCAATTGGTTTTCAACTTGACTAGGGGCAAGATCATGGTTATGCTTGGATCCTTGTGCATGCTTTCTCGCTTGCTTGTGGGTATCTTTCACATGCACTTGTCATGGTCCTTATAGTGTATCTTCTATAATAAAACCCCACCAACCCATCAATCCATAATAAAGTTAAGTCACCCTTCTCATGGCTAGAGCATAGTTGATGTTTCGTGTCTTTCGCTTTCCATATCCATCCATAATAAACATTACCCATCCCATCTCATCCATAATAATTTGGTCCTGCACCTAGTTGGGGATAAATCCTTGAATTAGGTTTCATATGAGATCTTAGACATGGTGCCGAGAAATATTTCAAAAAATTCAAAAAAAATCAAAACATTTCAGAAAATCCAAAAAACATTCAAAACATTTTGAAAATTTCAAAAACATCCAAATAACCTTTGAAAAATCCAAAAATAGTCATAAAATTTCAAAAATTTCAAAAAAATTATTGGTCAACAAGTATGTGCCAGTCCAAATAATCAAACTACATTGCCTATGTGACTTCACATAGGCAAGGTCATCATCAATGAGGCCACGAAGCCTAGTTTTGTCCCTTAGGTATCGTCAATCATTATCCACATCTCATAGTAAATTGTCCCTTGCTAAGGTTGACACTTTGATAAGACATAAACAAGGATATCCTATAGATAATTAAGCTTAACAAATTGTGAAACAATAGACAAACTATCCAACTAGTCCCCAATCCTCACTGATCACTTGCCCTATCGACGTTAGTTATACTTATCAGCTATCAATGATCTTATACAGGTTGTTGCACCCTTGAAACTAGGATCAACGTCTTATACGAGGTGTATCATTCTTGAAACCAAATAAAACCCTATCATTTTTATTATACATGATGTTGCATTGTCGAAACCAAACTCGATGTCTTATACAACATGCTTCATCTCCTAAAACCAGACATTACCCAGAATCCTATCATACAAACACTCATTTTTTGGCAAGAAGATCTAAATGGTTGTTGACTCATTTGGTTCAATTAGTCTTATCTTTTTATCTGATTTATCTTTGGTCATATTCCTATGTGCCTCGAGGAATATGCACCTCGAGGAATTCCACAAGTGATGAGAGGAGTGATGATGAATCTTGACCTTTTTCTTTTGATTTTTGTTTGCAATTTGTCTTGGTAATATGATTGGGGCAACTAAGTTCCTTGTGTGTGGTTGGGGTACCATTTGACATAAGCAAAATATCCTATGCAATTTAAAGGTCATCTAAAGATTTCTTGCATCAGAACTAACATGCTTTGTGGTTACTTCCTCACATATTCCGACAAGGTTCTATTATCACTAGTATGTGTCATAGAATTCCTTGTTTACAATGTGTTTTTTTTTGCAAAGGGATAACATTTTGCACCTTAGTCTATGTCATATTTGGTGTCCATTATTCATTGCCAAATAAAATGCTCTATGATGATAATCTTCACTAAAATTAAAGTTCAAAATCTATCAAGCAAATCTCAATTCATTTCACCCATCCCATTTCAATTCATCTAACTATTCTTCACTTCATATCGACATTTTCTTCTAGCTAACATTTCTTTCACTAGTCATCATACCTAAATGCATCAAATAAGTTTGTCGGTAAATTTGGTTCATTATCTAAAATCTTCACCAAATTTCTTGAGGGGGCACCACACTATCCCTCCTTAATTGGGGCAAGTTTTGAGTCAATTTTTCTTAATTATTCACTATCTTTTTCTTCCATAATTAAATAATTGTTTCTAGTTATTTAATTATTTATCATCTCTCTCATCTATCATTAAATAATTGTTTCTAACTATTTAATTATTTATCTCCATCTTTTCTTCTATAATTAAATAATTATTTTCAATTATTTAATTATTCATCCACTACCTCCTAAATTAAATAATTGTTGTAATTATTTAATTCATCTGTCCCTATCCATCATTCGATTCATTTTCCCATGCCACAATATTAATGACTCTCATTAATTATTGTTCCCTCAATCAATTTTTACCATTGATCATACTTCATCACCTCTTAATCCTCACCATCCATCTAATTTGGATTTTTATAAAAGCAAGATATCAATTTCATTTCAAGGTTAACCACAATCTTCAATATTTTGATATCACAACACTTATACCATTCATCTTGAGATCTTGTTATCAATCATCTACATTGAGCTTATTACAAATATTGCACACTACATATCTGAAAGCAAATGAGCAAAGTTGAGAAGAGCAATGGAGGAGAATAAACTTTGGCATAGGAATTGAGGTATTATTGATTTATTATTTGAATGCTATTGTCATCTTGTGCTTCATTGTTAGATTAGGGTCTCTATGACTTGAATTTAGATAGTTTTGTAGTTGCTATCAATGATTCATGCTTTTCCCTTGATTTTCCTAGTTGACACCCATTACACACCAAGGTACAATTGCTAGTTTAGTTTCTTTGTGGATGGGCTTGATTTTCTAAAGAAACAATTTTTTGTTGTGTTTTCTTTTGGGGGTAATGCTAAAATGCAGAAAGTATTCATGATATTTGTATACTAAGAAGGAAATGAAACTTGAACCTCACGTTAAATCCTGAGGAAGCTTGTATTTATTTCCTTCCTTCCATGTAGCAATGATAATGAGTCATATTTACAAATAAAATATATATAATTTGATGTCCATGAAACTCTTCATGAGTGATTACATTGATATGGTTGTCAAAAAAGCATCCCTTTCAACACTATATTTTTGGATTTTTTTTAATTTAAACATCGAAATTTAAAAATATATGTAAGAGACTACAAGATTTGAAAGCATACCATTCTTGCATATTTTTACTTTAACATTCTATTATTGATTTTTATAATATTTATTTGATTTTTTTCAATGCTTACATGTTAAGGCCAATCTCAACGTCAATAATATTTAGTATTAATTACATGAATTTTTGAATTAAAATAAATTGGGATATGCATTTTCACCTCTTTCTTTTAAATATGTGGTTTGCTTTAGATAGTTCATGAAAGAGAGTAATCTAATAGTTTTTTGGTGGGATGTTGTTTCAGATTTTTTATGGCCATGTGGTTCAGCTATAGCTATATATTCAAAGGAAATTTTATTTTTAAATTTTGAGTGTCATTCCAATATGTATAAATAAGAAATATTGGTAGGAGAAATTACCAAGGGTTATGGTGTCAAGATTTGTCAAAACAAATAAAATAATTTCAAGTTAAAAGTATAGAAATCTATGAAATATGACATGTACATTAAAAATTGCATTATTCTATTGCAATAAAGACTTAAAAACTCTGCATTATGATTAACATTCTTATTGATCAAAAAATAAAAAAAAATAAAATGAAAGGAATTTTGTTAAATATCAATTTTATGTGCCAATAGTGGCATGGTATGATATTTAAGTTGTTGTGGTGTTGTTCTTGATGTCTAAGCTAGAAAAAAATAAGATTTAATACTACAACGTGAATTTTACAACATTTTGTGTTATTTGAAAAATTTATTAGTTGACAAATCTAATAGTTCATATGGAGCTATCCAATTGAAAGTGAAAAAATACCCAAAGATATGCTCTATGTTCATCTCCTACTATACATGTAACAATGTGCACTACATGCTCATAGGGATTATATAATGAAGAGTGAGGCGACTTATGAATGAGGAAGCAACCAAGCAATTTACTAAGGCATTTTTATTTTAATTTGATTAAAATTTTAGATATTAATTTCTATTAGTTAAAAGAAATATAATTTTATCAGGCATAAATATGTTTTAACTTATTTTGAAATCAAGCGTATAAATAGAATGCAATTCTCATTAGTCATAAGATGTATTCAAAAAATGAATTGTGGTACACACATAGCATGAATAATGAGTCAAAAAGTGAATGAATTAGTTGTAGACATTGACAAAGCTTCACAACCTATACAAGGCTTCATAAATATCTTACATAAACAGTGCTATGCACTATGCCAACCATGAGAACTTCTGTTATACAATTTTAATTTTTGGAAAATAGTATTCTTTCAAAATTGAAATAAAAAATGAACATGAGTGACAAATGTTAGTGTAATTAATTAATTGTTACACTAGCATAAGTTAACTTAGGTCATATTTAATTTAGTCCTAGGTTGCATTTTTAATAAATCATTTAATAAATAGGGTAATATTCCCTTGTTCGTAGGAGATAAGATTCCTTCTAGAACTTATCTCAACATTTAATAATCATCTAGATAGGGTTCACATGTTGTCACATGTTGTTAGATCATGACACATGACAACATCTCTTGCATCTTAGGTTTTCCTTCTTACCTATATAATTAGGCATTTTGTTCATTTGTATCATATCATTTACAACATATCATATCAATATAGAATCTTTATTCAACATTCCATAGTTGCAACAATTTCCTTTGTGGTTGATTATCTTTCATGGCAAAAGTCCTTTATTGAAGATTCCAAAGCTTCAGGGACTATGCATCCATAATCTCAACATGGTATCAGAGCTTGCCCAGTGAAACATCAACCCTTGATCCAGGAAGTTGGAGTGCAAGATTCTTGCAGGCTTGGAGTTTTATGTTGCAAGCTAGTTGGTTCTACCTAGGGGCCAAGCTGATTTCTGGTACACATCAGGCTCTCTCCGACCTCTCCATTGCATCCAAAGGCTTCAAAACCCATAGATCGCCTGTTCATTTGACAAAATTAGAGTAATATCGACCGAGAGCCTTTGAGGTACAATATAGGGTTTGCATTTTTTGTACTATCCATACACATTTGTAGGAAAAAATCTCCCCTCTCAGTCCTCTTCAAAGGAATTTTTTTTTAGAAAATCAAAAAAAAAATTATGGCTTTTTTCTGGGCAATTTTTATATAGTTTCTGCAAAAATCAAACTCTGCAGAATCGACCTGCAATTAAATTACATCATTGACATATTATTTTTTCTCCCCATATAGTTTGCATATTATTTTTGCAACGGTCGACATTCAATCGACATTTTAATTACAATTGGAATTGCAAATTAAATTGCACTATTCAATTTTTTCCATCAAATAGACCTTCGCAGACTTCGATTGCCTGTCACATCATCTTCTGCATCATCCGTCTGTTGGCCCCGTCACTGGACTCTCACTGTCATTCGTTCACTTCCCGGCGATCATCCTTCGTTTCCTCTGCCGAAGGTTGAAGCTCTCGCCATCAAAGTTTTTTGGTGACCGCCCGTTCACCGGTCACCGACCACTCCAACCCATCCACTCTAGTCCCGATTCCATCGGTAACCGTGGGCTCTGCTACCTTCGAGCGGTGCTTCCTCCCACCGACTGTGCCACCAGACCTCACCACCTGACCACCGCTTCGCCACCACCGATCCAACGATTTTTTTTAAAACTATTTGCGCAACCTGTGGTCCTATTAGCGACCAAGGGCATTTTTTTAGCCCCAAGAGCTTGCTTTTTGCGCCTAGTTAACCAGCTCAGTTCCATTCAAGTAGAAATCTTCTAGGAGGCATAACTTCTGCATATGGTATCAAAAATCTACAAATGACGTATCGTTGGAAAGCTCTTTCAGTCTACTTTTTAGAGGTGTGCCCTATTTTTCCAGATTCTAATTCTATTAAAAAATATTCTTAGTTGAAGTGGAAACCCTAATATTTGGGTTTAGAGGCGATTTCTAGCTTTTCAGTTTGTTTCAAAGGCTTCACTTCAATTGATTGTTCATCAGTTATCTGCTTTCAACATCTTTTGTCAGAAATCTTTTGTTGTTCTCCTCTAATGGTTGACGCATGATTCAAGATTCTTACTCCTCATAATTATCACACATAGAAGGTCAGTATGCAGAGGCTTCTCTGGTCCAAGGGACTCTGGTCCACTTTGAATGAGAATCGACCCCATCTCACCAAAGAATATGAAATTTTTTAGCATCAGATTAAGTGTGAAGAGGCCATGGGGCTCATTGCTCTACATGTCTCTAACTCTTTATTCTTCCATATTGAGGGGTGCAAGACTCCCAAGGAGGTTTGGGACAAGCTCAAGGATCTCTTTGGTTTTGTCAGTGATGTACGAGCTTTGCAATTGGAGGTTGAACTTGCTTCACTCACTATTGATCAATTTCCTTCCATCGAAGACTACCTGGTAAGATTCAAGTCTTTAAGGACTCAGCTTTCTGGGTGTGGCAAAGATAAATCTGACAAAGAGTGTATATTCATGATTCTATCTAAGCTAAGAGGTTCTTTCTCCTACTTTGCTACCTCTTTCTATTCCACCATGGATGGTCTTGGTGATAGCTTTGTTATGCCATCATTTGAGACATTTTGTGAACTGCTGACTCAAGAACTGTGAATCTTAAATCTGCCTTACTTCAAAATGAACAAATCTAAGATTCCTATGAAATAATAAATCATGTTTCAAAATGCAAACAAATTACAAGATAAACTAAAGCATATAAAACATGAAATAAATCCTATTTCATAGTGGATTGGTGCTTCTATGGAAAGAAGCCCTTTCCCAATCCTTTGCTAAGCTTAAATGATGAAATGCCTTGAAGATGGAGTGATGGTGGGAAAAATCAGTTCTTAGTTTAAGAGAGTGACTTTGCATGAAGATTGTGGATAATTTTTTTGAAGAATAAGCCCTTATTTAAAGATTCTCAAGTTGAAAGAATGCTTATGAGAGAGCAATGTGGGATAAAGATTTGGCCAATGCGATGAAGCCACTTGTCAACTTGTAAGTGGTTGAGGAATGTGCAAGTTTTGGTTAATGTGCCAAAGAGGGGGAGATTTTAAATTTGAATTTGAGAGTTAAATGCTGAGTTTGACTTGTGCAAGAGACATGTAAGAGCCATGTAAGAGCTCATAAATGCTTTGTTGGATGTACATGTCAACTTGCTTTTGAATTCAAATTTGAAGGAATATTCCTCAAAGATGCCATGTTGATGGAAAATGTTGATTTTATAAATGAATTAAAATGATTTATTGGTGCAAGTGGGAAAAGCTAGAGGATGTAATGGGTGGTTAGATTAGGTTAATTAGGATTAGATTAGCTTAGGATGATGATTAGATGCTTTGTCCCATTTGACTTAGATATTTTGATTTATTTAAATAAAAAAGGGATGGAATATGCATTTGGATTTCAATTAAATAAAGTTTGGTTTATTTAATTAAAAGGTTGATGTGAGACTTTGATTTATTTAATTTAAATGAATAACCTTAGGAATGAATTAAATAGTCCTGATTTACTTGGTGAATGGATTTGATGAGCTTGATTAATTTAATGAGCGGATGAATATGAACTAAGTGCATAATGCTAATTTCACGTGTCTACATTTTGCCCCTCTTTGAAGCAATGTACTTGTTGCGTTGGTTCAAAGAATAAACTTACCGCAATCAAAATTCAATTTTATTTTTATTTTTTCATTTGCCCTAGTGGAAAGAAGTACACTAGTACATTACCCCCTCGAGAGATCGAGTGAAAAGATTCCATTTGAGGATCGATCTCATGATAAAGAGGTTCAAAATGGATGGTTATGGATGATGATGTAAATGAGATGGTCTTAAGATGCTTAGAATAACACATCTATATTATCTTAAACAACTTAAATAATGATATGATGTGATGATAGATGAGATGGATGATGTGATATGCCATGATTATGCAATGGATGTTTTATGCAAATGTATGATTTTATGAGATGCTTAGACTAACATATCTATATTATGATGATGATCATGCATGTGAGATGATATGTAGAATATTGATGGTTCATGGATGCAGGATGGATGCACTGGTGATGATGATTAACTACTCATGACGTGATGTTAGTGCAGAAAAGAAGACATTAGATGATGACAAGAGGATCTAACAAGTCCATGATCTGATGAGACTTTATTAGAGATGATGATGATGATAGATGGATGATTTGCTTATCAAGGATTGGGATTTTAAAAGGGCTACTTATCTTATGTTTGATAACACACATAGGTATGATGCATCAAGGTATAAAGAACCAGGATGGCGTTGTACCTAGTGTGATGGAATTTGACTCAAAAAATAGATAGGAGTATTCTTGTTCACACTTGATATCCAGAAACCTGCTAGGACGTACCTAACAAAGCAAGTATTCGCCAAGTTATTTTACAAGAACGTCCAACAAGCACAACAGACAAAAGATAATAATCGTTACCATTTCTATCTCTCTAAATCCTTCGTTCGGATATCATTGAGAGGTCCTTGGAATGAGCGCAATAAGATAAATCAAAATAAGAGATCAAGTACGCAAACAAGCCAATGTTCTTCATACCTTCAGCCAAAGGGATTTGTTTTGATAGGATAAGAATCCAAGTGATATCCAAAATGATTCCCATTGTCGGAACGATATATCCTAGGACATGCATTGTATAGGATGATGATGGTTTGATAAGTTGATTGATAGGTTGTTGATATAAGGTTGATGACATGTTTGAAAATGATCAAGAGTTTGATTTTGCATTTAATGGTTTGTTGTTTGCTTTTTATTTTATGATTGAAGGTTTGCTTTTGTTGATTGTTGTGATTATTTCGTTTGTTTTTCCAAAGGATGAAGATGATGATCAGTTTATTATGGATGATTGATTATTGCGGGTGCAAGCGAGATGAGACAGATGGATTTTTTCAAATAATTGGATATTTTTAACGTTTTGAAATGTTTTGAGGCTGTTTTTGGTGTTTTTGAGATTTTTACAAATGGTTTGATTTTTGAATTTTGTGATGTTTTGGGGTTTTCTGAGATTTTATGAATGTTTTTGGATTTTGATGTTTTTTTGAATGTTTTTGGATTTTGATATTTTTTCAAATGTTTTGGATTTTGATGTTTTTCGAATGTTTTTGGATTTTGATGTCTCGTAGGCTGATCAAAGATTAGCCTTGCCCGCGTTAAGCTCAAAGAGGACATAGTTCGGATTCCATGTTTTTGACATTTTTGTTTTATGAATGTTTTTGGATTTTTTGATGTTTTGGATTTTTGATTTTTTTGATGTTTTGGATGTTTTGGATTTTTTGCACGATTTTGACAATTTGGATATGGACGTGTGTGATGATATCAGTGGTCTATTTGGGATTTTGTTGAAAACCAAGCTAAGGTTGATTAATCGAATCGATGGATTGTTTATGATAACATTGTTGAGGATACACAACAATGCAAGGATTTGATTGATCATGATTGATGACGATAACATTGTTGAGGATGCACAACAATGCAAGGATAGTGTTAAGCAACACAAGGATTGGAAAGGATATCTCAAGATGATAATGGGATTGATGATGATAACATTGTTGAGGATGCCCAACAATGTAAGGATAGTGTTAAGCAACACAATGATATCCTGAGATGATTATTTTTTGATTGGATTTGATTGATCATGATTGATGAAGCTTAGTTTGAAACAAAAGATGTTTTGGATGATTTGATGTCTCGTTTGAAGTGCAAATTAGATGCGACTGATAGTGACTTCTTGGATTGATGTTTGATGAAAGATAAAGCTTGATAAGGACACGTTCTCGTCAAAATATGCCATGGGCTAGTGATTTGGATTTTTGCTCACAAGTGGTGGACCAATTTTATTTCATGTTTGCCAATGTTCGGATCACCATATAAGTTGGAGGATATAGATCAAGATTTATTCTTGAAGCAAGTTACAAATATCTGCCCCTAGTGTCTAGCAATGTATGGAATGTCATGGATGGATGCCTAGATAGGTGTACGGATTGATGGATAAGGATAAGCATGCAAGGGATGCCAACGATTATCTTACGATAAGATAAGTTGTTCGGATAAAGAGCATGCTTATTTAGATAATGCTTCATGGCTTAGATAATGTTGGATAGGATAGGATCAATGAAAATGACCCATGTCAAGATGTTTACCGTAAGAAAGCGTAAAGTGTGCCCCAAACTTTCATCAAGATCAAGATAACTTGGATGATGGATGGAGATGGATGAAAATAGATTGGATCAATGGTTTATGGATGAATGGATTTATTATGGATAAGACAGATGGAATGTTGGACTTATTATGGATAGGATGAGATGCTTTTATTTGAACTGGTGCACGTAGATGCTTGATTCCACACATGATGCTTGTTTGCCAGGTTTTCATCATGGTCTTGCCTAAAGTGCCGCCCCTGCAGTTTTCACTAGAGGATGATTTTTCTCTTTACTACTTTCAATCCTTTTTCTGATTTTTTTGGATTTTTTTCTTTTTTTATTTTTTTTATTTTTTCGAAAGATTTTAAGCTCATGTTGAATCACAAGGTGTTGCTGATGTAGATGCCCTTGTCATAATGTGCCATCAATATCCTTCTTGAAGAAGCTGCTTTGCTAAGATACGTGCACTTGAATGCACCTTTTGGGATTCTTGATTTGCTTTATTGATACCAGGGTTAACTTTGTCTCTATGCATACATCGCGATAAAGTGCCTTTAGAATCCTTATGATGAAGGGTCATTGCCAATACATGGTCAATGTTAGAATTGGATATTATGAAGGGAGGCATGGATGGAGTGTGTTTAGGGATCATAAAAGATGGATTGGTTGACAACTTGGAATCTTTGACTCTCCAAACTTGGGAAGATGAGCAATGATGGGTGGATACGAAAGTGTGTGTGGAATTAGGACCAACTGCTTGATACACTTTCTATGCCACTTGAAAAGAATGATTTTTCTTTTATGGACATCTTTGATGGATATTTTTTCCTTTTTAATTTTTCCCCATAGTTTCTTTGACTGACGGAGTTTGATAGGGATGGTCTTTCTTTGTATTCTTTGGTATCCATTTGTATTTGATTTTTCCATTGTGCTTTCCAACTTTTTCTTTGATAACATTCTTCGTACTTTGATTCAAATATTTCTTTTCACGTTGGTCCCAACTCGTGGATGGGGTGATGGGTGGATGAAGATTCATGATGTGGCTGGTTGTAGTATTGGCATTGGTTTCATCACAAGGATTATTCGTGCTCCCTATATTGATGCTTGCTTGAGACATAGTTTCCCCCAGTATGGTGGTAGTAGTACCTTCATGCTTTGATTCTGCCTGTTCTGAGATCTCTTATTTAGAATGCATTCTCTGATAAATGACCACTGTAGATGATGTTATTTTGATTAGATGCTCTGCTGACTCTGGAATATCCTGTTGTTTCCTTGAGCGGATAATGCTAGATGTCTGCATACCTGATGTCCTTAGTTTGAATCTGGGATGCATCTGATCTTGATGTTGACAACTCTATTTAACTATAGTAATTGATAACTTGCTCTTTTTGTGTAATAATGTCAGGAGTAAAGGAATCATGTTCTGAGTGAAGATCATCTATGTTTCCATCCAAAGGAAGCATCTCATGGGTAGATGGAGGAGTATGTGTTATGTGGATATGATCAACTTGCATAGATAGGAGAGTGTCCATTAGATAATTGTAATATCTTGTAGATACAAATTCTTGATCTTGAATAATTTCGGAGTTGCTTTCAACATGCTTTGGATCAAGTTCTTGACATGGATCAGTTTCAAAGGATGTATTGCTTGCAAAGGTTTCTTAGATGTCATCGTTAGACATGGTAAGTGGTTCAATATCCTCTAGTGTCGAGTTTAGGGTTCCTTCAGTATCTGTAACCATGAGGTCAAAGGGGGTTACAATGTCTTGGAAAGGACCACTGCTAGACTTTGGTGAAAGATGTTGATCATGCTTTGGAATGAATTCTTGAGATATGTCCTCTAACTCATAAGGTGATGTAGAGAAATTTTCAACATGATCATAGGTGAACGGATCATGCATTATGTCAATAGGATCAAATAATCCTAACACTCCTTGAAATAGATCACTAAAAAGTGGCTCTTGATGTATGATGAGTTGATCATCGAATGGGGTGGTGACATCTTCAAGGTGCTCATCGATGGAGATATCTTGATCATTGTTTTCAACAATTGTGGTGGAGGGATTTCTAATGTCTTCAACCATAGGGTCAAATAATGTTGACATTTCTTCAATTGGATCATTGTTGGGTATTGTTGGTGGATTTTAATCATGATTGAAAAGTGACTCTTGACATATGTTGAGTTGATCATGGGATGAAGTAGACATAGCTTCAAGGTGCTCAATGATGGATTGATCTTGATCCTTGTTTTCAACAGTTGTCATTTTTTGTGTTTGTGCTTGTGTTTATTGGGTAGCTTGAGAGGCTTGGGAAGCTTGAGAGGCTTGTTGCACTTGTTGAGCTTGTGTTGCTTGTTGCGTGGCTAGATATTGTTGGATGGCCTTTTGGTAGGCCTGGTAAGCTTTTAGCGCAATGTTATATTGTCTTGCTACATTTGGTTTTGGTGGTAGTGGTGGTGGATTTGGAATCATGTTGGATGTAGTGACAAGTGGTTGAGATACGCTTGGGGTGATCATGAGGGTTTGAGATATGATGGGATTGATAGAGGTGATAGGAATGGTCAGAATGACTGAGGTGATAGATCCTTGGGAGACCATATTTTAATTTGTCAGGATTGATGTTGTCATTTGATTAGATACCATCTGTTGGAGTGATGTTGATGGTATATTCAAAGGATTTGATGTGATGGCTTGATTGGTGTTAGGTGTATTGATTTGGATGGAGTGATTGGTGCTAGGTAAAGGGGGAAGCCCTAAACCAAGGAATGATGTTGATATGGGAAATGGTGGTTCAGATGTCTCTTGGCGCAATGAATCAACTATTTTGGTAAGTGTAGCAATTTGATCTCGCCAAATTTGATCTTGATTTTGATCTTGAATCCCTTGATATAGTTGATTTGGTTTTTGTTCAAGAAGATTCGGGCTGGATACTTGTGGTTTTTGAATGGGATCATGGACAAATCGATCTTGGACATTGTTCTAATTTGGGATTATGTTCAGATTTGACATGATAGGTTGAAATTGAACATTGTTGATGTTGGGAATCACATTGCCTTAATTTAGGTAACTTTGATTTTGCATGGTCTTACCTTGTCTTGGAGTTGTTAACATCTTGTTTGGACTCTGAACAACATTTGTATGATTTGCAAACATATTTATCCCAAAGTTTTCCGGATTCATCTTTGGAAAACTTGTACCTGGTACATTCTCATTTGGCATGTAGGGATTTGGTGGGATGATATTGTTCATTTGAAAGTTCATGCATTGATTGTTCGGTTGGTGGATTTGTAGGTTTGGAATTGGATTTAAATGTACCATTGGGAAAGGTGTCCCAAACTTTGATTTGGGCATACTCACATTTGTTGTACTATCGACATTTTTTAAAGGTAATGATCCCATGTACAGTTTGTATAAGTGTGATTTTTGATAATCAATCAACATTGTAAGCCTTTGAAAGTTCAATTGATTTGGATTACTCATGATGTATGGATCAAGTTTGTGTTCCATGTTCTCCTTGTGTTTTTACCTTGTTGTAAAAGTGATCTCTTAGGACTAATGACGAGATGAAGGATGAAAGGTGTAAATGATATGAGTGATGAGCGTTTAGGAACTTTGGATCAATGCTAGACTTAGGGTTTGATTTTGATTGGTTTGATTTGGATAATGAACTTGTAAAACCTAAGATGTTGGATGTGATCTTAGGATGAATTTTCTCAAAGGATTGCTAATTCAATTAAATGTATGAGAAAGGATGCATTCCCCTACACCTAACTAAACAAGGTGATTTTGATTTTGATCATCTACCCAAGTCTTAGAATGATGTTTCCAAAAGTTCTAAAGTTGTTTGGTGGAATGGGTTTTGATAGATGTTTGGAATTTGGATGAAGTGTTTGATTTGATCCTAAATGAACCTAGGAAGGACTTGTTTACAAGACCAAGATAGTGAAGAACATGCCTTTCTCTAAACGTAATTCCAAAATTAAAAGACCAATGTTTGCATGAAAACCATATGACCAGAAGATGCCAAGCACATGTGTGGGGTCCAATTTGATACAATCTTTGTTTAATGGATTCTTTTTATCACAAACACACTCTTGGTTAGATTTTGAATCTAGATGTCTAATGTCTCAACTTTCCCCTTATCCTGCAAAGTGTATTATGCAGAAACCAAGGAAATTTGAGGCAAGAGTTACCTATTGTTGACCTTAGTAGGAGCAAATTGAGATGAAATCCAAATGCTTAGAAGCCTCTAAGAAATACCAAGGGCAAGAAATAACATGTGAATTTGTTCAAGGATATTTGCTTCTCCTAAAGGGTTTGAGATTTGGTGCTCATGTTGAATGTTGGTTTTCCAATGTTTTCGATCAAAGCACTGTGTTTTCAAACTGACTCACAAGCAATATAACACCCTAGCTCAATTGGTACGTTTTTCTTAGTGGGCTTGCCTCACGCCCTTCGTAGTAGAAGAGATGATTTTACATGCAACCAAGGAAAAAATATAAAGGTATGTTAAGAAGGAAGTCTTAACCTCTATATTTCAACCAAGATCGGACATGGAAAGTAACTTCTTGGAATCTAAGTTCCAATGCACCACTTTGATAAACTCATTGGATGGACTGGTTGGCTGCTACAAACAAGGGTTTTAGTTTGGACTTTCCGTTCGTGGAGATTGACCCATACGGCGAGAGTCCCCTTTCAGATCCATCTCGTCAGAATCAACTGCGTGATATTGGTGTTTACTCCAATACCCACATTTATATCCTTATTGGAAATACTCTTGGCTTTAGAGTGTTACCGGTTGAGTCATTCCCTTGGGTGAGTACTTTTTCCCCAAGGAAGGCCCTCTAAGATAGACAAAAGTGAATAAATTTATTCATAGTTCGATCAACTCTTGTTTAGAAACAAAAGGGAGAACACATGCAATAAATTCATTCACACTCGCACAAGATTTTGTTCAATTTTAAGCCCAAATCGAAATGTGGAGGCAATCTTTTATGAAACTTAATGTCATTAAAAATAATTTTGATTCTCAAGGTTGCTGTGAAGCGCGAGAGAAGTGCATACGCCCTTTTAAATGACTTCGTTTTAAGCACCAAAGGAATAAGCACAAAAAACACATGTTCATTTTAAATACCACAAAGCAATAATGACTTCGTTTTAAGCACCAAAGGAAATGTTATAGTTTGCCTTTTTCAATTGTTTAAATCCAAAACCAACTTTAGTTAGTGTCCTAATGTTCATTTTAAGCCTTCGTAATGAAATTTGAAACGTTCCTTTTAGAGCCCAAAAGTAAGTGAGTTGATCTAAAAGAGAAAACTAAAGCGTAGAATGGAAGCTCCTTAAAGCATTTAAAAACGCTTAGTGGATCTCAAGTTTGATGCTCAATTCTTCAACTCCAAGATTCTTCAAGGATTGCTTCCAATATTTCAACGTTGCAAATCCCTTGTGCGAATGAAAATCACTCCTTCATTTTCCTATCAAGAAAGAAAAATAACACCAAAATCAAGTTATCATTTTAATCATTAACTTTAAACAAAAGAATGATTTTAAATAAAAAAGACTAATGGGATTGTGAACTTATTTTTTTAAAAATAAAATAAAATAAAAATAATGCCGCATTAATAAGAATCCTACATTCCAACAAAGTCTTCAGCTAAAATATTTGGTCATCAATAAAAATAAAAATAAATTAGACCATTTAATGTAGGTAGATGAAGATCTTGCTGACAAGTAAAGATTTGATTTGATTTGATTTTAGTTTATTGGCTTAGCCTACAAAAAGATCTTAAATGAGTGACGCGGAATAGAAAAGATGCAAGATTTAATGTATTAAACTAGACTTTAATATGCAAACATCATGCCCTCCAAAGCATAGATCTTTTGTTGGACTGCTACATAAATGCTTTACACAAAAGCATTGTCTTTGATAGGTAAACTACAAACTACAATACATCCTTTCCATTTCAAATCTTTTTGAAATATCTCATCACTCGTCTCGCCTTTAATCTTGTCTCCAATTATGTCTAAGTGGAGATGTCTATCCATTTTGCTTAGTTTAAACAAAGAACAGTGAGTATTTTATAAATTGGAGCCGCGTATTCTCCTACATCAAAATCACCATTTCACACTTAGATAAAGAAAAATGATGTCTTAAATAAAAAATGGTTTCAATTTTGAAAGCATCCAATGGTCAACAGAGAAGCTTGACAAGACGAAGAAGTAAATGTAAATTCGAAATTCACATATCTAAGCGACCTTTTAAGCATGGATTCACCCGCCACTATATCGAGGAGCATTAAATATGGGCTGCGGTAAATCAAACAAATAATCACAACAATGTAAATAGAAATTAATGCAGACTCTGTAGAATCAGTGGCTTTTTGAAGTGAGTGGCATTGAATTCATTGCTCTTTTCATTCATCATTTGCTTTTTTCAAATAGTGAAGACCATTGACAATAGGAATACTAATATTGTGATCGACTATACTAGCAACCATTCGTATTGCCTTAATTAATATGAATGAGACTCACCCTTGCTATATTTATTATCCAGTTTAATTCGACATGAACTCAGTTGATGATCCCCTCTGCCACACTACGATCGTCAACCACACTCAATGTTGGCGTGTCGGGTAAGTTTCCTAATACTCTACAACACAAAATTCAATTCGCTGAATTATTGCATCATCCACCATATTAAGCACAACAAGCCCCTCTATTGTAAACAAAAATTTGCATGATCAAATCCCATTACTAAAAAATTTCATGTTTCCTGCAAATGATGAAAGCAAAACAGACCTTTTAGGTTCGACTATATGGCAAGCTACAACATGAAAATAAAGATACATTCTAAGTTGGGTTGTGGGAGTCTTATTAGCGCTTGTCTTCTCTAACCTTGATTATCATCGAACTTGCTCTAATGGAGATGGAAATAGAAGAAGCCACCATTGCGCCTTCTTTAGGCATAGCACTGGCCGTTAGCAAAGATAGAAAGCATGCAGTAAGGTGGGCATTGGATAAGTATATGTCCCTAGGTCAATCTTTGATGCTCATTCATGTCAAGGCACGTGTTGTTAGAATTCCCACAACAATGGGAAACTATGTACCAATTTCCTAGGTATGCAAAGATGCAGTTGTTGGTTATATGCAAGGGGTGGAAGTGCAAACAAATGAAATGTTGTTACCCTATGAACAACTATGCAAAAGGAGACAGGCGGCCGATATATCTGAAGACTTTTGTTGTCCCTATGGTTAGAAGCACATGTCGCTCAAGATTCTGCACAAATTGTGCCGCACTATCAAGAATGTCGATGAGAAGGATGGGTAAAGTTTGTAGGAATAGATATTACGAAACCAATAATTTTTATGGGGGTTTTTGGCAGATGGTAAAGTTACAAATCCTCTGGTAGACATGTATAAAAAAATCAGAGCATAGACAAGCACATGAACTATTTGACAGATGCCTTAAAGAAAAAATGTAATGTTTCTTTTGCGTGCGCTTCCAAAACTCCTACGTCTATGTGAGCCTGACATATATTTTATAAGATCTCTTTATGACATGTAGCTTTTGCACAACACAATTCAATAGCAACTTTTCAAAAGCAAAGCATCTTATCATGTTGGTCGATAGACATTAGCATTATTATTGTACGTTTGGAATTAACACGATATAAAGAAATTTATGTGAAATTGATAGTTGCTAGCTACACGAAATAAGAGACTTGACAGTCGTGCATCAATCTATATTTAAGTAAGGAAAGACTTTACCAACATTTTGTTCAAGATTCCAATGTGGCACAGTACAAATCATGCCCCCACAGGTGAATGATGCAAAGTAGCTTGTCTTTTCTAAATCAAAACATAGAATCGTAGCTATTTGAAATAAATAAAAGTTGCTGACAACTCTCAACTCTCAATCGATTGTATGCCAATAATGGTCACAAGATCACCCAAATTTCAATATTCTTTGGAGACTCAAGAATAATAGATTATGATTTCTGTTTATATGATGAATTAAAAGAAGTGCCACAAAGATAGAATGGCATGATTAATCAAACCATGTGAGACAGGCATACCTGGGCTGATCAAGCTGAATCATAACAAACCTTCTTCAAATCAGACTTTTCGCAGCTCAAAATAATTGTCTCTATTTGCTACATAATCTCAGAGTTCAGACAAATTAACATTTAGGTGGATAGAATGTATATTGAAAAACCAGATTCAAGCACAGGTAATCATCAAAGAAAAAATAGAGCAATGGGAAACATAAATATTATAAAACATTCTAAAACCCATGGTGGGCACCAAAATGTGAATCTTAAATCTGCCTTACTTCAAAATGAACAAATCTAAGATTCTTATGAAATAATAAATCATGTTTCAAAATGCAAACAAAGTACAAGATAAACTAAAGCATATAAAACATGAAATAAATCCTATTTCATAGTGGATTGGTGCTTCTATGGAAAGAAGCCCTTTCCCAATCCTTTGCTAAGCTTAAATGATGAAATGCCTTGAAGATGGAGTGATGGTGGGAAAAATCAGTTCTCAGTTTAAGAGAGTGACTTTGCATGAAGATTGTGGATAGATTTGTTGAAGAATAAGCCCTTATTTAAATATTCTCAAGTTGAAAGAATGCTTATGAGAGAGCAATGTGGGATAAAGATTTGGCCAATGAGATGAAGCCACTTGTCAACTTGTAAGTGGTTGAGGAATGTGCAAGTTTTGGTTAATGTGCCAAAGAGGGGGAGATTTCAAATTTGAATTTGAGAGTTAAATGCTGAGTTTGACTTGTGCAAGAGACATATAAGAGCCATGTAAGAGCTCATAAATGCTTTGTTGGATGTACATGTCAACTTTCTTTTGAATTCAAATTTGAGGGAATATTCCTCAAAGATGCCATGTTGATGGAAAATGTTGATTTTATAAATGAATTAAAATGATTTATTGGTACAAGTGGGAAAAGCTAGAGGATGTGATGGGTGGCTAGATTAGGTTAATCAAGATTAGATTAGCTTAGGATGATGATTAGATGCTTTGACCCATTTGACTTAGATATTTTGATTTATTTAAATAAAAAAGGGATGGAATATGCATTTGGATTTAAATTAAATAAAGTTTGGTTTATTTAATTCAAAGGTTGATGTGAGACTTTGATTTATTTAATTTAAATGAATAACCTTAGGAATGAATTAAATAGTCCTGATTTACTTGGTGAATGATGAGCTTGATTAATTTAATGAGCGGATGAATATGAACTAAGTGCATAATGCTAATTTCACATGTCTACAAGAACAATCCAAGCTCAATCAGGTTGATACATCCACAAAATCCCATGCATTGGTGGTAGGACCATCAAAAGGAAAGGGAAAGAACAAGGGAAAATCAAAGGCAAGAGCTTCTTCTGAATCATCATCTCAGCCTAAGGAAGAAAATCCAAAGAGGGAGAGGCCCAAGTGCAACTTCTGCAATGGGCTTGGTCACACTAAGGATACATGTTTCAAGAGAGAGATACATGAACTAAGGAAAATACTCAAAGATCACAACATCTCTCTCCCTCCCACATCAATCAAATCTCCTCACTCCCCCTCTCATGAAGAGTCATCAGCAGGTATTGTTGGAATTGCCACTATTGAAAATCTTGGTAAGGGAAATGCTTTGATAACTACTTTGGTTGATAACAGAGAAGGATGGGTACTTGACTCTGGTGCTTCCTGGCATGTCACTTCTTCTCAAAAACATATTCTGTGGGATACTTTGAGGCCTGCCAACTTTGATACGATGTTTACAGCAAATGTAGATATTGTCTATGTTGCTAGTATCTGTGATGTTGCTCTTGATGGAAGGAGGTTGGAAGATGTTTTCTACATTCCTTAGATTGCTCATAATTTGTTGTCAGTCTATCAACTTGCTCAGGAGGGATTGAAAATTGAGTTCACTTCAGAACTTTCCATCATCAGGGAAAGGTTTGATGTCCTTATTGCCTATGGTCAAGTAGATCATCATTCCAAGGTATACAAGTTTACCAAATTCTAGGATCGAGATCAACCTGCTCCTGAATCTCTAGATTCAAGGGTAGGAAGCACATCATCACCCCCTCCTCACCAGGGTTGTGGAGGTTGGATTGACTTGGCTCTTTTCATGGCACCATCTTCTTCCTTTGACTCTTCTCTATTGAGATTTTCTCAGTAGGGATGGATACATTCACTTCTTCAGATTTGTGGTACATGGATGGGTTCTCTTCAGGTCTATCTGACTTGGTTGCTCAGTTTCACACTAGTCTTGAAGACATTCTAGAGGGGACTATTCTCCTTTATGGGGGGGCTATCTAGTCCACATATTTTTGATCTCTTTGTATATATGTGATGGTTGTAGTCCTTGGGGGGATAATGTTGAGTCCTCCAAGCATCACTCTTCCATCTTTTTTGCTTTTATATCTCCTTTTTGGGGAGGGGTTTTCTTCTTAGTGGGTTTTCCCCTTTTCTCCAGTTGTGGGAGATTTTTTGCATCTTCATGTACATGGGTACCTAACATGGCCTTGTAGTCGGGACCCATCATCATTATCATCTTTGCATAATCATTGCATTTTCCTCCCTAATTTGAACTTATGGGGGGGGGTGTTAGTGCAATTAATTAATTATTACACTAGCATAAGTTAACCTAGGTCATATTTAATTTAGTCATAGGTTGCATTTTTAATAAATCATTTAATAAATAGGGTAATAATCCCTTCCTTGTTTGTAGGAGATAAGATTCCTTCCAAAACTTATCTCAACATTTAATAATCATCTAGATAGGGTTCACATGCTGTCACATGTTGTTAGATCATGACACATGGCAACATCTCTTGCATCTTAGGTTTTCCTTCTTGCCTATATAATCAAGCATTTTTTTCATTTGTATCATATCATTTACATCATATCATATCAATATAGAATCTTTATTCAGCATTCCATAGTTGCAACACTTTCCTTTGTGGTTGATTGTCTTTCATGGAAAAGGTCCTTTATTGAAGATTCCAGAGCTTCAAGGATTGTGCATCCATAATCTCAACAACAAAAAATAAATATTATGTCTGTAACACATGTATTATACTTCAAAAATAAAATCCTAAAGAATGGGCCTATTTGAAAATTTCCTAGAAAGGGACATTTATTTTAAATTACAAAATTTATTTAAAGGGTTAACAAGACATTGCCTTATAATTAAAAGGTTAGAATAAAAATAGAAGACTATAGTTTTTGTCATCATATTGCAAATATGCAATTTTTTGAGTTCCTTGTATTATGAGTTGATACATGGGGATACTTGTCACTGAAAATTGAAGTGGCTCATACGCTCCAAATTTCAATGTCATCTTGAAGAGCTCATAAATTTGAATCTAACACAACTTGAATGGGAAAAAAAGGAGTTCATACATTCGAGTTATGACCAGTCAAAGTTTGGTCAAACCTTGCAACCAGGCAGGTATTTTTAGGTGAAAAATTGATCTCAAAATTCATCAAAATGAAGAGCTCATTGCCACAATCTCAAAATTACTTGTTTCATAGAAAATGGAGCTTGTATGATGAAGATATGGCTAGTCAAAGTTGAAGGTTGACTAGATGTTGATGTGGCAGTTTACTAGATGATGACGTGGCAAGTGCAGGTGATGTGGATCCCCCTCACTAAATTCATGTACCACCACTACACTATGCTTTATTTTTGAGAAATAAAGTGGTGGAGGCTTATTTTATTTCACAAAATCCATTTGGTGGGATAGGATTTTGTGGGATCCCAAGTGGATTTGGTGGAATCAAATTTTGTGGAATCCCAAGCGGATTTTGTGGGATTTAAAGGCAATGGATTAAAACAAAATCTCATAAAAATTAAAAAAATTAACCCCTTTAAAAACAAATTAAAATGGCTTTAATGGGGATTGTTATTGTTTTATTTGTAAAAATAAGGGAAATTGGTTTTAAGGGGGAAAATTACAAATTTTATGGTTTTAGCCATAAGGGGCAAATTTTTTGCATAAAAGGGGGGTGAGAGTGCAATTGTATTCATTTAGAATTTAGTTTATGCTTTGTGAAGAATGGTGAGAGAGAATTCCTAGGAGATGAGGGAATTGAAGTTAGGACTTTGATAGTGAATTGTAATCTTTGTGCTTTTGGAGCTTGCAGTCAAGCTTGGTGTACTTGTGTAAGAGGAATTTTGTAATTCATTATCGTCCGAGAGTTATGAGGAGACTTTTATCAATTGAAGCCTTGTAATTGTTTATGGAGAATAATCAAGGATCGGTCACTCTATTGGAGAGGGACCCAAGGACATAGCCCTCTTGGCGAACTCTGTTATCAACTTGTGTTTTGTCTTCTCTCTCTTTTCTCTCTTCTCTTCACTTTAATTTGGTTATGTTTGTCTACGAATTTTAATTATGTTTTCAAGACCTTCAGTTTAATCATTTTCAAATTTATTATTCACATGCAACAATCCTAGATCCTAACATCAGATCAAGTGGTATCAGAGCTTTGTTGTGACTAGTGTTTGCAGAGGTGAATGATAACACGATTCAAGAAACAACGAGGTGAAGGAATGCTTGCAGAGTACAATCCTAAGATCAGTAAACAAATAAATTTTCCAAAGATGGAAGGATCAGAAGTTGGACAGAGTCCAAAACTTGATGAGAAGAGCTTTGGAAAAAAATTTCTCAAAATGAAGGCAATGGTAGAAGTTCTTTTTTAGGAAAGGCAGGAAAAGTGAGAATGGAAGAAGAGTGGAAAAGGAGATTCTAGAGAAGCGTGAAGATTGGAAGGACAAAGGGAAAAGACCAGGAGGTGATGATGAGCCTCCAAAAAATCCTTCTCCATCTTCTCCTTCTTCTCAGTCTTCTCCTTCTTCTTCTATTGATTCTACTTCTTCTAATCCTTTCAAGGGTGCACATAAGCCTAAAATTAAATTAGATGTAAAATTTGATTGACCTAAGTATTGTGGGGAATTGAATGTTGAGAAATTAGATGACTAGGTTCAACAAGTAGAAGTCTATTGTAGAGTCAAAGATCTCTTTGATAATGCTTCTAGGATCCAGTTAGCCACTCTTTGGTTGGGAGGAACAACTCTCACCTGGTGGGAGAGTAGAACTCGGGCAAAAATTTCACAACATGGTAGAGTCAATTTAACTTGGGCAGAATTTTTTAATGCTCTTAAGAAGCAATTTTATCCCCTAGGACATATGCAAGAGTTAATGATGGATTGGAAAATGTTTAGTCAAGGGAAAGGTCAAACTTTCTAAGATTACACCCATGAATTTAGGAAGAGGGCTATTGCATTGAATGTTCCATTGTACACCCAGGATACATTACTTAAGTTCATAGGTGGTCTTCATTCTTATCTATGATATTCTATTTTGGTCTTGCATCCTAGTAATCTGGATGAAGTATGTGTTTAGGCCACACACTTAGAGTCAAGAGGTAAGGGTACTTTTATGGAGAAGCTTGACAAGAAGCAATCTAAGGTTGAAGGTAAGTCTGAAGATGCAGGAAAGGGGAAGAAGATAGCTACCATTAAGGAGGATAAGCTCACATGCTCCCATTGTGACAAGGAAGGTCATGACGCAGATCATTGTTGGAAGTTGCATCTAGAATTGAAGTCGAAATGGACTTGTAAACATAAAGGAAAGAAAGAGACCAAAAATGTTGTTATGGATCTTGGTTCAGAGTTTGAAGATGAAACTAAGATAACAATAATGGGATTGAAATGTAAGAATTTTAATACCAATGTTTATGTTGCTAGTTGTACCTCTTCTTCTCAAGTCTATGATGTTCTTGAAGATAAGAAAATAAATGAGCTATTTCACATAAGGGTGGTTGCTAAGCACACTAAAATTGATACTCTCATAGATAGTGGGTCTCAAATTAACCTAATCTCAGAAGATGTTGTAAGGAATTTGGGATTGAAAACTACACTACATCAGAGACCTTATCCACTAGGTTGGGTTTGTGAAAACAATGGATTGTAAGTCACAAGGTAATGTACTTTAAGATTCACAATCACGAGTAAGTATGTTGATGAGGTACAATTTGATGCAGTTCCACTAGATGTTTGTGGGATAGTGTTGGGAAGCCCACATTTGTATGATAGAAAAGCTATTTTCTACAGGGAACTCAACCATTATCATCTATTTAAAGATGGCATTAGGTATATTTTACATTCTCATAGGATCAAGACTGGTAGATCTTTTGCAAACATAGGGCAACTAAAAAGAATGGTTAATGCAAGTAAAGACTTATCTCTTATGTTTGTTAAGTCAAGTGGTTCTAGACATGAACTTGAGGTAATCAAGGCTAATCAGATGTTGCAGGATACGACTGCACAACATGAGGAAGTGGCAAATGAAAGCATTGATGTTCCCTTGGGTAAAAATGTTCCTATTGTGAAAGATAGACATTTTGTTGCTTCATTTGATTTTGTATCTGTATTATTATTCAGCTTGATATTAGTTAGTGGTTATTGGTTAATGGCTATAACAGTTGATGTAGATGCTTATGAAGTGATGGAATGATGCATATGTTTAACAACATTTATCGTAGTCTTGATTGTGGTGATGAGCCAAGTGTTTAGATGGACAGAGGATACAAGACAAGTGGCGAGGCCATTCCCTCACTTAATTTCTCAATAAATGCAACTTTTGGAGGTCCAAAATTTCTCCAATGGGGAGGATTGATCTAGGGGGATACTTGTCACTAAAAATTGAAGTGTCTCATATGCTCTATATTTTAGCATCGTCTTGAAGAGCTTAGAAATATGAATCTAACACAACTTGAACAAGTGAAAAAGGAGTTCATACATTCGAGTTACGGGCAATCAAAGTTTGGTCACACCTTACAACCAGGTAGGTATTTTTAGGTGAAAAATTGATCTCAAAATTCATCAAAATTGGCATCAAAATAAAGAGTTCGTTGCCATGATCCCAACGCTACTTGTTTCATAGAAAATGGAGCTCGTACGATGAAGATATGGCCAGTCAAGGTTGAAGGTTGACTGGATGCTAACATGGCAGTTGACTGGATGATGACGTGGCAAGTGCAGGTGGTGTGGCAAAAAATGTGGACCCCCTCACTAAATTCACATACCACCACTACACCAACTTTATTTTTGAGAAATAAAGTAGTTGAGGTTTATTTTATTTCACAAAATCCATTTGGTGGGATAAGATTTTGTGGGATCCCAAGTGGATTTGGTGGGATCCCAAACAGATTTGGTGGGATTTAAAGGCAACGAATTAAAACAAAATCTCATAAAAATTAAAAAAATTAACCCCTTTAAAAACAAATTAAAATGGGCTTTAATGGGGATTGTTATTGTTTTATTTTTAAAAATAAGGGAAATTGATTTTAAGGGGGGAAATTACAAATTTTATGGTTTTAGCCATAAAGGGCAATTTTTTTGTATAAAAGGGGGGTGAGAGTGCAAGTGTATTAATTTAGAATTCAGTTTATGCTTTGTGAAGAATGGTGAGAGAGAATTCCAAGGAGATGAGGGAATTGAAGTTAGGACTTTGATAGTGAATTGTAATCTTTGTGCATTTGGAGCTTGCAGTCAAGCTTGTTGTACTTGTGTAAGAGGACTTTTTTAATTCATTATCATCTGAGAGCTATGAGGAGACTTGTATTAGTTGAAGCCTTGTAATTGTTTTTGGAGCATAATCAAGGATCGGTTGCTCTGTTGGAGAGGGACCTGGAGATGTAGCCCTCTTGGCGAACTCCGTTATAAACTTGGGTTTTTTCTTCTCTCTCTTCTCTCTCCTCTTCACTTTAATTTGGTTATGTTTATCTACAAATTTTAATTATGTTTTCAAGACCTTCAGTTTAATCATTGTCAAAGTTATTATTCACATGCAACATTCCTAGATCATAACATCAGATCATGAGTAGATATATACCCCCACCATTGGTGTAACTATTTAAGAAAGAATTTCCTGTAGTATGAAAGGGCTTCACAATTAAGATATGACAAGGAGTCTCCAATAGGGATATATGAGCAAGATAGATTGTGTAGATTTCATTCAAATTTGCTAATGATTGTTTTGTTCTCCCATTTTGTTTTGCATATGGGGTGCACTAATGATTAGATATAACTTCATAAGTTGATAACTAAATCAATAACATATTACAAAAGCAATTCATTAGGCTCATACTAAATAGATTTTAATTTTGTGAACATAACTTTAACCACAAGTTTAACCACTCCATAGCCTCAAATAAATCATAATACTATGGTCCTAGACATATGTCATCCCCTTAATGTATTCTAACATTCACCCCACCTCAACATTTTTTACCATTAAAACTCAATTCATTGAGTATTGTGAAGGAGGGATTCACTACTCCCAATTCCCAAGACAAACAAGGTCTAAAGAGAGTGAATTTCCCTCAGTCACCTCAAGATTAACCAAAAGGAACAAGATGAAAGAGATTGCAAAAAATGTGTTAAAAGCAAAGTTTTTATGAATGATAATAGACATACAACTTCAAGGATTGAAAGAGCGGATTGTAGAGATTTTTGAGATAGAAGGAGAAGCTCTCAGCCAAAGGAAATGTACACATAAGTGGGATGACAACACGAAATGTTGTCATCTTAGGGATGCACTGGTATCTCGTATGGAAAGCTCAAGACTATGCCTTGAAACAAAACTCAAAGAATCTACATAACTATTTAGAATATGAGGTTTGTTTAATCAACTAACTTAACAGAAAACAAGAATGTAGATAAATGACAAGAAGGGCAATATATCAACTTACAATAGGTCCTACAGTTTGAAACCTCTCACAAAGCTCCACATGAGCAACATGCACACAAGGAAAATGAGGAAAAAAGTTGGGGCTATTTTGGGGCTTGCCTCAATCAAACCCCTTTTTTGGTGTTCCCACCTCCACGAACAACTAGATAGGTAGAGAGAGTAAAATACATAAAGTAAAATAGACACAAGCATGATAAAAGAAAACCTTGTGATCGAAGAGAACCTATATCACAAAATAGACACAAGAGTGATAAAAGAAAGCCCTCCTACAAAGGAGAACATGTTTCATGAAATATAGACACAATAGATTATGTTAGCAAATAGACAAGAAGCAAGAAAGCATTACCAATAATTTTTGGCTCCCTCTTGGCTTGATAGACATGATGTTGAGCGCTTGCAAGAGAGATTTGATTGTTGGTGAGACTTCAATCTGATAGAGCTTCATCAGAGGAATGTGATGTAGAAGAGGAGAGCAAGAAGAGAGAAATTTGGAGTGAATTAGAGTGAGAAGTGTTACAAATGAGAGTGAAAAGGTGATTTTTGTGTAGTTGCATGGGTTGGAAGAGTTGTTGCACTCAGAATATTTCCACGATGAGATGTGTCACAGGAAAAGACTTCCCAAAATCCTCATTTGAATTTGTAAAATACAGGGAGGATAGCATGCCATGCAAGCATCCAACTCGTAATTTTATGACAAACGATGTGGCAGACTGTTGTCACTTCATCATTCATCCTTAAATATTTGAAATCACAAAATTTTGACTCATAAGGTTCTTGTCATAACTACGGCTAGGCACCAATAAATATAGGGGGAAATTACGTAAATGTGAAATTTCCATGGGGTGAAATTCTATGACATTACATTTTTCCCCCACTTTAGTGAGCTGATTTTTGAGAAAAATCGATTGCACTAAAGGAGAAAAGAGAACATTAGAGAAAATTCAAAAGTTTGAAAATTTTATAGATTTGTATGCCAAAAATGATACTGTAGAGGTTGCAGATACCAACAATGCCTCCAATGATTGAGCTCAGTGAGAAACCACAACATCAAATTTGAAGTTCCATTTTGCAAAACTCAAATTTAGGTCAGCTCAAAAATTGGAAGAAGCTACCTAGGCGAGAAGAATGCTCAAGAAAAATCCAGTAGTTCAGAAGAAAAATATGATGAAGAGGTGAGTATATGCCCCCTCCTATTTTTTCCCCCAGCTAGGTGGGGTAAAAACAAGAAGAATGACAAGACCATGATCATCGGAAAAAATAGGTCCTAGGGGGCCTATATATACCTAGGTGGGCCCCTAGAAGGGTCATTTTCACTATTCACCACTAGCGATTTGTTGACTTTTGTGAGATAAAAGTTAGAAAAATGCCTCGTAGACGATATTTCAAGGAGCCTAGGATCGAGCAATTGTGTCAAGCAATAGCCGAGGGAGGCGAGGTGGATTAGGTAAGTTCAAATCAACCCTTGCTTGTCATTTTATGTCATTTTTTTTCTAGTTTTTTCAATTTTTTGAAGTGTAGGTGTCCAGCCAATGCATTGTCATCCCAACTGCGTGTTGGCGGCCTTTAGCCGTGCTGGCATTCACCACGTGGGTTGTCATCTAGGTAGCTTCAATGGTGGAATACCCCAGATAGGAGCACATAGCACAGATGTTTATGCAATGTGCCTCTATCCCAGATGTTGTTTTCGAAAAGAATTTAATGTAGAAGTTAGA
>VDFB02000008.1:147503342-147824854 GCA_007258455.2 Sequoia sempervirens
TTTTTTTTCTTTTCTTTTAAAAGCATATAACGCGCTCGCATTATAATGCAAGCGTGTTATGTGTTTCCCCATTTTTTTCCCATTTGGCCACAAAAGTGCGACCAACTTCATGCACCTGTCCAAATATTAAACTTATAATATATTTAATTAGTAATATTTGTAAGAAGTAAAATTATATTTATATTTAATAATGTATATAGTATCTAAATATTATAATATTATGCTAAAAATAGTTACATTATTAAATATTATATATAATAATTATTGGGACAATGAGGATAAAATTTATTAATAAGTATTATAGAAATTATTTTAAATTTCTATTATTTTAATATAATATTGTTTAATGTAATCTAATTTTAAAAATAATTAAATTTATTGAAAATTTATTTTCAATAATAATAAGCATAATATATTATAATTTTAAAAATTACAAATGTTATAAAAATATGTAAAATAAAATAATAAAAAAATTACTTCTTCAAAATGATATATCTCGACATTATTTATATATCTTATTTAATAAGATAGATATGCTAGTTAATTTACAATTACCTATTGCCCCAAAATTAAACTTCATTTTTTTAATATGAGAATTTCTGTCTTTGGAATATCAATTGGAAAGAATAAAAAAATTAAAATAGAGAAAGAATCTTTCAAATTCTATAAATAGGGTATAAGGATTTGTTCTCTTAAAGATTCTACATATTCTAGTATTAAAAATAATGCTTATTCTTATGTTTAAAAAACTAGATAAATATGAAAACCATTTAAAAATAGTAACAATAAAAATTAATCATGGTGGAATAAATAGAAAGAATACAAGAAGAATCTACACATTAGCACAATAAAGTGTCCGCTCATATCTAGATATGGCAATTTTGGTCATTTCAGTATCAACCTTAATGTCATTCCGAGTAGAAGTTTACTTAGCCAACAAATCAACAATTTGATTTTCTTCCCTTCTAGTAAGGTTCCACTTAATAACATTGAAACAATAAAGGGGGATGTTGATGTCTTTCTTGAATTCATTCAACTACCATTATTTAAAGTGAGGTGGGGACTTTCTTTTGAAATGATCAACCAAGATTTTAGTCATATTCTAAAATGATATTAGTCTAATGTCTTTGCTTGGCATGTAAATTGTCTTTGATCAACCAACACCAAGACTTTTTGCAAACTAGAACTTGACTCTACCATTATGCTCACCACAAACACCTCTCATGCTAGCATTTCCAAATTATCTTTTGAAGCACCATCAACATTGTTTTTTAACCAAACCCCAAGGAGGGCATTCCCATTGAGTAAGTTGATAGTCTTAAGGGTTGTTATTAAAAGAGGCAAAAGAGGGAGAAGCTATAGGAATACAAAGTCAAAAATTGTAGATTTTCAAAGGTGTTTTTGAGTCTTTCTCATTTTCAAAACTTTCAGGGGTCTGTTCTTGCTCCTACAGTAACATTTTTACGTGGTTTTTTTGAAAGTGCATAATTTTTCTTGTACTTTCTAGTGGTGTGATCAAATTGGTCCCTTTCTTTGTAAAATATTTACTTTGAGCTTATGGCCAAATTTGGCAATCTGTATGCACTAAGATCAAGTCCACTTTGCTATTGTTGGCAAGTTGCACTTGTAATCACACTAAATATAAATTGCCACAAATCATATATTGTTTGGGGATTTCTTGATTGAGTGAATCTATGGGGGTAATCTTGTAATGGTTGATTGCTTTCTTTTGCTTGGTTTTTGTTCTTGCATTGGGGAAATCTCAAATTGAACTCCTAACTCCATATAATTATGTTTCATGGAGAAAATTGGTATGGAATTATCTCATGAGGAAGGGTCTTATAGGCTATCTAAAGGAGACAATTTCTCAACCTTCTAATGCTAAAGAATTGGAAAATTGGGAGATTGAGTGTGAGAAAACACTTGGATGCATATGTTCATTGGTCTCATTTGATTTACAATTTCATATTAAATCATGTAAAACACCTAAAGAGGCTTGGGAGGGTTTTGAAAAATTGTTTGGTAAAACAGATAAGATTAGGGGATATCAAACTGATAACGATTTAACGAATCTTGATCCTAAAAGTCTTGACCACATCCAAGACTACATCTCCAAGAGCAAACAAATAAGAACACAACTTAAAGATAGAAACATTGATAAGGAGGATTTGCAATTGATTTTGAATGTGTTATCCAAGTTTGGTCCTGAGTATTCAGTGTTTGTTTTTAGCTTTCATACCCATTGAATTTCTATGGGAGCATCATATGTTGATCCTAAGTTTGATGACTTTGCAAACCTCCTAATCCAAGAGGAAGCTAAGTTAACGAACATGGGTCTAATCAAGTATTCCAAGTCACAAGGATTGTTGGATAGTGAGCCTAAGGTACAGAAAAAATTGGGGAATCTTGATAAGAAGCAAAAGAAGAAAAAGAACAAGCCACATGAAGAATGAGGATCATCTCCCTCTAAAGGGGAATCACCTAAGAAGGAGAAGCCTACATGTGCATATTGCAATAAATTAGGGCATGATGAACACCAATGTTATTCAAAATAGATTGATGAGTTTAAGCATCTTCTTAAGAAGGCTCAAATCAATTATTCTTCGTCATCAAAGGGTTCGTCTTATTATTATTCATCCGAATTTTATAAAATCAAGGGGCAAGCACTGGTTGTAGTTGTAGATTTTGAGTTAGAGAGGTGGATACTCAATTCAAGAGCCTCACATCACATGGATTCATCAGAGAGTATGTTCTCTTCATTTGAGTCATGTTCATCACCACCGATCTTGATGGTGAACAACATATATATATGTGTTTGTGGGAAGGGATCCATTGACATGGATGATAGAGAATTCAATGAAGTTCTTTGTGTGCCTTCATAGTCATCCAATAGCCTCTCTATCTATCAGATCACACATGGTGGAGCAGGAAAGAGTGTTGAGTTCACACTAGATTCTATCAGAATTCAAGATTTTCATAACAAAGACATAGTTGCAGTTGGGGAGGTTGATCACCAATCTCATGTCTACACCTCATATTTTGCTCCTAATGGTTTGGAAGATGTTTGCATTGAGCCATCTTGTGTGGAAACCATTAAGGAGATTTAGTATGGTCATTTGAATCTTAGTATTGTTTCATCTACTAAGGATCTAGTGTCATGTGTTGATATTCCATCTCCTTCATCTACTTTTGTATCTGAGGATCCTTATGTTGCCACAGTTTTGGTTCCTTGTGATTCACTGCAAAAGGACATTCATTGTCTTCCAGAGATGGCTATTCTGGATGAGTATTTGACATACATTATTGGTTTGTTTTTGTGAGTCCCACATTTCAAATTTGGGAGACATCATTGATTGCACCTTCACTTGGAGAGGTATATGAGTGCATTGATTCCATGCTTGATCAAATGAAGGCTAAAGTGCAAGATAAGGACCCCATAATGCAATTCTACACCGAGCATATTCATCCAATCATTTAGCATAGATGGTAGAAGCTCAACACTCCCTTACACATAGTTGCCTATGCATTGAACCCAAAGTGGTATGTGTCACGTCCCACCAAAATGACACCTATAGAGGATGCTAAGGTGAAGGAAGGGTTCATGAAGGACATTGACAAAATGTATGATCCTATAGAGGCCGACTTGCTTCGTACCAAGTGGACAAAATTTGCCACTCTTTGGGGATATTCAAAGGCGACCAAGGTAGATTTGGAGACTATGTCAGAGGAGGACCCCAAGTTGTGGTGGACTATGCATGGGCCTATATCTTTGATTACTACTCTAGCCATTCAGTTGTTGTCCCAAGTTTCTAGCCCTACTACTAAGAGGAATTGGTGTCCTTATAGCTTCATCCACTTTGTTAAGAGGAACAAGCTTACTTCTAGGAGGGCAAAGAAGCTTGTGGTTGTACATAGTGCCTTGCATCTTATTGACTGCAACACAAGTACATACAAGGAGAGTCTAGCAGCCAAATGGAATGTAGAGCCAAAAGAGCCAACACAAATAGATGATGATCCTACATAGACAGGGTTGGTTGGTATTGGTTTAGATGAGCTTGAGCATGTGGAGTTCAACAATTCTAGTGATGAGGAGATTGGCATGGAGCTTGGAGATGATTAGATCATTAGAGGCATCAAGCTATTAGCCTGGAGCCATTTACTATTGGTATTTACTATTTACTATTTTGTATTATGTTTTTTAAGTTTAAAGTTTGAACATTGATGATACAGTGATACTTGATTGTAATTATGATTCATGAATCATGATTATGAAACATCTAGAACTCTCATTCCATTTTCCAATATCTATATTTTTTATTTTGATTTTAAATGTTCAGTGTTTCACTAGTTCAATAGAATGACAATTGCAATGTGTTTAAACTTTTAAGTTTTAAGTTTTGCTTTTATGTGTTAACTTTACTTATTCCTTAAGCTTCTATAGTTATATAATTATATTGTTATACGTCTTTCTATAACTAATTTTTCATATACTATATGTATTTCAACACTACCCTGTTGCCGCCCCTCCACCATCCCCATGTCGTCCCCAAACTTACACCCCCGTCTCCTATCCTCGAAACACGTCCCCCACATTCCCCGTCCCCGTCCCCAAAACTCCAGGAAACACTAATTTAAATGTAAATGCCTGCAATCTATGCAAACACAGACACAAGACTTCAAACATCTGAACCCTCCTTAAGTTTATTCCGATTTCCACGTTGTTTTGTTTTCCTTCTTTTTATTGTCGCATGTCATAAAAATTAAATGAAAGAATAAGAAGATATTTTTTGAATAATGATAATTCATAGTCGTACAGACATTTTGTACAACCTTGCAACTCCAGCATATAACAAACCATTCTTGCCAGGTTTTCTTCTTTAAACTCCAGCAGATGACGAAAAATATACAAAGGTGATGAAATTAAATGGAGAAACAATCCTCAGTTTGAATTTCAAAATATTACAAATAAAGATTTCCAGAATTAAAGATTATATAATTGATAAAAATTCCAAATTAATGTTATACAAGAGTAAGCAACATTTACCCAACACGCATCAAAGTCATTTGTAACGATCATGTTTCATCTGTGGGAAATGCAAAATTGATATTCATGCCATGTTGCAAAAGCGAGGAGATAGAATGTCATGCCATGAAATACTTATAGAACTGCAAGTTTCCTTGAAATTTGTTTTTATTAGCTGATAGGCTATTTACGTGGGGAGATCCCACCGGGATCTCCCCCAGTCTGACGCCGTCAAGGAGAACGTGCCAGATTTTCTGTTAACCATGAAACTCAAGTATGTCTGGCTCAGTTACCACTATTTGGTGCAACATTTTATGATACTTCTACTGGTTCCGCTAATGGTGGCAGTGGTTCTGGAAGTGGGCCGAATCGGGCCTGGAGTACTGAAATTGTTGTGGCAAAAGCTTGAGTTCAATCATGTCCATGTCGTTTCGTGCTCTAGACTGCTGGTTTTCATAGCCACGGTCTACTTCCTGTCACGGCAGAGACTAGTATACCTTGTGGACTACTCCTGCTACCGCCCCCCGGACTCATGTCGCGTCCCCTTTGCTACTTTCATGGAGCACTCGCGGCTATTCAGGTATTTTGATTAGAAAAGCCTGGATTTTCAGAAAAAGATCCTGGAGCGCTCCTGTCTGAGCGAAGAATCTTGCCTATCGTCGGCACTTCACTACATTCCGTCGACCCCGACGATGGCGGCCTCGAGAGAAGAGGCGCAAATGGTGATCTTTTCCGCCATGGACGATCTATTCGTGAAGATGGGTGTGAGGGCGAAAGACATTGACATTTTGATAGTCAACTGCAGTCTTTTCTGTCTGACCCCGTCCCTATCTACAATGGTGATAAACAAGTACAAAATGAAAGGGAACATCAAAGCTTCAATCTCTCCAGCATGGGTTGCAACGCCGAGGTAATTTCACTGGACATGCCGAGAGACCTGTTCCAGTTGCATCGCAATTCATACGTCGTTGTAGTAAGCACCGAGACTATAACCCCCAATTGGTACTGCGACCCCCAATTCATACTAGTTGCTAAGAAAAATAAAGATGTTTTGCAGTAATATGATCTCATATCATATAACATTAGCTTTGCCATGCTTTCAATAGATGCAATATGATGCCATGGTTCTTCATTCTACAAACCAATAATTGAATGGACAATCACATTTTCATTATTACTGAGATCAAGCTTTTCCAGTAAAAGCTATATCAGCAATGACCCGCGAAGGCTTTGGTACTCCAATTTTAAGGTTCTAGCCTCTAGGTAGCCTCATGAGACGCTGTTCATTGAAGAAGTATAAAAATTGGGATATTTTCCAATGCCATAGGAAAAATAGTGGAAGATTTTTAGTTGTTTTAGAGGGGAGCAAGACTTTTGTAGTGTCTATTGATTACGCCCAAAAGCCTATTTACAGACTGTCGTTACTTCTGAAGCATTATGTCCTAAATAATCTCAATTCATCTTAAGTTGTCATTGTTGAGCATCAAGACCCAGACCAAGGTTTTGCAGTCAAGTTAATGCTTAGAGGTCAGTGGCAGCCAAGTTTCAACTTGAAATGTTAATAAAAATAGGGAAAAAAGCTGCTTCTCTATTTTGGTGCAACCCAATTTTTATTTTAAAAGTTTTTTCGCTTTTTAAAACCAGAGCAGGGGTCTGGTTGCAACATATTCCAACAGTGTTAAGAGGCAGTACCCCTTGCACACTCACTATCATGATATACAGGGCTAGGGGGATGGGGAGTGTGGGTTAGTGAGGGTTGCAGTCAGTGACACCAAGCCTAAATTAAGGTTTTGAAGTTATAGGGACCTTCATGGTGGATGCCATTTTACATAATTTTATCACTTTTAGCTTAAGCTCCAAATCTTTCTTTTGTTTTTCAAAAAATTTAATGTTTAAATGTTTGTTTTATTTAGTGTCTATAGGGAT
Source organism: Sequoia sempervirens (assembly GCA_007258455.2). Lineage (NCBI taxonomy): Eukaryota > Viridiplantae > Streptophyta > Pinopsida > Cupressales > Cupressaceae > Sequoia > Sequoia sempervirens. The sequence continues at coordinate 147,510,292 of VDFB02000008.1, forward strand.
GTCTTGCCATCCCTAGGGATGGTAGAATGCCCCTATTTGTAGAGTGGCATCTTAGAGACTCCCCCTATGGGAACCTGGATGTTGGGGATGGTGGGGGGATGCCCTGCCACACTCAGGATGTACCTGTTGTTGGGAACAATTCAAAAACCTCAAGGACATGTCCCCCTAGGTTACTCTATAAATGATTATTCTATCAAGCTTGAAATCCTAGAAGTTGCTTATAGGAAAGGAGATAGTATCGAATGAGATTGTAACAAGCAGAACCTTTTACTCGGTAGTTCGTATTTGGAAGAGTGTGTGGACTATGCTTGGATGCACATATCTATATAAATATACACACATTTTTACTTAACTGGAGTTCTTGATTTTTTTAGGAATTTTGGATTTTAAGTTTTCTTCTCCTTTCTATGTGAATCCAGATGTGTGAACCTTTTAAGTATGCTTTTAATAACTAACCACTGTATTATAATTGGTACCTAGTTTTATTTAGTGCCAACCTTCACTGTAGAAACCAATTGTCCATATTTTCTAACATAGGTTCTAATTTATGAATAGCATAAAAATGAACCCTTGAAATTTACTTTCCAAAATAATAATGAAGTAGTTGAAACTATTATTGAAAAATATCTATTTTATTCCAAAGGTTGAATATATATCTGAAAATTATTTGGAAATTGGATCTGCCCTCTCTTGGTGATTAGTCAAAAAGGTCGTTAAGCTAATTGACCACAAGGAGGAAAATATCATGTATAACCTTTATGAGCCCTGACCAAGCACTGCCGAAGTTATATATTGTATTCTTGATTGGACATACATTGTGTGCTCCTCCAATGCTCACTGCCCGCCTTTTACTATCATCCAATAGATTCTTATGTTAGGATTTCCAAATGCAATGCCATTTATGGTTTTCCAAGGTTGTTGAGAGCAACCAAAACACACATTCATAACAAATTACAAATTATAGGATTCAATAACTAGTAATTCATTTTGTCTTAAAGCTCAATTTACATAGCCTTTTCATAGTTTTGTACATTTGGGGTAAAATTTTCATAACATCCATGAATATTCTTTTCCCTTTATGCATCTATAGAGGATATTATTCACTATTAGTTTTTTTGGATGTGGATCTTGATAGAGTTCAAGTTAGAACAGCTTCTAAAACATAAATCAAAGCTTTGGGTGAAGATTGCTCTTCTTGCTGAAGAAAATCATTTCAATTACCTTAGTACTTGATGAAGAATGATCTCCTTGCTCTGTGCAAAATCCTTGTTGTGTCTTAACTATGCAAATCAAGAATGAACCAAATATATTGATTCATTGTTGCTCCCTGCACGTCTTTTCCGATAGCCATTAAATGCCCTCTCCATATTGGTCGAACAAATGCCTTTTTTCTTCTTCTAGATAGTCCCTTTTTCATCATTACGATGTATGTAATAAGACTCCCTGTAGTCTTCTTCTATGCCAAATTCAAAGACCAAGCGAGGCTAATATATGAAAAATGATGAAGTGACAAAAGGTGTTTTATGTTTTCCCATTGTTTTATGGTTATTACTTATATATTCATTGTTCCAATTTCAAATTGTTATTTTTTCCTGCCATTTTCTTTTATTCAAATTCACTTTTCATTCTTATAGAAGTTAATGGCCTTATGAACAATTAAAACCAACCTTATTTCTGGTTAGGTTGCAGGGAACATCTTGAATGTTATTTCTGTTTTCCGGTGTTCGACTGGAGGAGATCCTGGTTGGGTTCCCCCATGTAAAATCACTCGGGCAAGCCCACATTGTGCACACATCCTAAGAACACCTCCAAATTTAAATAAATCCATTCACTTTCAAGTGACTTGGCATCAAATCTTGCATACACTTTAGTGCCACTTACATCAAACATAACAATAAAATAGCCATATAGGAGACAAAGAATCAAGACATAGAATAATAATATCAAAACACGATCATCTAACATCTGAGCATATATGAAATATAATTTTCCCACTAACATTATATGTTAGGAATAGGTAGGAACTACATATGTTGTTGTATTTATGTATTTTTATTGAAAAATATAATAAAAATTAAGAATATTATATCATATGAAAGAAAAAATAACAAATTGTATCAAAAAGTAAAAAATATAGTGTATAGTGTTTCCTTCTTTAACCGTTATATGCATTATTTAACACTTTTATTCAATAGCATTTGAAGGGTTACTATGAATGGATAGTCATCACCATTATATGCATAATCATTTTGAAGGGGGGATTGCAATAGAAACTCACACCATTGTATACATTAGCATTTTTAAGAATAATTATTAATGGATAAATGTGAAAATTTTCCTTCATGCACAAGGTCATCATATTTAGCGCTATATGTAAGTTCTTATATTTATGTTTTGGTTGACAATGAGTGTCGATTCTTAAACTATTAGTTCCTACCAAAAGACAAGTATAATTGAGCAACCATTACGTTTAAATAATTGTTATATATATCAACCCATGAAAAACAAGAACTAAAATTTTATTTTTATTTTTTCTATATTCAAAAAATAACTTCCAATAATTATGATTGTATAAGGACCATATATTTTATCAAATGTTATTTATTTATGTTCCCTAAATGATTAACAGTTTAATGTATTATCATACTATATTTTACATTAAATTTTAATTCATTATAAAATAATCAATAATATTCATTTATTTTATCTTTTACTAAAATTTTAATATCTCCACCTTCATTTATTACTTACATTTACTACTTTAAGTACATAGTATATTTATAATCATGAATTCAAGAGGATATTAAAAGTCTTTCAGTAATTGATATCAACTATAATTTCAATTTTTTTATCTTTAACTATTATTATCAACTATACTTTCAATTTTTTTATCTTTAACTATTATTATCAACTATACTTTCAACTGTTTTAGAAGAGAATAAACTAATCATAAATTAATATATTTATACTAAAACTTATTATATATTATATAAATAATTTATTTAATCATAAAACAATAAATAATTTCTTGTATATAAAAATAATAATAAATAATATTATGAATATTTAAATTTTTTAAATTTCTTTTCTAATCTCACTTCATTACTTTTGCATAAAAATATTAACAAAAATTCAAGTTGTGTACAATTATTGTGGCATAACCTTATAATAGTGTATTATTTGTCTAGTAAAATAACCTTTAACATCCAATTCAAATACAATTTCAACTAATCAACACAATGTAGATCAAAAACATATACTGTCAGATTTTAATTTAAAATTCTATTATACAATTCACCAAAACCATTCTTATTTCACAAGCTTCATCTATATTTCAATTCACAAATTAACCAACCCAAATTAAAACCATTACACCTATAAATAATAACAAAATGAATACTAATTATAAAAACATCAACCATCAATATTCTTTTAACTCATTCAAAAACAACTCCTCTTAAGTTCAAATCGGGAAAAATAGCAATCATATCTAAACTCCAAATTCAAATTCCTGTTCGAGTAAATAAGGGAAAGTTGAGCATATTATAAGAGGCTTCTAATAATCGTATCATTCAATCCCGAAACATGGAGAACAAAACGACATTTGTACCAGAGTAGAAGTCGCAGAGATGAGATTGTCCAATCCAAGAAAAAGTTCAAATAAAAGGCGACATTGATTAGCAAATCCATAGCTACATAATATAATGCAGGAAAAAACTGTGCACATATTAATGGATGGATGGGCACAACAGACAACACAGACGGTTCCACGTGAGGTTTAACACACGGACAATAAAATAAAAGTGGACACGAAAGCAGAACGGAATAAACTAAAATGACCGTGATCTGATCTGAAATCCCTTAAACTTCACCAATTTCACCACTAACTAGGCAGACACAGCCTGCTTACAACTTGACAACCTCAGGAATGGCAACGGGGTATCTGAGAATGCAATCGGACCAGACGGACAGTAGGAGGTTTAACGGTCTGCAGAGACTTCTAGACATGAGCGCATGGATGCAGAAGTGCTCGAAGGCCTGCTTGAAGTCTGGAATGTAGGGTTTCCACTTAGGGTTTATGAGTTTCCGACTGAGAGAGAATAAGAAGCGGATTTGCTCGAGAATGGGGAGAACCAGTGGGCCTAGGGTTGTTATATTGGACTTGAGCGCCTCACCGGCTATAGCCAGCAATTCTAGGAGAAAATTATGTTGTTTTTTATTTGTCATTTTGGAGAAATGCATCTGCAAAGAATAGAAAAGCTCCACCAATCTTACAACATGTTTACATGGGAAGTCTATTCCTGAAAAAGCCAAGCAACAACTCTGTTTATACTCTTGAATTTACCTTTGTTAAGGAACAAATTCTTGCCTGAAGATCATCCAACTCCACAAGTCTGAGCTGAGATGGGGTTTTTAAATTAGCTTTTTATTCGGCTATTATACTGGGGAACCCCACCGGATCTCCTCCAGTCCGACGCTGATTTGGGTGGGGAGAACTTTACGGTCTGTGTCTATCGGCTATTCCATTGTTCATTGAATATTGTGCAACTGCTAGTTACAAATCTTTCAAACTTAAAAAACTGTAAAAGCCGTCCAGTTAACTTGGATGGCATATCAATTCATCCTATATTCTCCTGGTCATAGAGAACAGCCTTGCATTTCCCTTCATGCGTTAAAGCAGACTTCGAAGTTCTAGTAACAACAATGCCAGAACTGAAGATGGGGAATGCAGCTGCAAGTATAGCGAAAAGCAGGGCCAATCAATCCAATGCTCCAGTGCGCATAAGCATACATATTCTATAATACAGCAATTAATTTGAAAATAAATCAAGATGTATGCAATCCATTTTTCTTCAAAAAAATATAAGTGGATGGAAAAAAAATCTTCGGAAGGCTAATGAACGTGCAAGATTCAACAATTTTCTTCACTCCACAACATGCGTAATTCAACTCAGCAGCTGACCAATTATCTTCATAAGGCAAGGCACCTAGGTTAACTTCTTCACAAGGTAAGGTAACCTGCAAAATATGATAAAATCATAAGGGTGTTAGGCTCACTTTTGACAGTGTCCAAACAAAAGCTTCCTTCCAGAAAACCATTCAATGCATAATTCAAATAAAGCATTCATTCTTGCAGGAAAACTAACTCTTCAGAAAAAGCACATAGAACCAAATACATTTATTTTCCGGACATACATTTTCTATGAATTTTTCAATTGACTTTTTATCAATGAACAATGAACCTGAATCTCAATAGATCTCAGTAAGTTAGCAAAGCCTCACCCACCAAGAAACTTCAAATCTCATCCGCACAAAATAAGCTACAAAGAAAAGTAATCACATTTAGAAACCATTCCAGAGAGAAATTGGCATAAATTTTTCTTTATTGAATTTTGTACATAAGTTATTGAGAAGGTTGTGGAGATCGAAGTGGCAAATGGCTAATAGAAGTCAGGTAAAGTCAGTTAATGCATCACTTAGGTCAAAGCAAATGTTATAGCAATGGACTAAGGACCCGAGTGTAAAGCGGTATAAAATAAATGTTAAATTACTGAGTATACACTTTTATGATTATCCCTTCCAAAGTTATTTATATTCCAAGTTACCTTTAAGTGCTAAGGTCATACCATGGTTAAGAAACATCATACTTCCGAATATTTTGGAGTCTGTCCAAAATTTTCCCGTACATGTAATAGTGTTCCGAATTTTTTTTGTATTTTACTAGTTTAATGTAAAAGTTCACAAATGCAATAGCCATCAAATTTAGTGTTTCAATTTTTTTTGTATTTTATTAGGTAAAAATTCACAAACACAATAAGCATGTTCTAATAGTTGTTATAGTATTTGTTGATTTAACATTCAATATTTTTAACAATATTTAATCAATAGTTGTGACTTTAAAGTTGTTACTGTTGATAATGACTACTCTTAATTGAATTAAAATGTATTCCTTAGATCTAAAAAGCAACAAATCATGTGATGTCACATAATTATTTAGTGCACAACTATCAATCTCACTTTTTTTTGGGGCCTTTTTGGTCACCTTGACAAAAAGCATGCTGATGTGGCATCATATTTGATGATGTGGTCCTGAAACCTTAGTTATAAGTAGGGGACTTGTGAAGTAGTTGTAAAAAATTGTAAGTGATTTGAAATTTCCACGTAAGATTTTGAAAAGCACAAAATTAGGGTGCTCAACTACAAGATCTTCTCCCCTATACAGAAGAACTCTTAGACATTTGTATCCATCTACATGCATTTATATTTACATCCAATTATGTGTGACAGACGTAAGACACATGCACATAGAGCCACAATGACATCAACATTCATGTAGATCCATGTGAACACGTACAACACTGTGCATCAGCTATGCACGGATTTTTATTTGATAAACATATGTCTGTGTATGGTTTTTTTTAAATAAAATGATTTTAATTTTTTATGGTTACATCAAATGAAAGGGAGTATTTTAGGCATATTGTGATAGAGGAGAGTAAATAGTCTTTCTGCCTTCCTATAGACTTGAATTTGATAGTATATGTCTGTGTATATTTTTCTAAGGATATATTGAATGAAAGGAAGAATTTTTGGCATATTATGAATATTGTGAAATTGAATTAGAGTAAATGTATGTCTAGTCCTTGATACTCTCTCTCCCTCCCTCTCTCTATCTACAGATGCACAAATATATTGGTGAAATTTACAAACCCACGCTAAAAAATTTCATTTGGTTTTGTGTTCATTTGAAGAGAATGTCTTAATATAATTACATATTAATAAATGACACAATCTTGTACAAAGTTGGGCTCATTTCCCTGCCTTCACCTATCACCATGTATACATATTCCCACATTTCAACTACATATTTTTTATATCTGCACACTTTCCTACACATTCTACATTTATTGTACCTCCTATATCCAAACATTTATCCCCTGCACATATATCATTGCTCTGTTATCTTGGGTCATTGCTGCAAGTGTGGTAACAATCCCTCGTCTATGGTTGACTTGCCCATTTCACTAGGCATTATGAACTGACTAAACACATATTTGTGCATTTATTGCTGTGCATATGTATTTTAAGGCATTTAATTGCACTCATTTCATCATCTAAGAACATCCTCTCTTCTCCTAGATAATTTGAGCATTCAAGGAGCGTCTATTAGATTTACAATTCAATTGATGCACTAAAAAGAACATTAGTGATATCAACATCATCATCTATGACATCTGCATGATTGTTTACTGTCTGCCAGTTGTTTGCACAAACAAAAAGCCAGTCATTTTTGAAGGTTGACCTGGGAGACCATGTCCCCTAGCAATCTGATAGCCCTGTACAGGTATTCTTATATACTGAGAATTCTTTCAGCAGATCAGATATCAGTAAATCCAACGAAATAGAGAGCAGAAGTGCACAAGTTGCAAGATCACATCTGTGCCTATAAAATTGTCCCAAATCTGTAGACCAGGTGTAATCTGATGGAGGGGCTTCAGGAACTATTTTAACGGAGCAGAGGTCTCATGAACAAAAAAGAAAATGCTAGAGGATTAATTTGAATCTTTTCTTGATAAATAGAAATCCCTCCTTTTCACATTGTAATTTTAAGGGGGGTGGGGCTAGAAATGTCTCCCACCAATAAAAAAAATTCTGCCACTTGTCAATCATCTAGAATTGTTAAATTCTTGAGAATTAATTTTTTTATCATTTTATATTTATATACTTTGTTGAATTGAATACACACAATAGCAAAATTCATTAGACCACCAGCTTCCGTCAATTTTGGTGTTTAAACTTTTAAACTTAAACTACCCTACAAAATTCATGAGACTGCCCACTTTAAAATACTCCTAAAATATCTCAACAACACACATTCAAAATTTTTAGGAAGTCTCACTCGATGGGACTGCAGCCTTACCCGGCCAAAAGCAAAGTCTTATGCAGACTCCAAGATAAAACATAAACAAAGAGGATCCACTTCTAGTCTTAAGATCATCAAATTCTAATACTGTGCCAGTTTCATTCTTCTTCATCAAGTCTAGAGCTATGCACATCTATCCATTGCATTTTACTATTCTAAAAATAACATTAATTTCAAATTATTTACACATTGTCATGCCCCTGTCAAAGAAAAAAACAGATTACAATATTTAGTTGGATCACAGCCCTTTCAGTCTAGGCAATTAAAGTAAACATGGACAACGATTCTAATAAAGGGATCATTTAAGATTATAAGAATAAACAAGGGCAGCGATGACAGGGACCCTCTGCCTTCTGTTGACACTGCTATGGTAGTCTGATGGCCTTTTATTTTTACATGTTTGTAATGCTTTTTGCTTTTTGCTTTCTGGGCTCGGCCCATGTGATTCTAAACTTCTGGGCTCTACCCATATGACTCTCAGGGTGTGCCTTTTTACCACCCACCTTTTTTTTGTGAATATGTATTTCTATCTTTATAATTAATATAGATACATGCCTATTTATAAAAAAAAATAAAAATTATGAGGGTTTTAAGCCAACATTAAAATAAATTGGTGCGACTCTTCCAAAAAGGCAGAAATAATGAAGAGGTGTGACTCCCTCAAACTTGAAGATATAAGGGTGAAGCCACAATAGTGGTTTACAATTTGATGGAGGAAGGAAAACTGAGAAAAAATGGCCCCATGGCAAAAAAATTGGTTTTAGGGGTTCGAATGAACCTACAAGTTCGATTGAACCATAAAGGGGTTCGACAGAACCCATCAATCACGGGGCCCACATTTCTCCCCAAAAGGGAAAATGCATATTAGGGGGTTCGAATGAACCCTGGTTCGCTAGAACCCCCTAGTTCTAGCGAACCCCCCTTTTCCCTAATTTTTGACTTTGTTCACACAAAAAACCTAATTTTTTACGTTTGACGCTCAGGTTGAGGATGAAAATGGGGGAATCTTCACAAACCCAATTGGAGTCAGGTAGTCCTCGAAATGAGCTATCCAATGAATATAATTTTAATATGTTTTGGTTTTATTATGTATTTGTTTTTTTAGTTTTATTAAACATAGGTTTTTCAGAAAAATGAAGGTCTTTATTCTCGCATGTGGAAAAATAGCAGATTATCAAAAAAAAATTGAAAAATATGAGTGCACCAGATATTGAAGTCCTTGATCCAACAAAAAAAAAAATTTGAATTTCGATATATACAAAAAAGTTACGCGTTATATGGTCGCTTATGTTTGAATTGTCATTGGTTTGACTTTGAAACTTGATTAAAGAAAAAATATTCAATAAAAAACTATCTAACCAAGTGCAAGCACTAGATATTGAGTTACAAATCTAAATTCGAAAGAATTAGAATTTTATCCTTCATGGAAAAAAAGTTATGCGTTATACGGTGTGCGTCACTTTTTAAAAATGTTATTTTTGAAAAAACCAGTTTTTGTGGGAGATGGAAAAATTTGATTCAAAAAAATTTGATTTTTTTTTTTTAAAATCTACAGACAAAATGTGATGAGACTCTAGTTTGCATCATCTTCAAATTCCTCACGGTTTAGCCGCTATAGGTGTCCAAATGTGAAGATTTAGTTAAAAATAAAAATTTCAGTGTCCAGTTTGGCCAAAAATTGTAAACCACTATTATGGGATCACCCATAAGAGGGGAGCATTTCATTTGAGAAGGGCATCCATAACATCATTCAATCAATCAATTAAGGATAAATATGATTTGACTCCTGATGTGAAAGATTGTGATTCTTAATGTGAAAGGTTGTGACTCCCTCAATAATAAAATATAAAAGGGAGATCATTTCCTTGTGGAGAAAATAAAAATAAGCATAAGAGATAGAAGACATGTCTTTGCAATGGAGATTGAGAATAGCCATTGGTAATATTCTGAAATATCATTGGTGGCAACGATTTAAGAGTAAATTTGTCATTTCATTATATCTTGAATTTGTGAAGTGTCTTGCAAATAGGAAGGTTGTTCAGCCTTTCAAGTTCACGAGAGGTGAAGGAAGACCAACCTTCATGCTCTTATCAAGTACGCAACCCTAAGATGGAATGGATGACTAGCCTTCCATGCTTGTGGGCCAGGAGATGGAATGGAAGACCAGCCTTCCATGCTCTTGGGCTTGATCAAGGAGGATGGCCAGCCTCCAAGGTGGACTGAGGGATGGAAGGGCAGCCCACCTTCCATGCTCTCACAATACAAGGATGACCAGCCTTGAGATTATCGTTTGCAAGCATTTCCAATAAATTCATGATGTGATTTGCTATGAGGAATATGCTATGAACTAAATACTAATGATGTTATTAATTTAAATATTAATGATACTATGAACTATTGATCTAAATATAATGATGTTTTAGCTATGATTTATTGATCTCAATATTATAATTTTTTATATTTCACAATATTACCAATGATTGTTCTCAATCTCTATTCCAAAGAGATTGCCTTATAGTTCTTATTCTTATTTTTCATTTTTCCAACTTGATGATTTCTCCACAAGGAAATGATCTCCTTTTTATATGTTATTATTGAGGGAGTCACAACCTTTCATATTTTAAGAAGTCACAACCAGTCACAACCTTTCACATTAAGAGTCACAATCTTTCACATTAGGAGTCGCATCATATTTCTTCTTAATTGATTGAATGATGTTATGTATGTCCTCAAATGAAATGTTCTCCCTCTTATATCTTCAAGTTTGAGGGAGTCATACCTCTTCATTATTTCTGCTTTTTGGAAGAGTCACGGCGATTCCTCTTAATTGTTGCCCTAAAACCCTCTTAATTTAATTTTAATTAAATATCTTCAATTCAAAGAAATCACCGCCCTTGTTTACTCTTATAATCTTAATTGATCCCCTTATTAGAATCATGGTCCATGTTTACTTTATTTGCCTAGACTTAAAGTGCTGCGATCCAACTAAATATTCCATCTGCAACTAGTTATGCTTATTTATATGCATCTTATTGAATTAACATAGATTAAGCTTAAGGAAAGTTTATTTTCCTTTATATATATATATATATATATAAACAAACACATAGATAGATATATATATATGTCTGTACACACACATACATGTATATTTATGCTAGGAGGCATTCTACAGTGGCAGCAAGGAGTCTCATGTCATGATTGAAAAATAAAACTTAAATCATAACTCTCATACTATACTGAAATTATCAGATTGAATAAAAATCAGAACACTCAGAAAATAAAAACAATGAACAACATATCTGCTCACTGACTGAGCGGACAACAGACTGAAAAATTAAATGACTATATTGTATTCAATTGTATGAAAAACTGTTACAATGATCTTTTATATAGAGAGTTCAAGACAGCAGCCAAAGAAAAAAAGAAAAACTCAATGCGATAGGCTGCAGGAAAAACAAAGCTAAGAAAGCTAAAACAAAAAACAAAACTAAGGAAAGATGCAGTTTTATTATGCATTAAAGGTAAAAGCTAAAACTAAGACTAAAGCAAAACCCTGCGTTGATCATGCTTTATTCAATCTCCCTCTGATGAACGGGGATGAGAACCCACTGAGTTCTCAAGGCAATAAAACTGGCAGTAGGTAGCATTGGTAAATATATCCGCAACTTGTTCTTGTGCGAATTAGTGCAAGCCTTCCAGTCTATTGTAAGAATTGAAGAAAAAGGTACAATCCCTTTTCAGTCAAATAAATCTCAAGGGGAGTCTTTTACATCTAGAGGATGTGGTAGAGTAAGAGGAAGATGAAGAAGTTCTGTGGATCATCGAAGCATCTGGTGTCGATATTGTGAATGGTATGGACACGATAAAAAATGTGATTTGAATAATGTCAAAAAAAATTTATTCTTATCCAAAGATTCGTCTTGCATCACCCTAATTTCCAGCATGTTTTGGCAATAAAAAATTGTCCAAAATTTTAAATGTTCATTTTTTTATTCTTTCTAAGTGGGACTGCACATTCTCCTAACCCTAAAGTGAAACATAAAACTTGCTTTCAAAGCTATTTGAGTTTATTTTTACAATCCAAAAAAAAATTGCAGCTAAGAGGAAAGTGAGCAAGAGAAGGATGGGCCAGCCTCGCATACTCATAGTGGCAGTGACTCAGACTCTTAGTCTGATTTTGATGCAATGTTGGCAGATGCCGAGAAGAGGCAGCCATCATACTTTCTATTACTATGTTTTTGACATTTGTGACTTTGTCATTTTGTCATTTGTAGTGCAAACTGCAAACTCTTAGCCTTTGGACATTTTATTTTTAAAATTTTATATCATATGCACATTGACTGTTTGACATGAATTATGGAAGCAATTAAGTAGCTGTGGTACTATTAATTTCTTCGACTCTCATCACTTGAACTCTATTGTTGTGTTTTACTAAGTACTCTTGATTCTATAATGTATATGTCAATATGATATTATATTTGCAACTTTATCAATGTTCATTGTTATCATTATTTATATGAATATCTGAAATTTGAAAATTTCCTATATTTTTATATAATACATATATATGTAGCTGTCCCCAAAAATCCCCTAAAAAAATTGTGTCCCCAAAACGCGTCCCCCCATCCCTCCATCCCGAAAACTCAATGGAACATAGTTATTTTATGCTTAGTTGTATGCATCTTATTAGATTAGCTTAAATAAAGCTTAGGAAAGTTTATTTTCCTTTACATACATATTATTTATAGATGTAGACACATACACATACATTTGTGCACATCTGTAATAGTGAACATTTGTGCACATCTGTAATAGTGAAAAATGCTATCCTTGATGCATTTTCCCAACTAGTTATGTGCCTAGAGTTTGATAGATTGTCTTGGTACATTTATTTAACTACAAATGATTTTTTGTAATGCTAGGCTTGCTTGCACCTAGCCCCATGCTTATAGCTTGTCCCTTCGCTTATTTATGTGCACATTATTAGACTCATATATAGCTTGTCCAACTGGCTTATCTATTTGGTTTTGATCATTAACCTCATCATATTGCATAATTTAATCTTATAGGACACTTATCCAACTTGGTTGTTTAAACCATAGCAGCATTAATCGTTTGGGAAAAAATAGGCAAACCAAAAGTTCAGGATTTTTTGAAAAAATGGGGGAAAAATCAGATTTACAAAAAACACAAATAATTGAAGAAAAACAGTCAGAAACTACTTTTTAAAAAAATTTAATGGCATTTCCATAGCATACAGACATTGAGAGGAAATAAAATACAGAGTTCAATCCATGAATTATAGAAAATAGATTTTTGTTGGTTATATTCATATCGCTGATTTCATTGCACAAAACATACAACTGCATAAATATCAGATGGTGACAGCTGTCTATGCTACCACATTTTTCATACATGCCTACCAAAGCATTTTATCAAACAGTTCACTGCCTTGCTGCTATGGCTAAAAGCCTAAAACAGGTGCTTTTGAACAAGTTATGGATGCTTGGAAAAAATCTATCAAAGCATAATAGTAAGCAATAGCATAGACAAGGCAGTGAACTGTTTCAAAAAATGCCTCAAAGAAATGTGGTCTCACGGTGATGGAATGCCATGACGATCCATAGCAATTTGTTTGTCATGGCATTCTTTATGGCATTCCATCACCATGAGACCACATTTCTTTAAAGCATTTTTTCAAATAGCTCACTACCTTTTCTATGCTACAACATTTTTCATACATGTCTACCAAAGCATTTTATCAAACAGTTCAACACCTTCATGCTATGGCTAAAAGCCTAAAACAGGTGCTTTCGAACAAGCTATGGATGCTTGGAAAAAATCTACCAAAGCTTTATACTTTATAGTAAGCAATAACATAGACAAGACAGCGAATTGTTTGAAAAAATGCCTCAAAGAAATGCAGTCTCACGGTGATGGAATGCCATGACAATCCATAACAATTTGCTTGTCATGGCATTCGTCATGGCATTCCATCACCATGAGACTACATTTTTTTGAGACATTTTTTCAAGCAGTTCACTGCCTTGTCTATGCTACCGCAATTTTCATACATGTCTACCAAAGCATTTTATCAAATAGTTCATTGCCTTGCTGCTATGGCTAAAAGCCTAAAACAAGTGTTTTCAAACAAGCTATGGATGCTTGGAAAAAATCTATCAAAGCATAATAATAAGCAACAAGCCATGGTCTCATGGTTTTTTTTGCGCGAAAATCAGCTCGATTTTATTCACATTTTTTTGCAGATTTTAAACACATTTTTTTGGCGATTTTGCAGTTTGAAACGGAAAAAAATCATTGACCAAAAAGTCAACGATTTTTTCAAAAAATGGGGGAAAAAATCATCCAGCCTGCAGATTTTTTAAAAATCGCAATTAATCGGAATTTTTTTGCAGATTTATGCTTCTATGGTTTAAACCAAGTTGTGTCCACAGCTGCGAGGGCATTCTTGCAGCCACAATCTTGATCCTTCTAAATGTAAAATCAAAACATAACATTTCACCCAAATGGTCTCCTTTGCAAGTTGGTCCCAAGATGACTATGCACAAAACTTTGCTATTCGGTGTTATATTCATGTATAAAAATATATCAATTTGTATGCATTACACACATGAAGAAGAGGGGCATAGAAGACAAATATCTTTCAATACAAGGACATTCAAGAACAACCATTCACATTTTAGATTTTTGGATCAAGCAAAGAATCTACCATCCAAGTGCATGTGTAATCACCTTGTGATCATTCTAGAATTTATGTGTATGTTTGAAGCATGTTGTGTATGAAAGAGAATTTCACTGTCTAGTAATTTATTTTATAAGAATCTGCGGCAGAATTCAAAGATTATCAGAGATCAAGTTCAAAAATGCGATCTAGATCCAAGGAGGCAAATTCGAACACGCATAAATTTAAGAAGAATATTCCTAAGTTCCACCAAATTTCTAGGTCAGGGACAATAGGGGTTGGAGGGGCACCATTTTTTAATAGATTTTTAGAAGGCCTTTTTTAGGGGACAACAATTAAAAAACATATAAATTTTAAATATTCATAAAATAAGAAATTCACCATATTCATTATAAAACTATAGTAAAAGATGTAACTAACATGCCTAAACTAAGCAAAATGGGTCATTTGTAGTTATATAAATGTACCAAGAAATTTCTCCAAACAAGGCACAAAACTAGTTAGGAAGCATTTTTCACTATCACATATATGTATGTGTTCATACAAGAAACCAAAAAATATAAACCTTCTTTGTTGCCCATAGGCTTCTGAAATATTATTATAAAGTTGTGAAGCCATGTGTAATGGTCAAAATCGTTTTGTTTTGTCAAAGAGTAGTAATTTAATTGGTACATCAGCCACCAAGATTCAAATCCTCAGAGGTGCAATTGGGTTAGTTTCAATCCCTAAGTGACCTTGATGAATGAGATCCCCTGCTTGTGACTTCTTAACCGGAGAACGACTTCTGATTTAGATGTATGCTTATTCATCATAATACAAATAATTAAAAAATCTAACACTTTCCAAACACCTTTGTTGTTTGCGGACTCTCTGAAATTTTATAAAAAATTGTGAAGCCATGTGCAATGGTCAAAATTGTTTTGTTTTTCCCACCATTCGCATAACAAAGCCCATGTTGTTCCATCGACAAGTACTGAGTGTTCTCGCATGTGAAAGAAAAAAGCAAGGAAAAGAGGAGCTACTAAGTGTTCTCAACAATTAAATCACATAAGTTTAGGCCAATCTTGTTTTCATATATTTCCAAAGGACTGTTTACTTCCAGAGAAAATTCTATTCCACACAAAAATAGAAGAAAGTTGTGGAAAGAATGATCAAATTGACATGTCAAATTGCTATCTGGATTCAACCATGTAGTTTTCCGAGTCAAACTCATTGAAAGAATGATCAAATTGACATGTCATCTATGATATGTGTTCTTTGGTTGAAACTTTTCTATTCAAGTAAGATAAGTATTATTATAAGAAGATTGATTAAATTTGCTTTACATTACCCTTGTGATATTGCTATCTGGATTCAACCATGTAGTTTTCCGAGTCAAACTCATTGACCCATGTTTTATTAGTAGTGGTTCACAAGAACCCATCTCTCATGATAGTGAATGGTCCACTTAGCACTCATTGCATCTACGTGATGCTCATAGAGGTGAAGCACTGGGCCTTCTTGTTAGTTTTAGGATCAGAAATTAAATAAGCAGATATACAACAATTTCAAACAATTTAACATAGCATATACCCTAGGAAAAACCTCCAACTTGAGGGAGAAATAACCCAGCAACAATATATCACTTATATATTGAATAATGAACAGCAATTCGCTTTACAATGAGGCCCAATCACAAGACCGAACTAGAAGCACCACACTTGATGCAATATCACAAGAAGAAGATCGAACTCCTTGAATAATAATGTCAATCTCCTTGAAGAATAATTTCGATCTACTATATCGAACTCTTGTTGTAGATAATTCGCACTTTTCTTGAATGAATGGAATGGATGATAATGAAAGTGAATAGTGCCTCCTTAATATACAATTCGATGAGGTGATCTCCAACAAATGCGTCCCTTCATAGATGAAAGGTCAGCCTTAAGTGAATGGGTGTAACTTACAAAAAGGTGGCAAACTTTTAGATGAAGTCGGCCTTATTAATAATATAAATTACAAATGTAAGTGAAGGTGTCTCTTCTTAAATCATCTCCAATAAATAAATAGCCATTGGCTATATTTAATTTATTGCTTATAAATTGTTGGAAGTATGAAGCCCGCAGCTACAACATCAACACTTCTGGGGAGGTCACCCATCCCAGTACTACTCCAGCTCAAGCACGCTTAACCACAGAGTTTTGTCCAAGATTAAGCCCACTTAGCTTGCAACCTCATTTGCAAAACCTTCAACAAGTGTTGTGTCTTATGAACCATTCATTATAGAACCCCTTTAGATCATCAATTGATAAGTAGGAGGTATTTTCCATAGCGTGTCAAATTGTGATATTGCTATCAAGATTCAACCGTGTAGTTTTCCGAGTAAACCTCATTGACCCATGTTTCATGAGTAGTGGTTCACAAGAACCCATCTCTCATGATAGTGAATGGTCCACTTAGCACTCATTACATCTAGGTGATGCTCACAAAGGTGAAGCATTGGGCCCATCCCAATACTACTCCAACTCAAGCACACTTAACCACAGAGTTTTCCCCAAGGTTAAGCCCACTTAGCTTGCAACCCCATTTGCAAAACCTCCAACAAGTGTCGTGTCTTATGAACATGCAAAAAGAGATGTGATAAAGGAGGTGGGTGGCTATTACTATTGAAACTTTACATAAGTGTTGCTTTATTAATATTGAAGTTTTATATGTGTTGCTCTAATAAAATTTACTTAAAATAATAAAGGTAGTTGTCTATTAATATTGGAGTCTTACATGAGTGTTGGTCTATTATTAGTGTTTAAATTAATGAACTTTTTGTCTTGTCTTACAAAAGATTGGAATTAATTTTATTTAAGAAAACTCTATGAACATGCAAATAGAGGAATGTGACAAAGAAGGTGAATGGTTATTAATATTGGAGTCCTACATAATGTAGTTTTTTATATAATTTTAAAAAGTTTAATGTTTAATTGCAAATATAACAAACCTGAAAGCCAAATTCATGGAGGATCACGTGTTTTAATGATAGAGATTCATATTTATATTTTTCTATTTTGTACAATAATTATTCAAACCATTATCAGCTATCTAGTGTTAAAAACTCTAAAATACAATGTAAGGTTCTCATCAAGTTTATGGCAGATAAAAACTTAGGAATGTTGAGAATGAATTGCCTTTATAGGTTGATTGTTGAAAAATATAATAAGTCGCATTTGTAATTGAAAACCATGATTATAGTTCTTAGATGTAAGTTTTAAAAACAAAATTTCATAGAGATTTGACAAGATTGAATGTTTTAGAGTTTAGACTATGACCATTTATTGTGAAAAATAACTTAGTGTCTTTGAATTTTAGTTTTATCAATACTCAAACATCAAACCAAAACTTTTAGTAATATTGCTTTCTAAGGAAGTTAATCAAGCAAGAAAGATAATATTGTGAAAGATACATAAATTCTAAAAAAATGGTACTTGCATTTTTGGAGTTATTCAATTAGTATATTTTTATTGATCTATGTATATTTCAACTGGATAGGGACAATTAAAACTTTGCAAATTAATTCCATATTTCAAATGTGTGGCTACATATTTCTGGCCCATGTCAAGTTCTTGATTATATACATGGGCCATAAATATGTAGCCACACATTTGAAATATGGAATTAATTTGCAAAGTTTTAATTGTCCCTATCCAGTTGAAATATACATAGATCAATAAAAACATACTAATTGAATAACTCCAAAAACGTAAGTACCATTTTTTAGAATTTATATATCTTTCACAATATTATCTTCCTTAGAAAGCAAAATTACTAAAAGTTTTGGTTTGATGATTTAGTATTGATTCACAAAATTTTGGATTTTTTTTAGATTGTAGGAATCAGGTAGCCCCCCTATAAACTGCAATGCACCTGATAAACTTTTTTCACATGACCAATGATGCTGGCGCAACACACCCTCCAATACCACAAGGACAAGGGCAGACTGAACCCCATAACCTCTTGCCTACAACAAGATGCTTTAGTCAATCAAGCCAAGGCCCCCACCCCACTATCTTGGAATTTTAAACATTAATATTTATACATATTTTTTGATGAGGGTAAACATTAATATTATCACACCCTAACTTAGTCATGACACCCATCCACGGGATGTTCATTTAAACATTTCAATGTTCTTATGAAATTTAAACATTAATTCTTCTAATTGTCTTAGGAGAGTCCATTAGTTAGTAGATTGTTTTAACATAGAATAGGATCTAAACCTTAGTCACTCACTTTTGAAATCCTCTGATTACCATTACATCACAACACAATGGACCCAAATTGTTTATTATTATTAATATAAGAATGTTTTGATTAAGATAAAGGTGGGAGGGCAAAAGAGGAGTCTCACAAGAAATGAGACATCAGAAAACTAACAACAACCGAAAAGAAAAAGACCAGCAAAAGCAAAAGACCGAAGCAGGAAATGAAAGTTGGTGAGGGAAAGAACCCAAAAACTAGCAACAAAAGAAAGATCAAGGGAGCTTGAAGCCAAACTTTAGAAGATCTGCCATAGATGAGGGACAAGGAAATGTTTGGAAAGATATTCCAAGCTTCGTGGGATGTAGCCCAATAGAAGGATTACCAAGCACAACACCAAGTTTCCTTTTCATCCTAAATAGGGATCCTTTGCCATTAGCACATTGGAGATCCAAAGAAGGGATCACAACTGTTTAATCAAGAACCTTACCAGATTGAGGATATTGGTCATCATGTGTGAACTACAGCAACCGAGAAGTTTCATATTTAAGTTCTTGCTCCCAAACCCCAAGCTTAGAGTAAAGTTTCACATATTTGGGCAACTTTGAACCAGACTTAACCAAAACACAAAATCTAGCACAAAGAAAGTTGAATCTAGATTTAGCGACATTGTCTAAGGTGATAAATTGACCAACAACATTAGCAATATCCTCAATAATACCTTCATCCCAAAATTCCAATGGAAGCTTTTGGAGACGCACCCAAATAGTCTACATATTAATCTTGAAAACATTAAAGCCTACAAACCAGCTTTCTAAATGAAGAAAAGCCTTGCCAAAAAACTAAGGGCCTACCTAATACCTAATAAATAATAATATTAGAATGTTACAATGATAACATTGCATTTATAATTACCATATTCAAATTATTAACAAATATATATAATTATCTTTGATTCGATAAAAAGAAATAGGGGCTTTTTATCCATTATATTGAATTTCAAAAAAAAGATTACCATAGAATTTTAAGAAGTTTGCTAGTGTGAGAAAACACACCAAAAAAAGACAAGAAACATGCGTAGTTGACATCATAAATACTAGGACTCTTCTGGGCTCTTTGTAATTCCTTACTAACAAGGAGAAGTTGCTTATAAAAGGTCTAGTTGACATCCCGTGGCTGGGTGCCATGACTAAGCTAGACATAGGTAATGTCTTTGGTTACCCTCATCAAAAATATATATAGATATTAATATTTAAAAATACAAGATTTCGTGAAATTTTAATCATATATTCAAGACACTTGATAGGAGCCATAAATATGCAGCCACATATTTAAGAAATAGACCTAATTCGTAATATTCTAGTTGTCTCTCTATTCTTTTGAAATATATATAGATCAATAAAATCATACTAGTTGAATAACACGAAGGACATAAGTATCAATCTTCGCAACATATATATCCTTCTCAATTCAATCTTGTCAAATCTCTATAAAGTTTTACTTTTAAAACTTACATATAAAAAACAAAATCACGGTTTTCAATTACAAGTGTGATTTATTATATTCTTCAACACTCAACCTCAAAAGGTAGTTTAGTCTTCATGATATCAAGTTTCCACAATTCATATTGTTCTCTTTCAATGATTTCTGGATTAGATCATGTGAGAATTTTTGCATCAACATTTCAGATCACACTCCATGATTCATCATCAGAATAAAAACAAAGAACCAAAAATCTTATTCTTATCATTCTTTAGTTTTTATCTCTCATAAATTTAATGAAAATCTTAACATTGTATTTAAGAATTTTTCACACTATGTAAGACTTTAATATTAATAACCATTCACCTTCCTTATCACATACCTCCATTTGCATACTCATAAAGTTTTTCTAAATAAAACTAATGCCGACCTTTCATGAGACAAAACTAAAAATAGCATTCATGTAAGACTTCAATATTAATGGCCACCTACCTATATTAGAGCAACACTCATGTAAAACTTCAAATTAATAACCACCTACCTTGTTTATCACATCTCTTTTTGCATGCTTGGTAAGATTACCCTCAATCGTTTGCAAAAATAAAAGCTGGCAAGCTTAGGCATTATTATCATACCAATATTTATATTGGTAAAACAGAAAAGTTTCAGCCAAAGACCACATATAATAGATGACATGTCAAATTGATCATTCTTTCTCATATATAAGAAAACTCATTTGGTTATCTCAATTAGGATTCAAATTTGTTTTGTTTTCTTTTAGTCTATTGATGTTGAAAGTGATATACCAAAAGGTAAAAGATTCATTTTCCAATTGCTTTACATTTTTTTCACTTAAAAGTTAGGTCACCTTTTTTAACACAATACAATTAAACTAATTATTAATGTCTATAACACTTTTACTTTTCTAAACAATTGTAACATTAAATTACTTGTTGATTTTATATCCCACCATTCACCCAAGGTTATGGTAAACACTCTTATCTTGAAGGAGCCTATATAGACATTGACACCAACTTAGAAGGTTTTTATTCTTTTAAAATATATCATCCTTGAATGCTTATATAAAAATTAACACCAGCTTAGAAGGTATTTATTCACTTTTAATTTGTTTCACCAAAAATACTGTTTTAGATGTTCGGCCTCACATCAATTTGTTTCAATACATTTCTTTAAAAACAACATTTCTCAAAATTCAAAATTCTTGGCATAACTAATTTCTATATTTTTCAAAAAGAGTTTGGCCCTATTTTAACAAGCTTCCATAAACAAAAATATTTCATAGCTGATTTACTTAAACTCGATAACTAAACATAAAACAATCAAGCTCTAATAGCACAACTATTAAAATATTATTACAACTTTATAATATTATAATGGATCCACATATATGTTCTTTACAATAATATACTGCATTCAAAACATTAAGTCAACTTTTATAAGGTTTTTCTTATGAAAGATTGGACCAGATCCTATTTTCATCAGACAGCATTGTTCTTTCGAAAGATTAGTCGTCTCGATATAAAAACGAAGAGAGAGTAAATATTTCTACGTACTCCGCACTTACAAACACAATTTTTTTCAAATATACAACACACATTATATTGCAAATAGCCCAAAAACAAAAATACAAAAAACAAAACAAAAAAAACATGCAACAGTGAACTATGAAGTGGCATTGATATAAGAGTGAAACTGTTTTTTCATTGTAAATCTATAACTCAATTATGGGACAACGATGCGCACAAAAAATAGTGAACTTAAGTGCAACGTGAGTTGAAGAGAACTGCAACATGAGTTAAGCGTATAAAGGAACAATGAACTGAAGTTATGGTGTATGCAAGGTATTGATGTCATAGTGCAATGGGGTTGAATAGCCACATCCATTTTTTACAGTTATTTATTTAGCAAGTCTCTTATTTATAATTAAGGTTTTAGGGTTATATTATCAAATATGATGCTACATCAAAATGTCTTTTGTTGAGGTGTTCAAAAAGGTCTAAAAAAAGTTAGACCGATAATCACGCACTAAGTCATATTTTATCAATGTCTAATGTGACATCAAATGATTTGTTATTTTTTAGATCTAAGAAATACATTTCACTCAATTGTGAGTAAGAGAGAGGGACTAGTAGTTGTTCAAGCTAACTTTGAAAGCAAGTAGCAATCGCATGGAATATCATAGTGTTGATGTTAAATGGCAGCGTCGGGCTTCTACTTCCAGCCCAAATCGTTCTATTGAAAGATCAAATTAAATGATAGCCTAAATGGCTATTTAATTTGAAAGACAACGGTTGATGAAGAAGCGCTTATATAATCTGATCATAAAACTAACATGGTATCAGAGCGGGTATAAGAAAGATCGTGATCAGATTTCTCATAAGCAGCACTTTCATTCACTCTCTTTCTCATTCTCTTGCATTTATCTAATCGTCAAGATGGTGAACAGGCTCAAGATCAAAGACAGACTTGAGGGCGCATCAAACTTCACATCATGGAAGTTTAGAGTCATGCTCGCTTTGGAGGAAAATGAGTTAGCTGTGTTCGTGGAGGGTGAAGTTCCCGAACCAACCGATGAGAATGAGAAGTCACAATGGAAGAGGAATGGCACTAAGGTTAAAAAGATGTTGGTTGATTCTATGAAAGATCACATTGTGCCAATCATCTCCAAGTTGAAAACTGCAAGAGACATGCTCAAGACCTTGGATGAGATGTATGAGATCAACAACACAATTCGAGTCTTGCACTAAAGCAACAACTTCATCATATCAAGATGGCGAAAGGAGAATCCGTCATCTCATTCTTCATGAAGATTACCGAGTTGAGAGATCAGCTCTCTACCACTGGGCATTTAGTGGATGATAAGGATTTAGCTATGTTGGCTCTTAATGGTCTTCCTCGATCACGGGAGCCATTCATTCAAGGAATCAGTGGTAGATCAAAACTTCCTAAGTTTGATCGCTTGAGGGCAAATTCCATCCAAGAAGAATCAAGGTTGGTTGCGAGAGGCATTGGTCAAAGCTCTACAAATGAAGACATTCATATTCTTTCCACTCAATCCTCAAAGAAGAAAGGAAAAGAAGGGAAGAAATGATACTTCAAGAGGAATAGAGATCAAAGATCTGATGGTGCCCCTGCATCTAAGAAGAAGGACCTCTCTTGCATTCAATGTTTTAGATGTGACAAATTTGGTCACTATGCAAAGGATTGTCCAACCAAGCCTAAGCAGCAGGCTGCAATTGCAGATGTGGGTGAGATCTCTTCGCAAAAGGATTCAAGTGGTTTTCTATTCTATTCTGCTCTTTCAAGCAATGTGCCTGCCAACAACAATACTTGGTTGATTGATAGTGGTGCCTCTCACCACATCACTGGATTTAGAGAACATTTATCTGATTTGGTGGAGAGAGATTCTAGTGTTCAAGTCATTATTGGTGATGATGCAAGCTATTCTGTGAAAGGAGTTGGGACCTCCTCTTGTCATCTAGATTCCGGTATCTCCTTATAGTTGAGTGATGTTCTATTTGTTCCTGGTATCAAGTGGAACCTTGTCTCTATCTCAGCCTTGGAGGACAAGGGGTACCAAGTTGCATTCTTCGAAGGTAAAGTTCTTGCATGGCCGAAGAACTCAAGTATAAAGTATGCTCGGGTGATTGGAGTTCGACATGAGAGTCTCTACAGACTTTGCACTCATCCACTTCAGGTTTTGTTGCATGATTCATCAAGTTCGTGTGAACTTCGGCATAGAAGACTTGCTCACCTTCACTTTCGGGCTCTACCTACCATGGAGAAGATGGTCATGGGCCTTCCTAAACTCAACTAGGAGCATAAGGTACTTGCAGAGGCTGCGCATTGGGTAAGAATACTAAAGGTCCATTTCATAGTAGTGAAAGTAGATCTAAATATATTCTAGATCTTATTCATTTTGATTTATGCGGTCCAATGTCTATTGCCTCTTTGAGTGGCTTCTTGTATTACATTATTTTTATTGATGACTACTCTAGAAAGAATTGGATGTATTTCTTGAAATCTAAAGAATCTGAGGAAGTACTTGAGAGGTTCAAAGAATTTAAAGCTCAGGTAGAGAACTTGTCTAGGAAGAGGATCAAAGTTTTGAGATTCGACAACGGAGGAGAATACATCTTCGGAAGCTTCTGTAACTTTTGTCTTGAAGCAGGGATTAAGAGGGAGTTCTATGTCCCTTTCAATCCTCAACAAAATGGTGTTGCAGAAAGGAAGAACATACCTATTGTAGAAGCAGCCAAAGCCATGATTCATGATCAAGATCTGCAAACCTTCCTTTGGACTGAAGCATCTAGGACAGCTATTTATGTTCAAAATAGAAGCCCTCACCGCATTTTGGAGAACATCACTCGCGAAGAAGCATTCACAGGGGTGAAGCTGGAAGTAAGTCATTTAAGAATCTTTGGATGTCCTGGATGGCTAAGCATTAATCTTGGTTCTCTATGTTGATGATTTAATTCTTACTGGAGAAGATCACCTCATTATCAAATGCAAGGAGTTAGCTTCCGCATTTGAAATAAAGGATCTTGGTCTCGTGTACTACTTCCTTGGTTTAGAAGTATGGCAGAAGCCTGATGAGATCATTCTAAGTCAAGGGAAGTATACTATTGACATTTTGAAGAGATTTGGTATGATGGATTGCAAATCCATGTCTACACCTATGGAGACCAACTTGCAGAAGCTAAAAGAGGCTACAGCTAGTTCAGATCTAGTGGATCCCACGATGTATAAACAGTTGATTGGATCGTTGATGTATCTAGTCAATACTAGACCAAATATTTGCTATGCAGTGAGTGCACTTAGTTAGTTCATGTGTGAACCAAGGCAAATACATTCAGTTGTAGCAAAGCATATCCTGAGATACTTGCGTGGCACAGTAGGGTATGGCTTACGATATTCTTCTAGTGTGGATTTGGAGCAGCATGGATATTCTGATTTTGATTGGGAAGGGTGTGTTGCTGATTGGAAGAGCACCTCTGGATGTTGCTTCAGTTTGGGGTCTATGATGATATCCTGGTGTAGCAG
The DNA here is from genome assembly GCA_007258455.2 of Sequoia sempervirens. Lineage (NCBI taxonomy): Eukaryota > Viridiplantae > Streptophyta > Pinopsida > Cupressales > Cupressaceae > Sequoia > Sequoia sempervirens. The sequence continues at coordinate 147,535,695 of VDFB02000008.1, forward strand.
GAAGCAGTCTTCAGTGGCACTAAGCATCGCAGAGGCCAAGTATATTGCAGCTTGTGTGGCAGCTCGAGAAGCAATGTGGCTTCAGAAGCTCCTTGTAGGATTGTTTGGACAATCATTGAAGCCGACTGTCATCCATTGTGATAATCAAAGTTGTGTGAAGCTTTTTGTCAATCCAATGTTTCATGACAGAACTAAACATGTTGAGATCAAATACCACTACATCAAAAATATGGTATTGAGGAAAGCAATCCAGTTGAAGTATATCAACACTAATGAGCAGACAACAAACATTCTCACCAAGCCTCTCTCTAGAATAAAGTTTGTACTTTCGAGACAAGCTTGGTATGGTGGAGAATGAAGCCCTAGCTGAGAGGGAGTCTCAACATCAATGATCTTCTTTAATGCATTTCTCTCTATGAGAGGGATTTGAGGTGCAAGCCCTTGTTAATGCATTTCTCTTTGTGAGAGAGATTTAAGGTGAAAGCCCTTGTTTCCACCCTCTAGGTGTAGCCATGGTGGATGTCATGTGTGTGACTCCATGACAACATCACGTGAGAGAGTCTGTGATGATTTTTTTGTACTTGTGCTTTTCACCCTCTGGGAGTAGCCATGGTGAACGTCACGATGAGGTGACGACATCACGTTGAGTGATTCCGTGATAGGAACTTGTGCACATTTACCATACATGGGAGTAGCCATGTTGGTTGATATCACGATGAGGTGATATGTTCCTTTCCAACACATGGGAGTAGCCATGGTGGTTGACATCACGATGAGGTGATATGTCTTGCATATCTGGAAGTATTCCTCCCTAGCTGAGAGGGAGTGTTGATGTTACATGGCAGCGTCGGGCTTCTACTTCCAGCCCAGATCTTTCTATTGAAGATCAAATTAAATGATAGCCTAAACGACTATTTAATTTGAAAGACAACGGTTGATGAAGAGGCGCATCATCACACAAATTAATATTTAATTATTATCTATGAGGCCAACTTGATTTATTTCACCACCTTGAAGAGATACGATGCTTGAGAGGCTGACTTCATATTTTCTGTAAGACACGATTCTTGTGAAGGCCGACATGAAGATTGGGGGGATGCGTCTCTATCTTCTTATTTGTATAAATATTCAATGCTCATTCATTGCAATACACATTCGATATCCATTCTATTGTGTAAGTCGTAAGTCTTCAAGTGCGAATACTTCAAGTGCAGATCAAGTATTGTGAAAGGCAAAGTTTATCATCAGCAAGAAGAGATATTATATTCTGTGTGTGCATCAAGTCGTGATGCCCTTGCTTGGCCTTATATTTGGCCTCATTGTAAAAGGAGATCATTGTTTACATTCAATATATAAGTGATATATTGTTGTTGGGTTTTTCTCCCTCAAGAGGAGGGTTTTCCCAAGGTATATTCTGTGTTTGTGTGTTTGATTTTTGAATTAAAATATGCTTATATAATTTGATCATAAAACTAACACATAGGACCTTCGTCTTTCTAAGAATGTGATTTGGCCTTTTAACTATCTACAATTAAGGTTTGAAGGGGTGACTCATAAAGCAACTTGCCACATCAACATGTCCAATGAGAGGCCTCCTGAAATTGAATTTTTAAAGATTCGACCAAAACTTAATTATGGTATCTCTAATAGTCGGACAAAAAAAATCACTTATTGTTAGAACAATATCAAATTCTTATTTAAAATAACTTGTATGAACCTTGAATGATCTCAACACCTTTTGGTAACCATAAATCTTTGATACCTCTAACCTTTATATCCAACACAAATGGACCAATAGTTGAACACCAAAACTATTGTTATTATAAAAATAATAAACCATTATTTAAAATACAACTTATATTCAACTTTAAATGATCATAAAACTTTTTTGACAATCCTTCACATTTTATGGGAAAATACAAGGTATTTATTGTAATCACCTTTTATATTTGTGATAGGACAACCTATTAATATGAAGTACTCCAATGCATATGCATTGTCACCCCATTAGTTGTACATATAAGAATAGTATTTTCACTATGACAATAATACTTATTTAAATGAGCACATTATTTTAAATGAAACAAAAAAGTATTTATTTCACTTATTAATGATTTTTTTTTTTTTTTTTTATATAACATTCATAGGTTCTCATGTGATCAAGTACGGGTCCATCTAATAACCATAAATACCATACCAACAATTGGACCCCACCTAACTATTGGCCCCTCTCGCCTACTCATAATCAACACTAACAACTTCAAAGTCACAACTAACAATGCTATATTATTAAAAATATTGGACATTAAATCAACAAATGTTATCACAACTATTGGAACATGCTCAATTATTGGGTCTTTTCTCCTATATGTGTGTGTTTACCATAATCATACCTAAAGATGTCTACAATGATAGTAGGAGAAAAGCATTTAATGTTGTGATAGTGAAAGAAAAACTCTCATCTTTTATCTTAAATTTGACAATCACTTACACATCAAAATATTGAAATTTAATATTAAATATTGAAATAAATAAATAATTTTTTATTTAAAAATAATAAAAATACAAATAAAATTTATAATATATTTTTACAGAGATTTGTAACATAAATAAACTAATAGCTTTGAGTGTCTTTCACATAATCTTTTATATAAATTTATCTAAAATAAATAATTTAATTACATATACATATATAAAAGAGATTCTACTCCCTTACATGTCTACATAAACAAATATATATACACACAATGAACAAATTCTCTTATGTATATATAAGAGAGATTTTAAAAGAGTTCATTAAACGAACTTGAACTCAAAATTTCCACAAGGTACAAGTTCATTCCAAGGATTTGAGAGTGTCCACGAGAGCTTGGAGCACAAGTACAATGTTCACATATGGGTCCATCTTATAACCATAAGTACCATGCCAACAATTGGACCCCACCTAACTATTGGCCCCTCTCCCCTACTCATAATCAACACTAACAACTTTAAAGTCACAACTAATAGTGCTATATTATTAAAAACATTGTACATTAAATCAACAAATGTTATCACAACTATTGGAACATGCTCAATTATTGGGTCCTTTCTCCTATATATGTGTGTTTACCATAATTATACCTAAAGATGTCTACAATGATAGTAGGAGAAAAGCATTTAATGCTGTGATAGTGAAAGAAAAACTCTCATTTTTTAACCTAAATTTTGCAATCACTTACACATCAAAATATTGAAATTTAATAATAAATGTTTAAATAAATAAATAACTTTTTATTTTAAAATAATAAAAATATAAATAAAATTTATAATATATTTTTATAAAGATTTAACATAAATAAACTAAAATCTTTGAGTGTCTTTCACATAATCTTTTATATAAATTTATCTAAAATAAATAATTTAATTACATATACATATATAAAAGAGATTCTACTCCCTTACATCTACATAAACAAATATATATACACACAATGAACAAATTCTCTTATGTATATATAAGAGAGATTTTAAAAGATTCATTAAACGAACTCAAATTCAAAATTTCCACAAGGTACACGTTCATTCTAGGGATTTGAGAGTGTGTCCACGAAAGCTTGGAGTGCAAGTACAATGTTCAGTTCAAAGGGCCTAATGCGAAATTTGAGCCTCCTCAGGAAATTCTTATTCTATTACCACACTAGCACGTGTATACTTTTGTTTTTGAGTGGGTAAAGACTTGTTTCCATTTGAAGGACTAAGTTGGATTTTTTGGGAGAAGCTAGGAGAGAGGGGCCAATAGTCGTATGGGCTAACTTTGCGACCATGTAGTGGTTGCATGAAATATCACAGGACCTTTGTTTTTTAAGAAATTTGAATTGGCCTCTTACCTATCAACAATTAAGGTTTGGAGGTGCGACTCATCACACAACTTGCCACATTAGCATGTTTAGTGAAAACTGTCCAAACTTTGAATTTTAAAGGTTCGACCAAAACTTAATCATGGTATTCCAAATAGTCAAACAAAAAATATCATGTTTTGTTAGTAGAATATCATATTTTCATTTAAAATATAAATTATATGCAACCTAAACAGGCCAAATACCTATTGGTAATCATAAATCTTTATTATCTCTAACTTTTATATCCAACACAAATGGACCAATAGTTGAACAAAAGAAATATTTGTATTTTATAAAAACAACACATTATTATTTAAAGTACAACTTATATCCAACACAAATCGACCAATAGCTGAACACTAAAACTTTTTGACAATCCTTCACATTTCATGACAAATTACAAGATATTTATCGTGCTCACCTTTTATATTTGTGATAAGACAAACTATTAATATAAAATGCTCCAATGCATATACATTGCTATCCAAATAGTTGAACACATAAAAATAATATTTTTTCACAATGATAAAAATACTTGTTTAAATGAGAATCTTATTTTATAAATGACACTTATAGTGGATAGTTATGATATTTTATTTGAAACAAAAACTTATTTATTTCACTTGTTAATGAATGTATTTATGTTTTTTTATATAATATTCATAGGTTCCCATGTGTTCAAATGTAGGTCCATCTTGACCAACCTTTCGTTATTTTTTGATTTACACGTGAACTAATTATTTATAATATATAGTACAAATATGTGACATGCATAATTAGTGACCCCTCTCCCCTATTATTTTATCATTTTGGTTACCTAATATTTGCACTTAGAAAGCTTTAGGATGACAACAACTACATAGTAAATATTTTTAATGAAGGAAAAAAACATTGGAATAAAGAATTTGCAATTAGTACATTATTAACACATTATTTTTTATCATTTTTATATGAAGCTATTCAATGAAAGTGAACAAGCACAAAGCTACCACAGCCTTAAAAACCTCACATCTTTTAATCCAAACTAAAGAAATAACGCCTACCACTCAAAAATTCTAACCCCCCATTGATCAAAACACCACCTACTAACTCCCTTTTTAACCACTTTACATTAATACCTCATAATAGTACTCATACTGTCATACAATAAATTATTACTAAAAAACCATTCCATACTGCATAATACAGCTAAAATGACTCAAACCTTCACAGCCAATCACATCCTCAATAACTGCTCTTTAAAATATGTTTAGTTAAAAAAATCACATCTTTACCCTCATATTTAACTTCCACTCTCATAGAATAATTCGCTAAACGATACATATAGATTATTGACCACGGTAAGCTTGAAAAACGATAATTCGTGCCTGTTGGCAGAGACAAAAAAAAAATAGCCCACTCAGATATACACTCGCGGGCTGTAATGGATTACAATAGAAGAGAACAATTTTACCGTCAAGAGACCAAAGTCGGGGATTGGATTGTGAAAGGGGAAGCAGACATGACATGGGCAGTCTGGGAGTGCCTTAATTTTACTACGGCATTTTAATTTAATCTGACTAAATTTTAGATATTAGTGTCCACTAATTGCAAGAAATATAATTTAGTCAGGCCTTAATGTGCCTCAACTTATTCTCATGAAATGAATAATAAGAATGTAATATTTGGTAGTCATGAAAAATACTGAGAATGCGTTATGACAGATGAATGGCATGAATAATTTGTGGAAAAGTGGATGAATTTGTTAAGACACGGACAAGCTTCATAGCCTAAGCAAGGATTTATTAAAATCCTTACCTGTGTGCAGCAATGCCCTTCCAGAGTTCCTGCCTTTAGCACCACCACCACAAAGCTAACAGCGCCGAGAAAATTGTCGAAATTGCAGCCCTTTCTGTGTTAGGTTCTGTAGGCAGAAGCAAAAAAAAACTCAAATTCAAAATAAAAATTACACACAAATTTAGTCTTAATTTTTAAGGGAGAAATAAATATTGAAATTAAAAAATAAACAGTGGTAAAACCCGAAATAAATATAAAACCACCAAAAAGAAATAAATGCCTGTCACATGCACTAACCTCAAAAACAAAATCCTCAAGGGTGGGCTTTTCTGAAAACAGGCTGGAAAGCGACACTAACTTCGACCGCAAAATCCTTCCAACGCCACTGGTAAAAGCTATGGAACCATCGCGTTATAACGAAAGCTTTGGCATTAAAACAGCGCACAATGAACAAGCTTAAATAATGGAATGGAAATCTCCTTGACATCGTTTGTTTGCTTGCTCTCATTATTATCACCAGTCTCATCCAGAATGAAGGCCGCTTGAAAATAGCAACGGAAATAGGCAAATGGAGTATCAATGCAGAGGCTAATTTACCTGGCTTGAAAAACCCCCAAAGCCAAGGGTAAAACTAAACAAAACCTGCAAGCTCTGGCTGGCGCTTTATACGAATATTAATTATCCTGATTATTAATTAATATTGTTCACTAATCCAACATCCGCGTTTCCCAACGCATTAAATGCTATGCCTGCTATTCGAATCGACGATTTTTAATATTTGTACTATTTCCTTTGAAAATTAAAGAGCAGTTCATTAAAACCCGTTACCTATATATGGGTAGGTAGGAGTGGCGCTCAAGGGGGGCTGTGAAATGTATATTTCTTAATCTATTTTTAATTTACAAATACATTTTTGGGAGGAGGAGTGAACGATTAATCATAATTGGCAACAACTCTTATTTACCTTAATTCGTTTGTATGTATTTTTTTATCGAAAGCTTTGAAAAATAAAATGAATAGTTTCAAATTATTTTTTAAAAATTATGCTTTTTTTATTTTATTATAAGTTGAATTAGAGAAAACTTCCTATGGGATTGGGTTTGGATGATGATATGATTGTTGATTCTATCAAACAAGTTATTTTAAGACATATTTGGAAGGCCATATTGCTATATTTTTAAACAATTATTTCTAGAAAATTGATTTTTTAATGCTTTACTCTAACAAAGTTTTTCTATGTTCACAGCTTCAAGATTTAACAAAGATAAATGTTATGGTCATGCCTTAGCTTCAACAAATTCAAGATTAGGTTAACCAACTTTAGAATAGCTACAATTTGAATCGATGTAAAGTGTTTCAAATCAAGTATTAGTCTAGCTTCAAGTTGTAGTTTTTTGGGTTGTTTTGTTGGCCCTTTGTAGTTATTAGCTGTTAAATTGTTATTCAACTCTTGTAAATTTGTCCTTGTTGGGCTTTTTTGTTGCCTTTGTGGTTGGTCTTTTGGTTGCTTGACTATTTTTATTACTTTTGGTAGCATAACTCTTGTAAATTAATTATTTGCTTTGTTCAATATAAAAAAAAAATTGGATAGCAAGACAAATGGAATCCAATCTTTATTGAAGATAATCAATTGAAATCTTTTCTATTTTTATAAATCATTAAAATCTCTTATTTTTGTTTCTGAAAAAATGAGGAACTAACACATTTGAAATATTTTACTTTTAGATAAAGAAGAAATACTCATGTTATTCTTCCTAATTCAAAGATCTATTTTCTTACAATAACCTATTTTATCTCTCAAGGATAAAAGAGGATTGCAAATTATCTTTTATCCAAAAATTAAACTTCGTTCTCTTAATATAAGTATTTATGTCTTTGGGATGTCAATTGGAAAGAATTAAAAAGAAATAGAGAAGGAATCTTCCAAACTCTATAGATAGGGCATAAGCATGTGTTCTCCTAAAGATTCTACATGCTCTAGTATTAGAAATAATACGTATGTTCAAGGGGTTCACCCCGCAGCGTGACAGCAAGTCACTTAGCCCTGTTGATAGGGCGTCCCAAGTTCGATTCGCTCCAACTTCCTTAGGCGGATGGAGGAAGGTGTACGGGTGGTATTGTTGATAACATTACGACGCAGAGTTGAAGCATGGCGGTCGAGCCTGCCGGAAGGAGATCAGAGGTCAGAGGACGGAGGACGCGGAGGACTGTCAGAGGAAGAAAGGATCGTCAGGAGTACGCGAAGAAGAAAGGATCGTCAGGAGTACGCGAAGAGCATGAAGGCAGGAAGCTATCCACGGTGGCATATATCACCTGGCAGCAGGGAAGGTGCAAGGTGTGGGCGCTGGCAGGAGAGGCGTGGAACGGCGGCAGATAGAGGATGCCCCAGGAGTTAAAAGGAGGATGGAGAAGACAAGGAGAGCGGAGGAGAGAGGATGGCAGGGAGAAGAGGAGAAGACAGGTAGAAAGTGGATGAAGTACAGGGGGAGTAGGAAGGAGATGAGAGATAAGGAGGGCTAGGTGACGAGTGGGAAGGACGAAAGAAGGGGTGATGGGTGTGGAGAGATAAAGAGGTGGAGAAAGATAGGAGGAGCCAAAGTGCGGGGTGAAGGAGAGGACGGTGTGCAGGGTGGAAAGCTGGCACACCAGCACAATGGAGAGATAAGGAGTTGGAGGGAAAATTGCTCAGCGCAGTGGAGAGATAAGGAACTGGAGGGATAAGGAAGAGCAAAAAAGGAGGTTGCTCAATGGAGAGATAAGGAGAGATGGTGGGGATGAGGTCCTCAAAAATGTGGCCTCACGGGTTCATAACTCCAGTCAAAAGCGCTTACTGATAAAAATAAAAATAAAAATAAAAGAATAATATTTATGTTCAAAAAACTAAATCAATATAAAAAACTATTTAAAAATAGTAATAATAAAATTAATCATGGTGGAATAAATAGAAAGAATACAAGAAGAATATGCACACTAACAAAAAAACACAACAATAAGAATCATAAGAAATGCATTGTAATTAGCATCCACAAAATCACTAAAGTGTCTACTGATATCTAGACATGGCAATTATGTCATTTCAATATCAACCTTAATGCCATTCCAATTAGAAGTTGATTTAGCCAAAAAATCAACAATTTGATTTTCTTCCCTTCTAGTATGGTTCCACTTAATAACATTAAAACAGTGAATGAGGATGTTGATGTTTTTCATGTGTTCAATCAACTACCACTATTTAAAATGAGAGGGGGACTTTCTTTTGAAATGATCAACCAAGATTTTAGTCATATTCTAAAATAATATTAGTCAAATGTCTTTGCTTGGCATGTAAAATAGCATGGTCATGGCCTTCACAAAATTATTAGAACCAACACTAAGACTTCTTGCAAACTAGAACTTGACTATACCATTATGTTTAATATTTTTAATATATATATTTTCAAAACTTTGATTTTTTTTTGCAAAAGAATAATTTGATTTATGATAATAAAAATGTTATGATAATAAAATAATTACTATGAGATGAATATAAATTACTATGAACCAAACCTAACACAAAAATATTTTTCAATATATTTTATTTTATCAGTCATTTATAATTGATTTATAATTATTATTTTTCGAGTATCTCAATAAATAAACACATAAAAAGGTTCAAACCTAACACAAAAATATTTTTCAATATATTTTATTTTATCAATCATCTATAATTGATTTATAATAATTATTTTTTGAGTATCTCAATAAATAAAGAGGTAAAAAATAATGGGTATCTCAATAAATCAATAATTACTATTGAGATGAATAGAAATTACTACGGGCAATAAACACCAATACTTAAAAATAAAATTATCAATAAATTGTAACCAAGATGAAAATTATATATATTAAAAAATATTAATGGCAATTAATTTTCCGCCGCGATGAATTGTTGGCGGTGCGGTGAATTGTTGGTAGTGAATTTTCCATCGATGAATGGATTTGTCAGATGCCCTATAATTGATATCATGTAAAAAATTAAGGGCTTTTAGTTTAATACAAAAGGCTTAGATAAACTCAAATTATTCCATAAATTTTTTAACAAATCACACTATAAATGATGAATAAAAGTGGCAAATGGGTGAGCTAAAAGATGTCTATCAAACTCCATATTTAAGAAAAATAATATATATGTTCGAACCAACAACCCTTCTTTTCTGAAGATTATCATGATGAAGAAATTCATCTAAATTTCCAAGCCAAATGAAGGCATAAACCTTTGGGCAACATTTAGGATCTACCAAACTCTTTTTTAAAAATTGGAATTCTTAACTTCCAAGTTATCTTCCAAAAGATTTTTGTAACCAACTTGCACAGTGTAAATCTTAGAGCCTTTCAAACCTTATCCAAGAAAATATGTTTTTTTATCTAAAGAGAACTTTTGAGATGTACTAAAATAAGAACTAAACAATCAATGAGGAGAGAGAATTGTTGACCTAGTCACAGATATTTAGGTTTCCATTATAAATCTTCACACCATCTTGCATGACTACAAATTGAAAATTAAAAACATTAAATCTAGCCAACTTCAATATTTTTAAATTTTAAGAGATAGAGAATCTCTGATAAGGCTATGTTGGTCCCATGCATCATTAAAAAAGGGCAAGGTCTCCGAAAAGATTAAATCTTTAATCAAACTACTACCCAAATTTATAATTTTCTATATTTGAGAACCTCTACCAAAGGTTGGGATCCTAGGGATGAGAGTATGTTCCTCCATCTTCAAGTACTTTGAGCTTAAGAATTGTCCTTCATAAGGCTTGTTTCTCCATACATCATCTCCAAAGTAATTTTATAGTTAGAGCTGTATTATTGAGGGAAGATCTCATACATAAACCATTTTTATTTAGGCTAGCAAGTGTTATCTCATACATAAACCATTTTCCTTTAGGCTATCAATCTAGCATAACGTTCCAATCTTTTCTTTCTCAAGACAAGTATGATAAATAAACAACGTGAAAATGAAGAATATTAGCAATTTGTTAGTGAAGATGAGGGTTACTATGGAAAAAGGAAACATGATTCCTTTGTTTATTCAAGAGTTATTTAATTTCATATTTATTGTTTTATTAAATTTTATCACGTTTGTATATATTTCAATTGAATGTGGATAAGATGTATATTTAATTATTATTATTTTAAAATGATTTAGAATATTTTATTAAACAAATATTAATTTAGTGTTTTAATGAATATTTATTTAAAATTTATTTATTTTTTAATTTTATAATATGTTGATTTTTTATTTAATTTTGGACTTATTTTTATGGAAATTTAATAGAAGTGCATATTAAATAGTGTCATTTTTTGTGTTAAGTAATTTGGCTCATAACTTGATGTTTATTCCATGGCTCTATGTGGTTGCTTATATAGATTTGTTGTTTTATAAGTGATCTTATAAGGGTTTTAAATTAAGGAGAAAAGATAATTTAGAATCTTCACTTATTTTGGTGGAGTTGCTACATTTTATGCTATGAAAATGTGGGGGGCTAAAATTAATTAGCTACTATATAATAAAAAATCGTGGAACATGGTTGTATATACTTTTTTACCTCTTTTTTAATTTTCTTCCAAATTTTCTGTCTCAAATTCTATTCATTAATGAATGTCTCTTTAATGATATATTTTTCTAATTTATATAATAAAAGTATAGTTTAAAATAAATAAATAAAATAAAGAAATCATGAGACCACTAGCTCCACAAAATACTTCTATAAAATTTGAACAATGTTTATGAAATAAAATAAGCTAAGCACTACGAAAGACCATGGCCTTAGCTTGTGTTAAGCCATTCACATTTACACACATTCTCATATACTCAACATTTGTGAATTATTAGTCCACACCTGAACCTTGTACATGCATTTATTCATTGCCTTGAAACTAGTACTTTTATGTCATGGATCAATCATTAACGCCTCAAACTTGACCTATATTTTTATATTTGAACTCCCACCCTTTCTTACTAGTTGTTATGAGATAACTTGGTACATGTTTGCATGCCTTATTATTATGTTTTAGTATTTGAAGACATTCAATATAGTGATTTTATATGTGAATAAAACACATTCACTTTAGGAACATTTAGATTTAAAATTTAAAAGAATATATTTACATCAAAATCATATATATCCTTTTGAATGTATGTGTATGTTGTTTTCAATCATTTGCTCAAAACAATAAAGTCAGTCCAAAGAAGCGGGCTAACTAAGGAGAAGTTGACTCTAGCGATCCAATAAACGTTCATAAGGTGTTTGTAAATGCTACCTTGATAGATTTAGATATAGTGAAGGAAAAGTAGAAAAAATCCTTCTTGTAACATTGGATTAGTTCATTCATGTGTGGCTAGGTTCATTCCCATGGATCATATAAAGGTTGCAGCATGCTTGAGCTTGAATCTAAGGGACTTAGATTCCAACCACATTGAATTTTGGGTTTACATGTAATCTAATGTAATGAGAAAATCGAGGCTATAAATATATACCTATGGAAAATTCCTGCACAACATCAACATTGGTTCTTTATCATTTCCTCCTAAGGGTGAAGCCCCCTAATTCATTGTATCTAATTTTGGAATATTTGTTGCATGTTTACTAACCCAACTCTAAAATTTAACCTAGATCCATTATGCTTAATTATTTACATTTATTTATTAGCATACATTATTTATGTAAAATAATTCATTTCTTTATATATTGGTGAACTCATATGCTTGTATGCCACCCTAGGGCTTGACCTTAGCATTAATCATTTTTCCATTAGGCTTTTAAATTTAAATTTTTATGATTGATTATTATTTATCTTCAATCTAATTAGGGACTTATTTCCCTATAATATTTGTAACATGCCCATTGTTCTACCCAAAAAATTTACTATGTTTTAACCTCAAGAAAATAAACTATGATGTCAATGCTTAGCAATAAAAAAATTATTTTTATATATAAAATTAATATGCACATTTGAAATAAACATCATTCCAAACTTTCCCTTTGCATTACAACAAAGTAATGTAACTTTCCAATGTATTGATTTCATATTACATAATTTCATGATTATATTTCACCTTTATAATTTCCATAAAAATGGTTACATGAATACTTACACAACTTCCATAAGCTTATTGACATTAGGTATGCGAATGTTCCAGGTGCCCTCCATCAAATATTGGTCACCTACTAATGAAGAGACGCATCACTTAAGCACTTTTCCGCCAACCACAGACTTATTGTGGTCCCCCGCACATCTACCTAACTGGTAAGATGGCCCTCCCTTCGATGAAGATATTGGTTTGGTAATCTCATAATAATAACGACCTTTGAGCTTTGGCATTGTGTCCTACATATTTAGATCTTCCATACAGTGGCTACAACCTACGCATATGAAATTCCCTACCTAGTATGTAAACCCGAATCACATTGAACTGACAATGTAAATAGTAGCAACTTACACTACTTTGACCAAAGTACTCATCACCCAAAATTTAGAGTGGATGTCACATGCTCACCCACCTTCCTAACTCTATTTGTATTGACCATTCATATCATGTGCATAGGCTATCCCCTTTCGCCATGGAGTAACCTTAACCCCAGGAATAACCTATTAATAACTCATGTTAAGAAGTGACACCATAACATCTTGACGAACTAGGTTGCACCCTTTCCCATGGATTATCCCAACCCCAAGAAAAACCTAATTAACCATATGGGTATTTCCTAATGACATAACATTAAATGACTCTATTTCCAAAAGTACAATCTCAATAATAAATGTCTCCATGCAAGAATATATCTCAACAATAAATGAACCCCATCAAAAGTATAATCTCATCAATAAATGACTTCAATCAAAGGTATATACTTCGACAATAAATGACCTCAATCAAAGATGCAAACAACAATCAAATGATCAATAAATTCATATAGGTTAATCCCAACCTATGTGCTTCAATAAGTAAACATTCCAACTATCTAGATAGGTTATTCTCAACCTAGGGTTTCATTCAAAAGTAAAGTAACGATCAAGTGACCAATCAAGTATAAATCATCAATATGGTTTGCATGACGTCACTTCCTATCGACGATGATATGCTTGGTATAGACAAACTACTTATAGTATTGATTGCATTCTTACAAACTCCCATATATAGGGTACATACACATCACCCTATAAGTATAACCCAATATGAAAGGTTTATCCAACATAATAAACAACCAAGAATATGCAAGCATGTACAAACATTACAACATATTCAAAATCATTCTTTTCTAACGTAGTAACAAACTAATTAACCTTTCAAACATAAATGACAAAGGTATAGAAACTTGCATGCCTGTATAAGTCTCCAATTGATTTAACTCCTTTCCTAGTTCTATTCCTCAAGCTCACTTGATACCTCCTTCAAGATCAACTTGATTTCCCTCCTCTAACTTCTCACTAACTCTCACGATAATCACAAATATGAAATACCAAAACAACTCTCAACTCACTAAACTCAGAAATCACAACAAAATAACATCAAATTAATCAAGAATGATAAGTATAGCAATTGGTAGAATGAGCACCTTTATTTATACTAAATTGTGAGTAACCGAAGGCTACAAACAATTTAATATTTTTACCACCTTTCTATCCTCATGCAACAAATCATTTGTCTAACTCACAGGTTTTCAACACATAACATTCATCTCCATTTTAATGGTTGAGTCACCTTATTATAAGGGACAACAAGACTCATTTTCTAAGTCAAATGAACAACAAGCCCACAAATAAGTTCCTAATTCGAATTCCTTCACATATTGCTGCCAATTTTCCACTTGACTGAGTCTCACATGCTAATAGAAAACTTATTTGAATTTAACAAAATTCTCAAGCATTTCATACTTTATAGATTTGTGCCACCTTTCCAAGTTGGTGCCCCACAAAATAGCATTGGTTAACTGTTTAAAACGGCTTCTAAAATGTATTAACTTCCCATTAAAAAAGCATACACAACAACAATAAACTAATATTTTCTTTTACTTGGGTTGACTTGGTCCATTATTGCTTTATGCATTAGCTACAATGTTTCCAAAGGTTGTTCCTTGTTCTATTATATGTGCCTTATTCATTACTAAATGCATTCACTGTTAACTTATGTGTTGGTCTTGAACTCTTCAACTCAAGCTCTTATATAAATATACACAGGTTATTGGCGTAGCCTTTCTACTTTATGCATGGGTTTTAGACTTGATCTTACTTAGATTTATGCACAGATTATGATGCATAAGAGGCAGTGCTATCATTAGCATTCAGACCACTCTCCCATGCATTGGTTTCACTATGGTTCCATGTGCAGATTTAGCAATGTATAATCATATGGGACAATGCTATATAATTTCCTTTAAAGCATTTAATAAGTATCAAAACCTGGTATATATATTATGTGTTGCATACTTAACCATTACCTTGCTTAGCTTATGTGTTTTGCATATAATTGTTTTTTATTGTTGGCTTTAAGCTTCATTATCTATTGTGGGTTGTGTTATATTTGCGCCCTTATTCACTTTTGCAAACATTTCAAAATGTTATTAAATATAAAATAATAAATATATGTCATTAATATATATACATATAATATAACAACCATTGTTATATTATATATATGTTCATTTATTTAATTGTTATTTTTCAATGCTTTAACGACCATCTATATATGTTTATACATATATTAATATGAACATTTATTTCATATATATATATATATTCATCTCTATATATATACAAATATACATGTAAATACATGGTCGTCGACTGTATACATACATGCATATTCAATATGCACATATATACGTAATTTTATACTTATTCCCAACCTTAAAGAGTATCTCAAACTATCCAAGAAATTCAACTGCAAATGTCAAGATGAACAAAAGGAAGCATAAGCAATTAACCCAAAACTTCCTATCAATTGAAAAGATCAACCACATGGTTAAACACATATAACCCCAATCTCATCAACTGATGTATATACATGAAAGGTGTATACTTAATTGATTAGCATATAATTAATAACACACAAAGAAGAACTTTCACTCGACATAAAGATTAAATCACACAACCCCAAACAAGAACATTCACAAACATGGTCATAACTTCTTCTAAATCATGCACAAATAAGACTAAAGGTTACTTACCACTTCATGACTATCCTGACTCGACTAGACCAAACTAGATGTGAGTGTGTGTAGGCTTAATTAGGCTTATTAAGGGTTACCAAACCAAGCTCCTCTCCTGAGTGATATTCCCCTCCCTTCCAAAGGCTTAAACCTATTCTTGCATTCAACTTGGTGCAATACATAGGGAGTTAGTTGTTCACATAAAATCCATTAGCATCATAAATCATTTGCATCATCAAATCATTAAAGCATTCATATCACAATTCATATTCAGTCATCATATTTTCCATCAGTATAAAACATAATCATTCCTTCAAAATCAATATCATAATGCATATTCAGTATTTCATTTTCCTATTAAACATATAAAGGTTTTGATAAAAAATTATTATCATATTTACTTACAAGGTAAAAGTAACTTGGTAGCTAAGAGACGGGGTGTAATATGCTTCCCCCCTTGTGAATCATCATCCCCGATGATTTAAAGTAGAAAAAATATAGATAAAGTTTTTTTTTTATACGCAAGACTAGTATTTTTTATTAATATTAACAAATTTACAAGCATCTACCATGTAGGGAAAAAAATGTTTTAACACAAAACCATATAGCCATCCGACCAACATATTCACCGTCTGTATACCAGCATCCAAAATAAACTAACTAACCATACCCATAGATAACCCATCCAGAAAATGCACTACACAAAAGTAATTTTAATGGCTATATTGCTACCAGGGCTTCAAACAATACTGGAAAGAAACCAACACTAACCCCTACAGACCAAAAAACCTCTACCCAAAGCCCAACTTATAGAAACTTGTTTAATTTTGCAAAATCCTTGAAGTTTGATTTCCACTCTACTCTGCCAATCACCATCAACCTAAAGAATTTCTTAAGAAATTCAATAGCTACCGCCATTATCATCTGGTGCCTCATCAAACCTGACCCATGCAAATCCAGGCGGAATGGAAAGATCTTCATAGTCTCTTATGTGTGAAGTCGTTCCAAATTGCAAGGCCTTAGGCAACCCTTGCCTTCAATCACCACACTAAGAACCTCGTCCACTCCTTCCACCAAGTCCTCCCTAAACATTTTAACCAACAACCCTTTTGCTTTAGCCTTCATGAATTTAATGTCTAGGAGAGATGCCAAGAAATGAGAGGAAACATGCAAATTGTCCCTCCTATACTCCTTGCACTCCAAATGGCCAAAACCCCGAACCATCTTCACATCCACAATCACCAACGGATCATAATTGAGCAGAATGTGCTTTAATCTTTGATCAGTGACCTCCTTGAATGAGGCTTTCCTCATCGACGACCTCAAGGAAATCAGAGTGTCATCCCTAAAATGAGCAAGGCCACCACCGAGACCTCAATTACAAATTTTGAACCCTTCGCCATTAATAATCCTGCGTTGGTTACACCTAGTTGGAATGAGAGAAGGTAGCCCGCATACACCACACACACCTACAATGAAAAATGTTCACCAAAAAATGATACTAGCCTTCAATGAATAAAAATGTAGATCACAAGACTGTCATCATCCTCTGTGAATGGTACACCATCCAGCATGCAAGATGTCCTTGCAAAAGGAGGAAATCCCTTCACCATTATATGCACTCATCACTATGCCTTGGAGAGGAAGTCGTAGTTGTCCTCAACTATGAGTCATATACCTTACAAAAAGACAAGCCACATAAATCCTTTCCATCGTGATTTCTAGTGTAGCTCTCCAAGCCCCATCTACTTGCCACCGTGGCATCAAATGCCACCTCCCTCCGCCAGCTTGGAGGGGCACCCGCCCTTCCACCCACAAAAAAAATATAGATAAAGTTAAATAGAGGTAGTACTTACAATTTTCCAAATCATGTAAGAAATAGGTATATAAAATAATCTACCCTAATAACACATCCTTTTGCAATCTCATCCTTCCTGGACTTTGCATTGTGTGACTCTACTGTCATATAGGGGGAGCTTACATGCTTCAAGCACACTTTTCTCTCGATAAATTATACTTCATAATTATATTAACTCATATTTTCATCACACGTACAATAGTGGTTGTATCCTATATGACACCTATACCATAGTGACTGGAAAACATGTTCTCATTAGCCAATATAATTATCCTTAGTGTAACCCAAATAGAAAATAATATTGGTGTATTACGCACTACACCATGGGTCTCATCCTTCCCTTTAGTCTTTATACCATCGGACAACTCAAAATTCAAGTTTGTCCATCAATAACACAACCATTTACCTTGAGCATAATAATATTTCCCTAACTACTGCCCATCTCGAGCATAATAACACTCTTATACACCTATTAATAATACTACTTTGTAACTCATACTTTGTATCAACAAAGTTTTCCTTGATCATTTCGACATATTCTTCTATTTATAACACCATTTCCGATCTAAGGTTAATCCTATTCCCTAGCTTCTCCTAGCTTTTAGGAATTCAACCCTTCTCATATAATGGACAAAATTTCTTTGGTAGAAGTTTGTTATAATAAAGTTTTCCACAAATCCTCCAAGATTTAGTTTATCCCTTTTTCCTAATTGGCTAACTTAAAGTAATAAATTGAGCATTAATTCAATAGAATTTTTCAAAAGATAGTCATGGTTTACATAAAACCTTAACATTACTTGCTTGTTCCCATATGAGATAACCTTCTCAGGAATATTAAGCAACTACTTTATACCATTGTTGTTTAGGACTTATATCTTATAAATCAAATTTCCCAAACAAAATTAGTTATCTTGGTGAGTCTATCCACCATAACATTATGTCAATTCTATTGACATAGAAAGATCAAAACTATTCTTATGATCTACAACTTCTCCTCTGGAATTCTATGTGAGTATACAAGTCCTACCGATGATTACATCATGTCTTCATCCTCTTGCATACTGGACGACAACTTGCTACATAACTTGCAACATCTTACTCTATCCCCTTCCAGTTTATAGTGGTTTTGCATCAGTTAAATAATTTTGTCATTACTATGTTTCTTGAGTATGACATCAATTTGCTTCATTCATTCTTTTAATCTCCCAAAATTTTGGGTACATAGGTTCTTTCCCCAATTCATATTAGTCCATCCTGACTAAGTGAGAACTCTTCCATTGACTTATGCCACATTTGATTCTCGAAATATAATAATTAAATATTTTTGGCGGAGCGAAACTCCTTCCTCTTAGGACTTTCATGTCTTGGATTTCTTTCGCCCTTAAAGAATTCCCAAAGTTGTAATCTGATTCCCAACCCAATTTATCTCTTTCGATGAGCATTTATATTAGTTGAGTATCACTCCTCATTACATCATACTGGTTGATATTATCTTCCAAAAGATATCAACAATCATTACATACCTAGCTTCCAAACATGAACATTTTCTCTATAACTCACAATCACGAGCACATGAATCTTCCCTTCCCTTTTTCATAGGTGATATTATTGCCTTCCATGATTAAGCATATTGCCTATCTTTCCCATGGTATCAATGATAATAACACATTATTCTTCTAAAATAAATATGTAAAGTATTTGTGTTGTAAATATTTCTCTTATTGGTCATAAGCTTTGACCATTCCACTACCTTTCACCTAGATAGTTCCAATACCTTATCCTCTTAACTTTACCGACCTTGTTGTGGTTATTGAGTACAACAATAATTTGGTTAAAAATTTCTCTCCTATTGGAGATACAACATTTAACCTCGTTGAAAAGGGTACTTATTTAAGTACATCTACTCTCCCTCTTCCCCCCTTGGTGTTTCCAAGACATTATATCATCTAAAGTTGGAATATTAACAATCAACCACTCTCTTCAAATGGGTTGAATTGATTTAACATTCCTTGTTGGCTTTTGATAGTTGAATGACTATTACTTTCCTCTCTTACCCACCATGATATGCCTTGAAAATACTTTTTTGTTTTTGTAGATACCCTAAATTGTCTCAACTAGTGAACAACACTATTTAACTAACTTTCACCCTTCTTCCCTAAATGATTAAATAATACATTATTATTTAATTATTATCAAATTTTATATTTGTCTATTAATTTTTTTATTTTTTTTAGACTGCAGGAATCAGTCAGATATTTGTCCCCCTATAAACTGCAATGCGCCTAGTAAACTTTTTCACGTGATCGGTGACACTAGCGTGACATGCCCTCTAGTACCACAAGGATGGTGAAGAGACTAGACCTCATGACCTCTTTCCTGCAATAGGATGCTTTAGCCAATCGAGCTAGGCTCACTACCCATATTTGTCTATTAATTAAGTGATTTAACATTATTTAATTAATTCATCCTTAATCATCATTTCTAACTAATTAAATAAATCTCATTCATTTAATAAATGTCCTAATCTAACTTTATTCCTCCTAATTAATTAAATAAACAAAAGTTATTTAATTATGTCACTAATATATCCTATTGATCTAAATCAGTTAAATTGTTATCATTTAATAATTTAATTAAATCAATTTCCCCTCTCTAAACTTGAATAATTAAATTAATTATTTAACATCATTCAACATAGTCAACAAAAAAATACAACTTTATTTGTTAAAGTCAAACATGACTTGCACGTTCATATCCAAATATTAATTAATTATTCAATTAATTAATTATCTTCACCCCTTTTGTGATTGAGCAAATCATTACCTCTGATTTCTCACTCTAATTGGTTGAATAACTCATCTATTCTTCAATTCCACTAACCACTCAATATATTCCTTAGTTCCACTAACTATTCAACTTGATTTCTTCAATCTCCCCAATCAATCCAATCCAATTAAACTAATCATTCCAATCAATTTCCTGTCAACGGTTCTCAACCGTCGATCATGATCTTTTACTACTGAATCTCGATTGTTCATCTCTAAACATGAAATCTATAAAAAAATCTTCTACCTTCTCATAAATCATCTAGAATTTACATAGCAAATCACTGAACAACTTATTCTTGAGCACATTGAGAATTATTATCACATTCTAGTTCACCATTAACACACTTTGAAGCTTTTGCACAACAACAAATGGAGGCTTCGTATTGATTCAAATGCAATTCAACATCAATAAAAATTACTCTCTAACATAGGACGGT
Organism: Sequoia sempervirens; assembly: GCA_007258455.2. Taxonomy (NCBI): domain Eukaryota; kingdom Viridiplantae; phylum Streptophyta; class Pinopsida; order Cupressales; family Cupressaceae; genus Sequoia; species Sequoia sempervirens. The sequence goes on from VDFB02000008.1 coordinate 147,556,665, forward strand.
AACGGTTTAAGGTTTTGGATTCAATTTATGTTATCTTTAGGATTACATTGTTTGTTAATTTTGTTATTTTGAACTTCATTTCATGAGTATGGTTGAATTTAATCTTGTTTGAATTGATTTGTTTAATTAATTTCTTTTTTTCTAATGCTATTCCCCCCCTTACAACATTTAGCATGCCCGGTTGGACCTAGGTCCTTAACTTTAATGTTTTCTTTGAGTTTGATAAGTAGTTGCAAGTTCTTGGCCGTAGACACCTTTTTGAAGAATCACTTTTGCTAACTAGAATGTTTTTGCTCCAAACCTAAATGTGTTTTTCACATTTATTTTATTGCTATTGATCCAAATTTTCCTGCTATTGACCTAAACTTGGTTGCTTTTGTTCAAAATGACCACTATTGACATTTTTATGCAGCAGGTTTCAGTATAGGGGTATCTTAACTGACATTTACAAAGTTGCTTTCAACCCAGAAAGACCTGCTATCAACTTGAAGTTCTATCGCTATCATCGGAATCAACCACTATTGTACTAAACATAGGTTTTCCATTACAAGTAATAGGTTCGCTATTGCTATATTTTTATGAATTTGTCAATTTTGCAAAACTTTTCTTTGATTTCACAAGTCTACCTAAGCCTAACATTTGATTGTTTGTTGTGTTTGGGAGGTTCTAACATTGTTGGTGCAACCCTTGCAGGATGATGGCACATTTTTTTCATGAGAACAACTAATGGTTTGATTGCATAGTTGGTGAATGGCCCAAGGCTATTTTAATTTTAAAGCATCTTGTAGTTAAGACACATTTCAATTGGTGCTTTTAAAATTGAACCTACAACTCTCACATTTCAATTAGTGCTTAAGAATTGAACAAGGCAACTGTCACATTTCACTTTGGTGCTTAAAATTGAACAAGGAAAATCTCATATTTCGTTTGGTGCTTAAAAATGAACAAAGCAAATCTCACATTTTATTTCACAGCTCCTAAAATTGAATTTTTTCATTTTGAAATTGTTAAAAAGATGAACATAGTTTCATTTGTTGACTTTTTAACATGAACAACACGATTAGAAACATTTCATTTGGTGTTATAAAATTGAACAAATCAATTTTTATTTGCACATTAAGATATCTTTCTTGAAGTCTAAAACGCTTTTAAATTTGGTGTACCTAAAAATTGAATTACTATCTTTACACACTTGAAATTGTGGGCTTAAAAGGGAACTGCAATGGACTATATACCGTGTTCACTGTGCTTGGAAAACCAAGTGTGTATCCTCTCCCCTCATGTCTTTTGATGATCTTGGGTGACGAAAAGCACTTTGAGTTTCACAATCACTTATTTTCAGCATCACCTTTAGATTGGGCTTGCCTAAGAGACACATCCCAATGGGAGAACTCAAAGACAACTCAAAGCAGAATTTCCCTCAAGCCTCTATATAAATAATTTAAGTGAAAGCCAAGTTTTAAATAGTATTAGCTTCGATCGTGTGGTGTAATTCAAAATAGGGAGGTACCTTTGCGTATAAGTTCCCCTAGTTAGAGTGATTAAAGTCTTAAGTGGCTTACTATGAGATCGTTGAGTATCAGTCCCTTAAGTAGCGACTAAGAGATTTAAAGTAGTTTTACCCACCTTTTATTTGAGATATTCTACTTGGAAACATGGTTTAGTGCAAGATATGTGCATCGTACTTTGAAAAACTTTACTCACCATATGAACTCCCTTGAATTGAGACATAAATCTCTGGCTTGTATAAGTTACTTGTAACTTTCTGGGGAGAGGGTGATTGGGCCATCCTTCCTTTCCTGGAGGCCACTATCTATCCATTCTTGAAAGACTTAAGTGTATACACTCGGAAGGGTGTCCCTACCTTACTTCAAAGGAACTTCCAAGTTGTGAGCCTAAAAGTGTCGCAATTGACCAATTTGACCTTAGGGATAATATTACTTGATATGGTTCAATGTTTTTACCAATTTAAACATGTGTTGATTTTGGTTGGGCCTTATCATCAAAACATTACGATCAATTTTATAATTTTTGATTGATGTGCTTTATCACTTACCAAATCTTAGACAAAATTCTCAAAACAATCAGATCAACCAACATCTCAAAAATTGTAAACTTGTCCAACAAACTGCCATCAAAGGAAACTAGAAATAGTTGAACATAGTCTCTATTGCATAATTTTTATCATTGTTGACCTAAATATTGCTTGCTATTGCTCAAAACACTTGCTTATGTTGTCCCTGGTTGATGACAGTGATTGTAAAAAAAGGGTCACTTTTGAAAAACAAAATCGCTTTTTACCTAAACAAAGTTGTTGATCTAAACATTTCCATGGTTGATTTAAATCTTGCTTGTTGTTTCTCAGATTTTCCACTATTGCTATCTTTTGTTTTTTATAGTCACTATCAAAACAGAGTCACTTTTGTTGAACTTGGCCACAGTTGCCTTTACATGGAACCATTATTGATCTAAAACATTGCCGCTATTGCTTTAAATAGGGAACGCTATCGACCTACTTATAAACTAACCTCAAAATTGTCAAGAACAATTGGTTTTCAACATTAGCCTCAAACTCCATTTAGTTATCATAGAACATTACCTAACCTATTATTCAAAATCCAACATCACCATCCTTCATTTTAGATTTGGTTTACATAAAATTCATAAAATATTTTGGACATTCACATTCATATCATAGCTTATCAAACTTTCATTCCACATCCCCTAGTCAAAAATAAAAAAATCAACCTAGTTTTAGGATTCAAAACAAACACAATAGCTTGGATTTTCCTCTTGCTCACAATTTCTAAGATATTAACATTTTCTTGCAACCTCAAGATTAGTTCAAGTAGATCATCAACATATCCTCTAGAAAAATAAAGTAAAATATTGGTCCAAGTTTTGTACAATTGAGTCACAAAATTAGCATCATCTCAAAACATCCACCAAACATCACTCATACTTTAGGGTCTTGAGCATCACAAAATCCATAAAAAGCCATCAACACCTTTAACCAAAACGTTCTTTTACATCATCTCCACACATCACTCTTTTTAAAATAGAAAATCCCAAAAAAAAACACCATTTCACTTCATAAATTAGCAATCACAAAACTCCCAAAGGTCTTGAACTTGTTTATGACAACGACAAGATCTCAACATAAGAAAAATATGGAAGCCAACAAGGGTAGTTCAAGTGCACCTATGACAAATACTACTAATGAGAACACTCAACCATGGGGTTACAATCCAAATGACCTTACAACTCCTCAAAGAAAACCGACCTTCAAAATAACACAAAATCAACCACCTAGTAATGAGGAAGTACTCCTTAGACACCAAAACATGATTGATAGTCAAAATCAACTTCCAAATCCCAAGGACATGATCTTAGAAGAATACGATAGTGATGAGGAGCTTACTGATGAAAAACTATTAGAGTATTCCCAAGATCCTAAGATGCAAAAGCTTATGGACAAAATTCTTGGGAAGAATGCAAACTCGTATTTCATCACATTAGCACAAAGTGGTGCTAAACTGCCCATAGACTTCAACGTGGACATTATAAAAGATCCTAATCTTATTCCATTAGGAGATCAAATGGTGGTTAGACAAATTCCAAAACCAACCATGAATCCCAACATAACACCATTTCTCTCACAAAATAATGATCAAACGCAACCCATGGATAACCCATTGTTTAGGAAACTATCCCAAATTGAGAAAGCAATGGTAGCACAACAATATTAAGGAAATAAAAACCAAAGCATGCCACAACACAACACTATGAAAAACATGGGAAGCCTTCTAATGGAAGAACAAGGTAGAAACCCATCACAAGGGCAATACATGCCACACCATACATCATATATTGACTCTTCCAATAATGTACAATACCAACAAGGGAAATCACAATAAAATCCCCCACAACAAGTTTTTCCACTAACGAACTACCAAGGTACCCTTCAACAAAATCCCCCACAACAAGGTGTGCCACAAATGAACTACCAAGGTACCCTTCAACAAAATCCCCCACAACAAGGTGTGCCACAAACGAACTATCAAGGTACCCTTCAACAAAATCCACAACAATAAGGCGTACCCCAAACAAACTACTAAGGTACCCTTCAACAAAATACACAACAACAAGGTGTACCCCAAACAAACTACCAAAGTACCCTTCAACAAAATCCACAACAACAAGGTGTACCCCAAACAAACTACCAAGGTACCCTTCCACAAAATCCAAAACAACAAGGTGTACCACAAATGAACTACCAAGGTACCCTTGCACATAATTCACAACAACAAGGTGTACCACAAATGAACTATCAAGGTACCCTTCAAAAAAATCCACAACAACAGATTGTATCACAAACGAACTACCAAGGTACCTTTGAACAAAATCCACAACAACAAGGTGTACCCCAAATGGACTACCAAGGAACCCTTCCACAAAATCCACAACAATAGGGTGTACCCCAAACGAACTACTAAGGTACCCTTCCACACAATCCGCAACAACAAGGTGTACCACAAATGAACAACCAAGGTACCCTTCAACAAAATACACAACAAAAAAGTGTACCACAAATGAACTACCAAGGTACCTTTCAACAAAATCCACAACAACAAGTTGTACCACAAACACACTACCAAGGTACCCTTCAAAATCTACAACAACATAATGTACCCCAAACAACAAACTGCCAAGGTACACAACATCAAGGTATACCCCTAACACATCATCAAGGTATCCCTCAACAACAAAAACAAAAAAAAATTGTACCACAAACAAATTACCAAGGTACTCCCCAAAAAAATTCACAACACCAAGGGATACCACAAACAAATTACCAAGGTACACCTCAAACATAGTACCATGATATCCCCCAAAATCAAAATCATGGAGGTCAACATAATTAATACCTAGGGGTACCTCAACATCAATATCATGGCGTATCACAAACCCACCCTACCTCCAACATGCAACAAGGACCCAACCTACCTTATACATAACATGGTCCCCAAGGTCCCATAACAACACAATATCCCATTTATGACCAAACAAATGTCATGGAACAACAAAGCTACTATGCACAAAATATTCAAGCAAGCACACTAAACAATGACATAAATGTGCAACTACAAACACTCAATCAAAGAATATCAGACATACAAATTGGAAAACCAAGGAAGAGCTATGCTCTACAAGACATTTTTCCATATCCTTTTGATCAAAACTTATCTGTGGTACCTTTCCCCAAAGGCTTTGAAATACTAAAATTTGACAAATATAGTGGGAAAGGAAATCCAATAGAGCATGTACACGAGTTCTCAGTCTCTTTCATGGATCTACAACATAATGATTGATGAGACAAAAAAATGTCTCATCTATTAGCCAAATAAAAGCATTTATTTTGCTTAATTATGAAGTTTATCAAGATAGAGCATGATGAGGAAAGTAAGATTTTCAGTTGGAGCACTAAACATTTCATCATATCTTGAAAATTACAATCTGGATTCTTGAAATTTTTGGACAGAAATTCGGAAACAAGAAGGTGAAAAAATCCATTAAATTTCACAAAAACCCTAGTACGTGGTTTGAGAGAAAATTTCACTAGTCTGATGCTTTGGAACTTTGCTTTCATACTTCACTAGTTCGATGCTCTGGAACTTTGTTGCTCCAGAATTTTTGAAGCTAAGAAGGATCTAAGTGAAGGATCATTTATGAAGAGGTTGAACAATTTGGGCTTCTATAAGTAGTTAAAAGACAACAATTGAGAGCATCTAGGGGGCAGTTCTAAGCATTAAGGCATGTTGTTGAGTTGTGCAAACAAATGGAGCATATCTAGGAGACTATTTTGGGCAGTTTGAACCTTTTTGCAAGCATCTAGTAGTTGTTTTATGAGTTTTAATGATACACAAGGGAAAGACGTGACTTTTTCAGTAGTTAAATGTCTTTTTGGAGCTTGTTTAGGGGCTACAAAATAGGCATATTTGTTTTGGACGACCAAAAAAAATTGACACAACAAGATAAATGAGAGATTTATCTTTTTCCCTCAACACATATTCCTATCTTCTAGCAAGTTGTTGCACAACAATTAAGGCTCATCTTTTAGATTAGTTGAAGATAAGAATTCCATAAATTCATTGTAATCAAGGAATCAAATAGAGAAGAGTTTTATAAAATAATAGATTTCAATTTTTAGCAATAATAGTTGTTTTGTAGTTTCATTTCTTAGCAGACATTTCATTTTCAACTCTTTACATTTCTAGTATTTCATTTTACAAGTTTCTTAGGATAGATTTGATTCAAGCATTTCATTTACAAGCTCTTAGATTAGATTTGATTCCAACAATTTCTTTCATGCATTTCCTTTCAATTCTGTTTGTAGGAAAAACATGTCATGCAAATGATTTCTTCTCCCTGTTGCATATTGCCATGGGCATCGCCCTGGATTGACATTTATAATTAAATTATGAGGAATATGATGACACTCATCAATGATACCTATTTAAAATTAATATTTACATGTTTTTATTAGCATGATAAATATTTAAAATATATTCAACCCATTATATATATGCATACATATATATGTATATATATATACATCTCATATATATATACATATATATTGATATATTATATACACTATTTCCAATTAACACAATATCAAAATAATTGATCTATCTCATTTTCATTCAAGATTAGCTAATCGATTAACATCAAAAATCAATTAAAAGATACTATAATTTTCTTTTTGAAAAAGGATAAGCTAGACTTAACCTAATGACTCAATTTGACACAACTCAATATTGTCATAATGCACAAAATGACACGATGATAGATTTAGGATAAACCTACATAAGTGTGTGAGGACTCAAATGGTATAACCTATTTTCTCAAAGTCTATTCTCCTCTCTCAGGCGATACTCTCCCTCTAGAGGGCAAGAAGATAATCCTACATTTCAATTAGAATCATTCAAATGTTTAGCAATCAGAATCACAACATAAACATAATCTTGATTCAATAACATATAATCATCGAAATTCATATACATTTCATTGCATGTAATCTCATCATAATGTTAACTAACAGAATATCATCATCAGTATCAAAATGCATTTTAACATAACAGTTAAAAGTAACTTGGTAAAACAAAAACAAGGTGTAACACTCATAAACTCGAATATCTTTGCAAAGTGTAAAACTTTGAGTCATATAAGGCTTACCTAGTAAAATATAGGCAATGAACTCATAGTTTTGGTAATGTAGACAATGAACTCCTAGAATCTCTACAATGTGACATGAGCTTTTGTAGATCTCTGAGACATGGTGCTATTTGTCTTTGCATCCTTATCTTCTTGCACTTCTTCAATGCCATTCAAAAAGGAAAAAACCCCTAAAAACTCTCCTTGCTACATAGGTTAACAAAATTGAAACCCATCCTCCCTTACTTTTTGGCACCTACACTTAGTCAAAAAAATTATTTTCCATCTCTTTTGATGTTCTATTACAAGCCTTTTCTCTTTTTTTCCCTTTTTAAAAAATTTATGGGATTTTGCATGCCTTAAAAAATGTCTCCTTTTTAAACAATAAAATTCAACAACACTAAATTTATAAACTTCATAGAGTATTATAATATTTTATTAATTCCCTTGTTATTGACAAGGACATACTGCTAATAAAGTTGTCTTCTTGTCCAACCTGAAACTAATGCTTATGGAATTAATAGTTGATGCTATTTATTGGAACTTGTACTAGCTCACCTAACATAGTTCAATCATATAGATCTAATATTTTAAGGGTGTATCTTACCTTTCGTGTCAACCATCCTCAAAGTGCTGGTAGCATCCTCTATGCTTTTGATGGATAATTGTGTTCTTCACAATGCCAATTGAACTCATGCTAGTGTAATTAGTTGGTGGATTCACTTCTAGCATGTGTTTATTACATGAGATAGAGTATCATTGAGGGTGTTCTTGAATGCCAACCAACTAGTTTATTTCTTAAGGAATGATTTATAAATATTCAAAATTAGGATTGTCCTTTTGTCAAGCTATTGTTTCTATATAGAAACTTTTAGTAGATTGAATTGTAAGGAGAAATGTTCTCATGTGGTTAAGATTATTGAAAAAATATTTCTATGTTCTATTCTTTGTTCTTCCATCTTTCCAAAACATATTCAAATTTTAAAATTTTCCAAGTAAATGATTGTTTAAAGGTTTTCATGTTTTGTTGCAATTTATAGATTAAAAAACATTAATTGATTTATATGTGCAATTATGTGAATTAAATGATGTTTATGTAGGTTTTTTATTTTCCTTATGTTAGGGGTATTTATTTTTTCCTACACATATTATTTAAGCTTGCTTATGTTTATTAGGTGTGGTTAATATGAGGACACATGGTGAAATACATCAGCTACATGTATCACTCTCTCCCACACATGGGTAGTTGAGTTACACACCCTCTTTTGGCTTGTTGTTCCACCTCTCATAATCACTATTCTATCCTTACTTGATTAGGTTATGAGGTAGTTGATTTTCTCACCCTCTTTTGGCTTTACATGCTTTCTCTCATAACCTCTCTTTTATCTTCACCTAAGGAGGTTATGCCACATATTTTGGCATTTACCAAGTAGGTAAAACCTCCCACCTTTTATAGGTAGTAGGAGTTAATGCACCTCTTGGATATATATGCTCTATTTTTGCTATATCTGCAACACTCTACTCTCATCTTCACTAGTTCAGTGATAACTTTGTGAGAGTATCAAAGAGTATTCTCAAATTTATCTTGCTTTGTCTCTAATTACTCTCTTTCAGATTTCTTTTCCATTTCACTATTTTGATATTCAATCATTTGTCATTTGGAGTGCATGTGATCTATGACTAACATTAGATCCTAGCTCAATTTTTTCTTTTTGAAGAATCTAACATGGTATATGAGCAAATTTTTCTAGTATAGCTCATTATATTTTCTATTTTTTTGAGAGATAAAGACTAATAAATAGCTAATATTTTTTTGAGAAACCCCATATTCTCTTATCTTGCATCCTCATATGATCTAGAGAATCAAAATAGTTGAAGGAAAAATAAGTATTTGTATACTCTATTTTGCATATTTGTGTTTCTATGAGATCTGGGTGATTACATTATTTTGGTAATATTGGAGGCAATTTTAGCCTTTTTAGAGTGTCCAAAAGGACTGATAAAGTCAAGATTGGATTTTATTTCACCAAAATCAAAGATTGGAGGACATAGTAACAAATCAAAGTTTGAAATTTAAAATTCTTTTTACTAGAGTCATTTTCATTTTTGAATTAAATTCTTATCATTTGTTTATAAAATAGAAAAAATATTTCTGGGGTTTATTCACAACAACAAAATTTGTTCTATATGTCTATTAGTATTTTAGATGGTGATAAAATTCTATAAAAAAACTTGTTAGAATACATAGGTCGACTATTTTCCTTCAAGTTGAAGGCTAAATTTGCATCAAAAACTCATCTTCCACCGAATAGAAAGAAAAACATTTTATGAATTTTGTTTGTAGGGTTGAAAAAATATCTAGGTGTATTTTAATTTTTGTATATTCACAATAAATTTTGCAAAGATTAAGTCAGAAGCAAGATGTTTTTGTGAGAAGGGTTCATGTAAGGAAAATTCAATTTTTTTAAAAAGTGCATAATTTTTTCCTTGGGTGTCATATTTTTGCAAACAAATACTTGAAGGAAAGCTAGAAATGAGAAGTTTGCATCCACAAAGGTCTTGATAAAAAAATCTACTTTTTTTTCCAGATATTGCAAGTTGAAGTTGATACATGCTTTTTTCTTCAACATGCCATAACTTTTGCCTCAAAGCTCCATTTTTAGAAACAAGTAGGCATTGAAAAGTAATACCCAGCTGGAAGGTTATTTTTTTCTAGGATTTATATTAGATTTATTTTGTATAAAAAATTGTAATTTTTTCCATTGAAGCCCTAGAAAGAATTATAATTTGGTACAATCCTTGTAATCAAACTAATCATAAAGTGCCAACTTTGTAATCTCTAGGGGTTTTTTTTTTTAGACTCGTGGAAAGGGGGGTGTCTCATGTGTCTTATTTTTTGCACTTTTCTATCCATTTTGTAATCTACTTTTTTGCACTCATGGATGCATCTATACTTCCTAGTTTAAAACCATATGGATATTTTGAATGGAAATCTAAGATAATAATATATCTCAAAAGGAATGGATATCAAGTGGTTACAATATGACTTAAAATTGAACCTCAGGATGTTGCAAAAGAAGATAAAATGGTTTAATAAATGTGATGAAACTTTTGGTACTTTGTGTATGTTAGTCTCTCCTAACCTTATTTTTCACATTAAACTACCACTACACCAAATAGAGTGTGGACCACTTTGGAAACCCACTTTGGTAAGTAGGATGAGTTAAGGGGTCATCAGTTGGAGAACAAACTCATAGGGTCAAGTCCTTCCAATTTTGACGCCATACAAGACATCTTAAAAAATTCAAAAGTTGTTAGATTGTAATTGGAACAATGTGGAATCAAGAAGGATGATAAACAATTGATCTTGAACATTATTTCTAAGCTTGGTCCTAGCTGTTACGTATTTATTTCTACATTCTATGCTATAAAATGTGCCCTAGGTTCCACCTATAAAATGCCTTCTCTAGATGAATTTTGAAAGGAAGTCATGTGCGTGGAAGAAACTTCCTAAACTAATCTAACCAGGAGTGTATAGAAAAACTTTCATTTTAACACCTTTAAATAGTTATAGTAATGAGAAACACATAGGAATGGTGAAATAGAACAATTTGATGTAAGTTCATATATAAGAGAATTTTAACAACATAATGGTATGAGAAACACAAAGCATAGAAGAAAGATAGACAAAAGAGAAGTAGAGAAGATATACATGGGGAAAAATCTTTCGAGTAAAAAACTCCACCCTCCAAATGCACAATAATAATGTATTACTTCAAAGAAGAGTTACAATACACCCCAAGCACAACGCTTCTTCAACAAATGCTTCACACCAAACATCTATTTAGGAGTCAAACCATCTACACTTCAATACCTGCAAACAAACTATATATTCTACAATGCAAAGCATCCTATTTATAGGAGATACAAGCTTATAGAGGCTTCTAGAAGAGTTTAGGCACATTCGCAAAACTTCTTACCACAAGTGAACCTTTGCAAGAAGTGAACTCATTATCAACTTTTAGGAAATTCAACTACTAACAAACATTTGAATGAGACTATGCAAGATTTTATGTTGTTATCAGAAATGCAAGATATCCAAACATTATTACACCTTTGGAATTGATTTTTTGTGGGACTTTTGGGTCATTTTGGATGGACTACAAAAACCCCTAGGTTTTCAATATTTTATAGACATTACGAGAAATTAATGTACATTAAGATGTGGTTAAGTCATGTGCACTTAGAATGTGGATCTACAAAAGGATTTTCCTTCATAAAGTATTTTTCTTCACTTTTACCTATAGTTCTTAACATTAGCAAATTTTTGTCGTGCATCGACATGAGTTTGGTTAGTTGGGTTCACTTGGGATGACTTTTCTCACAAAGTGAGACCTTCCTTTACTATTTCTTAAGATCAAGTTTTTTGGAGGCTATTCTTCTACAAATATGGGAAATTAGGTCACTACAAGATTTTTGAGAGGTTCAAGTGGTATAGGATATTAAATTCCAATCGTAGGTTCAAATGGGCCATCGTCTCCCAATAATGAAATCATCAAGAAAGAAGATGATATCAATATTTTGGAATGATGACATATTGAACCCTTAGAAAATGATGACACCAACATGACATTTGGATGACATCATTTATGTATGGGATTGAGCATTGTCAAGTGAACCAAATGGTTACACCCAAAAAGTCTTGTCCAAATGCAAGAAAATGTGTAGTAGAAAAGGTAAATTTTGTCAATGTGCAATTAGCTCTATTTGACCCACAAAGGTGCACTTACACCTATCCATCCTGCAAAAGTGTAGCAACATCTAATAATCCCACAAAATCCATTTGAAGGAAAAAATATTCTTTTATGGGGATTTTTGATTCAATTATGTTGGTGTGAATGTGGTGTTTGACCTAACTAGTTTTCCTAATAGGTCCTCTTCACATGTTAAGTGTAACGTCCCATCGTGCAAACCCCAAAGGACAACGAAAAATGCAACAATTTTTTTTTGCAAACATAGAGAATAAACACTAAGTTTACTAATGCAACTAACATAGCTAATGATTACAAGTTAAAGACCTAAGTCCTTTGGGGTACACGAGGTGACATTACGTAATCTATCCCATAACAAAGTTGATAAAAGTAATTATCAATTCTACTAACGTAACCCATTCATTCACATATCTTCATTTAAACATTTATTAAGGATAAACAATGTGACAAGAATAAACCATATAGAAACCATACATGTATTCATAATAAATTGTACTTGGAAATATAAAGAACATATTTTTCTTAGATATAACACAACATTAATGATATTTACAATTATAGTTCAAAAATGAATTACATAGTGTGATTAAACATTACATCAGTCTACAAGTACATCTCATTGAGAAATTACACAAAATTACATCATAATTCTTCCCAACACATGGGGAAGTAACGAATCAATACACAATATAGTTGAAGTACAAGTATACATCTGGAAACATATGAACTTAGGATCAAGCTGCAACTGCAAAATCTACACTGAATGGTACAACTGCATGACAGGGAACCCAACGGGGTGCGTAGCGAATTCCACCCGACCACCCCCATGCTAGGAGTAAATAAGGAAGGATCCCCGACCAAGAACAACCAAACAAATACACAAGACTAAACTCCAAAACATGAAAAGTTAGTGCACACATAAAGGGATCATAACATCAAAAGACCACTGCTAGAGGTTAGCAACAATAACAACTCAAGGGAAAGCTAGAGGAGAGTGTCATCGCACAGTCCTACATGGGTTATCCTGACTGCCTATTCATAGGTGTTGGCCCCCATTTATGGTTATCCTAATAGCCTCTCTAGGCACCGGCCCCATAGGGTAACTTGTGTGGAACTGTTAGCGTCTCATAGAGACGAGGCAACAATCTTGCCAACCACGGCCTTCTCAACCCACCTTTAGTCTATGAAATCCCTAATAGGTGGACGAGGCATCCATATTTATCTTGTTAATGTTTTACTACCCACCCCCTAATTAATTAATTAGTTAATCACTCATTACTTTAACTCTAACGTGGGTTATCCTGACAACCCCATTGTGCGTCGGCGCCCACATAGAGCCTCTCCCTAGAAACCTAAAACATAACATCAAATTCCAAGGGGTTGTACCAACAAGTACACTTATTTACAAAAATAGAACATTCGCTTGGCAAAACTATCTTGCCAAAAGTCATATGAATCAACTTTCATAAAAATGGTACAACCCAAATGTAAACTCAAGATCACAACTATAGTCAAAATAGGGACAAGTATCAAATTAAAATATCATAATTACAACATCATTTCCCCATGCCTCCAGAAGTCCCTAACAAGCAACTTAAGTTCTTACATGAGAATATGCTAATATAAGGGTTTTTCCCACAACACCATAACCCAATCAAGCGAAAACCATACTTGACTCAACAATAATTCAACACACAATTTTTTCAAAGAAAATAAATAATTGATTCACTCAAAATCATTCAACTTAATTTAATAAATAATGTTTATTTTCAATTAAACTAATCACCTCATAAAATCAACTTGCTATTTAATCCATCATCCAACTTTTCACAACATCAACATATATAAAAATATATTTTCATAGTTATATATATATATGTGTGTGTGTGTGTGTGTGTGTGTGTGTGTGTGTGTGTGTACATGCAATTACGCATATATATATAATCATACATTATAATTAACATGATAAAATTAATCATATACTCACTGTATATTTCACACCCATATACACATATCTATATATACATATATATATAAACATATATATACATGTATATATTAAAACATATATATACATATATATATAATTCAAATTAAATAAAATTTAATTAAATAAGTTTGAATTTAATAAAATAAATTTATTTTCAAAAATAAAATCGTACGTAGGCTTAAAGCTTGTGTGGGCGTTGCCCACAACCGACCCCCATGGGGGGGTCGCTGCTATGAAGAGCAGCGCTAGGCGCTGCCTCCACAGCAGCACCTCTCGTATGGGAAGTGGTGGCAGTGGGGGTAGCCCCTAACACATTTAATATATATATATTTTTTAACAATTTCATAGTACGAAAAATACCTACAACCCTTTTAAACAAATAAACAATATTTTCTAAGAAGAATATTTTCTAGAGGATAAATTCCTAAATCACATATATATTATTTACACAGAAGTTTTCTATAGAAATTGTAAAGAAAATTTTCACAAGGGTTTTCAAATTTTTTCTAGCTAAACAAATTAATTTGGAAAAACAAATTAAAATCATAGAATTCTTCTACTGGCAATCTGGATATGGGTTTTTCCCTAATTTTAACAAGAAGGTTTTAAAAATAATCTTTTACGAGGTTCTATGATTTCACTATAAATTTTTCTATAGAGGCAGTAAAATAATCACGGTAAAACTTCATAAGCCATCAACAAAAATTTTCTACAGAGGAACTTTTAACAAACTTTTCTACACAGAAGCTTTCAACAAACATTTCTACAAAGGATTTTAACTAATTCACTGCAATTTCCAACAATCTTTCCAATTTTTAAAACAAAGCTTCTACAAAATAATCATTTCCTCTTGTACAGACAATTTCTCAATTTTTACAAAATTAACAAAATTTCTACAAAATAAAATTTGTACAGACAATCTTTTCAAAACAAGAGAATAACTAAATAAACAGTAAAGAAACATGTTTTCTTGAAGCTTGAAGGAATGACGGTTGGAGCAAAGCTTCGCTTTCAAAGTTTAACTTCCAAGCCCTTTCCAAAATCTCCACTTTCAGCAAGATGTAAAATATGAGCCCAAAAATATATTCCTGGAAACCTCTTTTAATTTTTAACTAGAAACCCCAAAAACCAAAAAAAACAATTCTTCCGCCAATTTCCTCTGTGAAGTGACTTCTTTCCTTTCACAGTTATGGCCAATATTCTCTCCGAGAATTTTTTTTAACAAGAGTTTTTTGCATTCAATTCCCACTCACTCCCGTAACTATTCTAATTATCTTTTAACTAATTTTTAGTTATTTTCTTTTGATAATAATAAAGAATTTGTGATGTTTAATTAATTTAAAAATTCAAGAATTAATATCAATTATCTTATGCAAATTTAAAATTCTAATTCACATAATAGCATCTAATATTTTTATTTAAACTATTCACTCAATCAAGAAAATTTAATCAATTAACTTAACTATAATTACCTACAAATAACTATATCAATTAAATAACATTAATTAATCACACATAAAATAAAGATTAATTAAATAACAACTATCCACAAATAAATAAATAATCAACAATAACCAATACTAAAACAAAGACAAGGTCAAGACCACGACACTGTAAGACTCACAAGAAGGTGACGGACTTGGGATAGGGACACTTCCTTATCAACTCCCTTTTCAACATCATACCCATTGGGTTTATGGGACATGCTCAAACTTTTCAAACAGGTGGAGTCAGTGTCTTGTACCTGCATCCTACATAGAAACAAACATCAAGTAGCATGTAAATCTCCATTGCAAACACACCGTGAAAGGTAATCGCGAGGTAGCAAGGCACTCGTGAGTGAGTGATGCCACTCCGTCCTTTCACCAAAACTCACTAGCAAACACATCAAAAACCATAGCAACATAGAATCACAACATCACCACATATATTATTAAAGAGAACCATAACATAGCCAAATAATATAATCACCACATAATGTGTCATCAAACATCATAAATAATGTCAAGTGCAGCAAACCAACCAAACTATGAATCCCCACACAACCAATACGGTGAACTAATCACCATCGCAAACCAAGTACAAAACCAACACAAAAGAGTACCAGCAACATGAGGGGTATTACATTAAATTTACTTAGGTCATAGGAATATTTCTAGAACTCTTAGTTATCTTGATGAGATCAAGTATCTTATCTTATGTTATTTATTTCTTGTGTCCTAGTTAATTTAATATAATTTTTTGAGTTAGTTGTCTCATGTTATAAGATTAAGACACATGACATGATCTTGTCTAATCCTATCTCTCACCTTGCCTTTATAAGCAAGGCTCCTCTTACATCTTGCAAGGCATATTGTAAGACATCTTGAGAATCATGACACATCTTGTATCATACTGTATTCTTGTTTGGTGGAATAATATCTTTTTTTGTTGCTTCTCTCTTTTGTGTGTGAATGTTATTTTGTGTTGTAGATTGATCATGGTCTTGGTTGCATCCTAGTTACTCACTTCAACATAGTATCAAAGCATGACTTACTCCAACATGATTTTTCTCCAAGTGAACTTCACATTTCATCTTGATGCAAACAAATTTTTTGTAGCTACTACCTATAATCCATGTGATACATACATTATTGATGACATAACCTTAGTTTATACAAACATTTTCTCCCATGTGAACAAGAACTTTCAAATATACTTTCTAGTTCACTTCCAAATGTCTGGATACATACGAATGAAATTATACTTATGGAAATATCCTAATTAACTTTTGGAACTAATGATGTCAATATTACATGTGCTTAAGATTAGGTTTAGCTTGAGTGTATTCTTCCACAAATGTGGGAAATTAGGTGTTATAGGATTTGCGAGAGATTATAGTGATACAAGATATTAAAGTCCAATAGCAAGTTCAAATGGACCACCTTCTCCCAATAATGACATCATCAAGAAATAATATGGCATTTGTATTATGGATTTATGACATACTTAACCCTTTGGAAATGATGATGTTGGCATTGTCAAGTAAATCAAATGGTTACATCTAAAAGGTCTTGTTTAGATGGGAGAAAATTTGTAGTAGAAAAGCTAAAGCCGACCAATGTGTAGTTGGGTTTATCCAACCCACAAAGGTGCACTTAGACCTATCCATCCCGCAAAGGTGTAGTAGCATCTAATCATCTTGAAAAGTCTATTAAAAGGTTAAAATCTTGCTTTTGTGGGGATTTTTGCTAGTGAACTTCACATTTCATTCTGATGTAAAAAAATTCATCAACTATTAATCTAATTTAAATATTAGTAGAAGTTTGGATAGCATCCAAACTTGACATTTATAAGAAACATAATGGCCTACTTCACTTAATAGGATGAGTTTAGTTGAAGATATTAAACATGCATGTATCGATTTGCAGTCAAAACCTACATGTCTGAATGTTACTTCAAAACCTAATAAGTATAATTTCTAGGGTAAATCCCACAAAAATGCAATAACAAAGTTAAAATCCACCAATATGCAGTTGGGTCTTTCTGACCCACAAAGGTGCACTTAGACGTATCCATCCCACAAAAGTGTAGCAACATCTAAAAAACCAACAAAGTCTAGTTGAAGGATAAAATATCACTTTTGCAGGGATTTTTTGGTCCAAGTGAACTTCATATTTCATCCTTATGCAATTTTTTTTTATGTAGCTATTAACCAAATTTAAATATTGGTTGAATTCTAGATCCTATCCGAACTTTATTTTTCCAAGCAACATAATGGTCTAGTTCACTTAACATTTCTTGTAATCCATATGATACATGCATCATTGATGATGTCACCTTAGTTTCTATAGACAATTTTCTCCCATGTGAACACGACCTTTCAGATGTATTTTCTAGTTCACTTGCAAATTCATGTGTACATATGAATTACATAATTCACAAGTAATGTTGATGTCATCATTTCCAAAAGTTAATTAAGTTATTTTCATAAGGATGATGCCATCTTCCCTTATGATGATGTCACTAGAGAGAGAATGTGGTTCAACCAAACCAATACTACATTAAAATGTAAAGTGGTACTTGACCTTATCCGACCCACAATATGCAGGGAGGTTTTATCCAAGTGAAAAAACTAAGTGCTTAGCAGGGAAGATGGATAAATTTAAATTGAAAAAGGTCTAGTGGAGATATATGTTCCATTGGAACCCAAAATTTCCTTACCTAAATTAAATGTTTGTAGGAAAGATAGTTTCAAGTGAACCAAGGAAAAACAAAGGTATTTAGTGAGGAATTTCACACCATCTACCCCTGATTAAAATGCATGTGGTAAGCTTTATATAAGAGTACTTAGCGAGACATCTCAATGTTATCAAAACCCAAATGAAGAATGAAATGTATATTATGGGTTGGTTCCCCTTTTTATCTCCTAGAAACTAACGGCTTGGATGGGAAAAGGTAAGAAAGATAACTAAATTGAAATGGAAAGCTTTAATCTAGGACGCGATGCACCGATAATGAAACTAATATGCAGAAAATGACTCACAACTATCCCTCAATGAACCCTTTTTACAAAGCTCAATTTGTGCAGTCAAATCACATAAATAATTCATAAGGAGGCCTACAATATCTAATTATTTGAAGGAAAACAATCTTTTTACAACTCAGAATGTAAAAAAAGACAAATGCACAATTTACAACCTATGATGGTTCACTGCTTTTGTGTATATGTAATGAAAGAACAAGACAAAAGCTTAAAGGTTTTATCAAAACACAATAACTTTGCATCAAATCATTCAAGATATTATAAAACACTTGAAATTGAGAAGGCAACTTGATAGTTTTGAAAGATGGAAGGAAACACTGCAAAAATTTGAAAGTACCTTGCTATTGTATCATAAATGAATTATAAGTCTAAGCTACAAAACGTTTTAGCCTCTCTCAATGTATCAAAGAAGGCAAGAAAGCAAGAACTGAGAAAAACATATTTTTTTCCCCATATATACAAAAGATGACTCCAAAGTGCCAAGAGGTGGCACTTGCAGTTAACTACAAGTAAAAATATCTTCCAAAAACTATTTCATGAGCAAAATGGAAAACCCCCACAAAGAGGAGTGAAAACTGAAGCAATTTGAGCAAAACTAGCCTCAAACTCCCTCCTACAATGTGTTTAACCAAGGAGAACTCCAAAATCACTTCAATTTGACCATAAATCAAGGAAATCCCCTCCATAGTTAACTAATTGTTAACTCAACTCACAAATTTCTTCTACCTTCTTACATGGATTTGGGGCAATTATTAGCTTATTTTGACAAATATTAAGGTAAATAAAGATTATTTAACCTTCATATGTGCTATAATAACTAATAACTTATACATTTATTGTAACAAATATTAAGGTAAAATCATTTCTTATTTACCTTAATATTTGTTAACATACACTCATAATTTTCAAAAGTCATGCAAAGGAGTAGAAGAAATATGTTACATGCTTGGAACTATACTATCTCCTATTGTTCACAACCCCCTTGGCATCATTAGGTCTATTGATTTAAGTTTGTGACACCGTGGCACATTTGACTCCAAATGATTACTTTAAAATATAAGTCAAAATGACGTCTTCACTCTGGTTAGGGCACTCTCAACAAAAGAGTCAAACCCTAAATCATTTTTCATCTCTTCACCTCTTGAGTTCTTTGTTGGAGCTACACTGCCATGCTAGGGTTTATAGGGGGATTTATCTACAAATTGAGTGCATTTTTCTTAACTAGTAAATAAATTTATGCATGAAATGCTGATATATTTGCTTATTTGAAAGAAAAATATTGATTTTACACTCAAAAAAATAGAAAATACAAGTCAATCTCCTTGGCTATAGCAAAAAATGAAAGAAATTTGGGTGCCTTCTTTGTATATTTATCTTTATTCATTATATTTTGCAACAACTTTTGTAAAGAAAAACAAAGAAGTATTTGATTCCACCTATGATAGGTCGCGGCTTGATTTCTTCCTTCTTGTGCATTTTTGGAAACTATGGTGAAGAAAACTCCATTTGGAAATAAGATTATTCTGTTGAAACAAAAGCTGAGGGTTTTAATTTATTGTAGGACATGACTTACTTTGAGGGCTTCACCTTGTAATTTCTAAGAATATGAAGAAATATTTCCAAACCTTGGCTCAACCTCCATAAAATTTCTATTTTGGGTTTCATTTTTCTAGCCGCAACTTTCATTTACTATGATTTGACTCTTGTATCTAGCAAACAAAAGGAAGAAAACACCTTGTCCCTTTGGTCATGGCTCCATTTTATTTCATTTTGTAGGAATAGAAGAAAATTATCCTCTACCTTGGCTCGGCCCCATACCTTTCATTTCATGGCCACAGTTATGAATGCTTGCCCTAGGTTTTGTTTTTTGTAACAGGCCATGGCTCTCTACTTGAAGAAACTGAACTAGATTTATTGTATTGTATCACTGCTTTGTGTTTGCCTTTATCTTCTCTATATTCTTCATGAACTTTAAACTTTTTGTTGTGAGCAACTACAACTTAATGTATTTATGACCGCTTCTACAACCTTCACTATTGTATTGGCTTATGAGATCCAATTGTTCTTTTCTCTTTCACACCTTGACTTGCATTGCAATCTCCATGCCTTTGATAAATTTGTCCATGTTCACATTTTGAAGATGAGCGCACATTGTTACTATTCATGAAACATTGTCAATGCAATGTTTACTATTTTTCATGGAACACTATAATATCACTATGGATTTTTGCACCTTTCACTGTACTTGCATAGTTATGAAGGTTGTTCACTGTTCTTTTGATGTATGCACTATGTTGTCCCATGACAGTGATATTAGAGAAAAATGCTTGAGTCTTGGCATGTTTGTTCTTGTTGTCTCCATTAATGATGTGTTGCTTTCTGATCATAATGCATCCACTGATAGATGCTATACTTTCTTAGAAACCTATAGTGACTATCATGATTGAAGTCACTTTCATTGATTAAAATACACTCCAAATCCCTCCTAAAATCCAAGAGGGCAGCATGCTGAGCTCAACCCTTGTGGGAGCTCATTTTCTCCAGATGCTAAAATGTCAAATCAAATGAATGATGCAATGATAGATGCACCTATACCTGCATAATGAACAAACAAGCTAGATAAAATAGTGAAACTCAATACTCATGTGATGATCTGGTTTTGGCTTTCTTGCATATATTTGATAATGGCTCAACTAATTTAATGCATCATAGATGTAGGTTATATGTCTATTGATGAAACATATGATGATATTTCATGTCCCAAGCTCTAACCAATTCTTTCAATCATCTACAGGTACATCTGAAGATTAGGAACAAGAGGAACTAAAGATAAGAAGATGAGCACCAAAATCAACCATTAAGGGAACGAAGGATATGATCTCTTTTTATATGTTTTCCTTTATTTTATCTTCAGATGTATAGGTTTCTTTTATGTTGTATTAAATCAGTTATGCCCATGACTTGTGTGGTACATTCAAACATTCTTACTTTACAGTGAATGAAACAACAAATTTTTATGCAAACTTATGTAAATCTTTTGTGTTGTAAAGAACATTTGCATAATGAATTTTAATTTCATTTGAAAACTCCCTTATGCAATGGTTTATGCATAGAATTTTTTTTTTGGAATACCTTTCACTTTTGATGCAATCAACTGTTTTAGCTATACCAAATTGAGTTGTAAGTGAAATTTGGTAACATTTCTGGCAATTTCTACTAAATGCTTGCCTGCTAAGCACGCTAGACCAATTTCCTAAATAATCCATTGGGAATGGAGTCAAATTCCACCATTTTGTGACTCAAAGAACTTTGTAACTCGGTTGTTTGAAACATGAACAATAGCAAAACAAAACAAAAAATAGCTACAATGGCATTGTTTAAGACATGGCCAACAAATAGTGCATCTGCACTTATTGGAAAACAAAACAAAACTGAAATGAATGTGCCATGAGCACTTATTAGCTTGAAAACTACTCTACCCTACACTACCCAGTAGTGGTAGTGCTCAAACATGACCATTCATTGGTTGTGATAAATAACTTCCCTTTCTAATTAAGAAAGGTTGCTTTGTGAGGTGATTTAGTATTGATAAGATAAGACCCATAAGAACATACCTTATAGAATGTTGCATAACTTTTTGAAGAACAAAAACAAATTCACTCACCATCTAAACTTGATCATAGATATTGTTATTATGGGGTGAATAAGTTATTTGATTCTATTGTTCTAAGGTTGTAGCCACCTCATTGGGTGCAATAGTAACATGTGTATCCTTATTTAGTTTTCTTCTAGCTAAATTCCTAATTGGGCATCCTCTTGATAGGATGAACCTTTGACTCGTACTCCTATTTTCTTGATTGAGATTTGTTGTTACATATTTTATCTCAATTTCAATCTGATCTAAAAGAGTTAGCTCACATGAATGAAATGAAGAAATGCTTGCCTCTTTGACTTGAATAGGTTGATCACATACTGTTGGTTCATATGATGCTAACTTATCATCAATGTTAGAACAAAAAACTCCTATGATGCCTGAAAACATGTTCTCATCTAACTCATAATCTTGCATTGAAACCAGATGAGTTTCATCACTTTGTTGCTCAAAAATAGGCATTGATGTCAATATGCATGTGTTATCTTTATTCTCATCTACAAACTCATGAAATTCATCAAACAAATTAGCTAGATCCTAAGATTCAATCTCTACTTCACGAAAACATATTCAACTTGATCTTGTTTTCTATCTAAGTTTGACACAAAGGGCTCAAGATCATTTCAAAACAAGGTTTCTTCATAATCTTCATTTGCATTACCTTTTTGAATTAGATCAACAACTTCCAACTTGTCAAACTTATTGACCTAAATCAGCAACTCATCACATTTTTTGACACCTCCCTACTACTCAAAACATGTTGTTGGTGAAATCAGAATCACACCTTCTTCATCTTTCATAAAAAGTGGTAATTCATCAAATAAATCAGTCAAAACTTGAAAACTATCATCCATTCCTTGATCTATAATTTGTTGTTCCTCAACTACAACCTCCTCTATCTCTTGCAACAACTCTTTCTTTTCATTTTGGACCTCCTAAAAAAGCATATCAACATGTGTAACACTTATTTTTGTCTCCACAAACACTTCTTTCTCTTGATCAAAATTTTTATTTTCTTGAGGAAAAAAAAATCACTAGGCTCATCTATGGATGGGATGATAATACTTGGATTAGGAAGCTAATTTTCTTGAGGCTCTAGAGACTGCACAAGCTTGGGAAAAGGTTGCTCTTGAGGGATTGTAGGTTGAACCTGCTCAAAAATAGGTTCCTCTTGTATGAAACATAGTGTATTGAACATAGGAATGCCTTCTCCAAAAAATGGGTTTGGAAAACTAATAGTTGGGCTAGTTTTTTACTCAATAATAGGCTCTTGAAATGAAGGGAATCTCTAAAACTTGGAATTTCAACTTGGGAAAATATAGGAGACTCACCTTGTCTGAAACTTAGAATTTGGACTTTGGGACCCTCCTGTTTGGTAAGTTTTAACTTCATCTCCATTTTTATTGCAGCAAGTTGTTGATCAAGACTCTCGTCAAACTACTTCTTTTGCATCTCATATTGTTGATCTTGAGGATAAGCTTGATCATCTTCATGCTCATGCTACAAATCAGATTCTTGTTGACATTCATAATCATAGTTCTATGAAAAATCATAATCATATTCCTGTTGGAATTCATAGTCTAGACAAACCAGCTGTTCTTACTCCAAATTTAACTTGATATTTCTTAGGTCTTCAGTAAGCTCACTCAACATGCTCTTAAACTCACTATTGTTTTGGAGTTGATTTATAGGACTTTGAACCTCTTGAGGCTAACTATGGTGATAGACCTACTGATTGTTGGAAAAATGGTGGCCTTGGGATTGATTTTGTGCGTATGAAGGTTGAGCAGGGGTGAAAGGGTGGTAAGATTCATAGACAAGCTAGTTATTCACTGTGATATGGGAATTGTGGTTAAAACCAACATTGTAGCTACTTCATGGGTATGGCTGACAAGGAGCCTCATAGACAACATTTTCATAGTATGGTGGTGGATATTCATATTGACTATGAAAATTTGACATTTCTACTCATATGAAGAGCTAGAAATAAGAATAAAAGCTTGATTTTTGAAACATACCAAAACTTGATCTATTAAAACCAGTAGATTTGTACCTTGAGTCGCCAAGTGTGTGTGTAGATCTTGCCTCTAAAGGCTATAAATATTGATTTTCACACCAAAAATCAAAATTATGTGGAAAATTTTTGGACTAGAAGAGTCTAGACTGTCCCACCAGGTGTGCCAAAAGTTGTTGTCACAGAGATTGTGCTTTGATGCTAAGCCTGAAACTCAACAATCCTGTGAAACATTGAAACACCTTCGAGCCTCTTGGTTGCTCATAACGAAGGTGAATCTCTACATTATGGGCTAGTTCCGCTTTTGATCTCCTAGAAACTAATGACTAGGATGGGAAAAGGTAAGAAGGATAACTAAATTGGAATAGAAAGCTTTAATCTAGGAGGTGATGCATCGATACTGAAACTAATATGCAGAAAATGACTCACAATTATCCCTCAATGAACCCTTTTTACATAGCTCAATTTGTGCAATCAAATCACATAAATAATTCTTCATAGCTCAATTTATGCAATCAAATCACATAAATAATTCATAAGGAGGCCTGCAATATCTAATTCTTTGAAGGAAAACAATGTTTTCACAACTCAAAATGTAAAATAAGACAAATGTACAATTTACAACCTATGATGGTTAACTGCTTTTGTGTATATGTAATGAAAGAACAAGAAAAAATATTAAAGGTTTTATCGAAACACAATAACTTTGCATCAAATCATTCAAGATATTATAAAACACTTGAGATTGAGAAGGCAACTTGATAGTTTTGAAAGATGGAAGGAAACACTACAAAAATCTAAAAGTAACCTGCTACTATATCATAAATGAATTATAAGTTTGAGCTACAAAAATTTTTAGCCTCTCTCAATGTGTCAGAGAAGGAAAGAAAGCAAGAATTGAGAAAAAAACATAAGTTTTTTCCCATATATACAAAAGATGACTCCAAAGTGCTAAGAGGTGGCACTTGCAGTTAACTGCAATTAAAAGTATCTCCCAAAAATTGTTTCACGAGAAAATGGAAAACCCCCACAAAGAGGAGTCAAAACTAAAGCAATTTTGAGCAAAAATAGGCTCAAACTCCCTCCTACAATGTGTTTGACCAAGGAGAACTCCAAAATCACCTCAAATGTTAAGGTAAAGAAAGATTATTTAACCTTCATATGTGCTATAATAATTAATAACTTATACATTTATTGTAACAAATATTAAGGTAAAATTATTTCTTATTTACTTTAATATTTGTTAATATACACTCATAATTTTCAAAAGTCATGCAAAGGAGTAGAAGAAATATGTTACATGCTTGGAACTATACTATCTCTTGTTGTTCGTAGCCCCCTTGGCATCACTAGGTTTGTTGATTTAAGTTTTTGACCCCGTGGCACATTTGACTCCAAATGATTACTTTAAAATATAAGTCAAAATAAAGTCTTCACTCGGGTTAGGGCACTCCCAATAAAAGAGTCAAACCCTAAATCATTTTGTTGGAGTTGTGCTGCCATGCTAGGGTTTATAGGGGGCTTTATCTGTAGATTTAGCATGTTCGGCTTAACTGGTAAGTAACTTTATGCAAGAAATGCCTATATATTTGCTTATTTGAAAGAAAATATTGATTTTATGCTTAGAAAAATAGGAAATAGAATTCAATCTCCTTGGCTGTAGCAAAAAATGAAAGAAATCTAGGTGCCTTCTTTGTATATTCCTCTTTATTCATTGTATTTTGCAATGATTTTTTTAAAGAAAAACAAAGAAGTATTTGATTCCTCCTATGATATTCCGTAGCTTTATTTTTTCCTTCTTGTGTATTTTTGGAAACTATGGTGAAGAAAACTCCATTTGGAAATAAGATTATTCTATTGAAACAAAACTTGAGGGTTTTACTTTATTGTAGGTCGTGAATTGCTTCGAGGGCTTCACCTTGTAATTTCTAAGAATATGAAGAAATATTTCCAAACCTTGGCTCAACCTCTATAAAATTTATGTTTTGGGTTTAATTTTTCTGGTCGTGGCTTTCATTTACTGTAATTTGACTCCTATATCTGGAAAAAAAAAGGAAGAAAACACCTTGTCCCTATGGTTGTGGCTCCATTTTATTTCATTCTATAGGTGTTGGTTGACAAATTTGTCACTTTAGTTTATACTCCATTTTCCCATAACAGTGACAGCCTGACCAACAATTGAGTCACTTGCAACGATTGTTGCAAATGCTCTCTGCTTATTTTACAAGGCGTGGCTACCTTCGAATGATTTACAATGAATTGAAATACCATTTATGCTTTTTTCCAGAAAGCAGAAAAGGCAACTAACACCTACCCATAACCATGAAATAGATGTGAAATTCCAAACTTAAGATTAATTAAATGTAGGTGAATGACACAAAGTTCATCTCCCTAGGCCAACGGATGATATTCAGGGAAAGAAAGAACAACAAACTCTTTCCAAAAGCAATTTAATCCAAATCCAAAGTTTTAGAATTAAATGCACATGTAGTCCATTATAATAGAACATTGGAGAATAACCACAAAGAAACACAGTTCATTGCCGTTTAAAGAAAAAAATAAGAAATTCAAAGATTCAAAAATATCTTCTTTATTTCTCCATTGTGAAAACATGAGTTTACAGACTCCAAATTTATGTACAACAAAATTGCATGAAAAGATAACCTAGTTGCTTCCCCTATCCCCTCTAATATAGTTATCCTGTTTCAAAAAAATTTAGTCTTTATATAATTTCCGAAACCAAAAATGTAACATAACTGTTCATAATAGTCTTTAAAGTAACCATTCTCAAGAAAGTGACCTCAAATAGAAAAATTGGGTTATCATCCCTCATTACAAAAAGATGCCATGCAAAGCAAGAAAATTAAATCGCCGTAGGTGGTGGAGTTTTCTCTACGACCAGTCGTATCTCCATAAAAAGGTTGTGCAACTCAATGCATTCCTCTTCTTCTAGGATGGTGATTACTCTATGATATTGGGTGTAACTGGTCTTTTCCTTCCAGGAAAGTGTGCGCAATTGGGAAATAATATCAATTTTCTCTTCCTTGGGCCAATTTAAGTCAGGTTGTAGGACGAGAATAGGTTCATCATCCCATGTTTCATTGGTCACAGGGAGCCCCATTTTCAATTTTCCTTGGTCGATAAGAAAACCAGACTTAGCAGTACTGCCACCTTTCTTTGTAAACAAACTAATTTAATTACGTTAGTATGTAATGATGACCTTTAATCTATCAATATTTGTGCTACCACCTTAGTGAGCTCTGTTACACTTGCCATTTAAGAGGTCTAATTAATGTATCATTGATTGAGGAGCAGGCCTTAGGATTGAGCTCATATTTTGTAACTCCCAAAAAATACAACCACACGATACGCTATACAAGAAATTTAATGGTCTAGCGGTGTTTCAAAAACCAAGGAGATTGGTTGAAAGTCGTAGAGTCACGAAAAAAGCCAAACCATATAATTGCATGTCATGGGTTCTGAGATTTCAAGAACCTCTGATACACCAATCATTAGACAAGGATGAGGAGGAAGAAGGATCAGGTTGTCAGGTTGTTATGTAATTTACGAACCTCACGACTTGGTTATGAAAACACAAGGTTGGGCAATGAAGGTTATGAAAATGGCAAGGACCGCGACTATGAATGAATTAAAGGCATGGAATGAAGGTCGTTCTAATTTAGAGGAGGGAAATTGCATGTTTTTAAAATTTAGAGGGTAACATTGGCTCTAATTGGGGACGAGGGCTACAAAGGACGAAGCAAGGAACCCAAAATTCAATGTGTGGACCAGTGCGTAAATCCATTGGGCAGTAGAGTCAAACAACACAAAGGACAAGGAGCCAAAACAAACCAAAAACAAGATGCAATAGGAAAGAAAACTATACTACTAGCACACCAAAAACTCCTAATATATACATGGTGGGGAGACCCTACCCTAGATGACCCCAAAATTGTCATGCAAATCCATTAACTAGTTGGGAGAAATAGTTTCCTGTGCTAAATAATGTTGGATGAATGAGGAGCCTACAAGCAACCAGTTGCCAACTAGCAACCATCATGATAAAATTGATAAGAATGGCTTCACACAAAGATTTTCTAGGCATGATTTGGTATTGAAAAAACCACTCTTCATTGTACCCTTCTGCAATTAGACAACTCACATCAATATTTCCCATCATTTGATTACCAACATTTGTCTGCATGACCCCAAATGTAATTTCATAATACTCTTGATTTTTCCAACCCTGAGAGATCAACCCTTGAATTGGACAACCCACACACAAACCATTAGATGAAAACCTCTCCTTGGTGCCACATATATAGACGGCTACATCATTTGAAAATTTTAAATTCAAACCTGTAACATATATTTTCTATGTCCTTGCATACAACCTACTTTTTTGGCAGCAGATAGAGAATTATTCAAATCAGAAGACCAATCATCAACCCCATGCAAAAATGGAAGTGTATTAGACTGAGAATTTTCATTGCAAACAACATCTTCATTTGACTAAAAATTATCCCCAACTAGAAAAATTTCCTCCCTTTCTGTGGATTTTGACCCAACAACTTTATCACACTCATTTACAACTTGTAAATTAGACATAATGACATCTTCTCCACATAGGAATTCATCTTCAGATGTATTAAGACACCAATTTTGAATATCAACAATATCAGGCTTAGCACATTCATCCATTTGCTCATTTTTCGTCAAAGCTATCATGTCTACTCACATTAAACTATCTTCCAATCTTTGTTTAAAATTTTTGGCATCCAAATTTTTGAAATGGAAGGATTCAAAGATAAAATCATTTTTGACTTTTTGTTGCAACCAAATTTTTGTGTCATCCTACTCGGGAAATCTAAAAGCTTCATACTCATTTTGCATGCAAATTAGAGAATGGACATTCAACACCTCATTTATATGTTGGGTATCCCCAAATTGCTCTTTATCATTGGTAAAAGTAAATTTTTCCATTTCTATAGTAGACAATGATGACAGAGTAATACTATGTGCATTACCCTTATTATACTTTGCATCATGGGAGGATGGTTCATTCTCTTCACCATTCGAGGGGTCTTCAAGTTCGTGATGCAAATAATAAGCTTTTATTCTCCTAACACTTTCTTTATCTCTACTAAAGTGCTTTGAATAAAAAATAGTGAGGTTAAGACATTCAACAAAAGGAGGTTGTGTATATTGGAAATCTATAGGTTGAGAAATTGGCTTTTGTATGATAGGCTCACTATTTATAGCCTGATTTGTTTTCCATAAACCACTTAAAATCATATCATCCTCAATTTTGATAGCCTCTTCTTGTGCAATTTTAATATCATTTACTTTACACATTTTCAAACAAAACTGAACATCTGGGTGCAAAGAAGAAATAAAAGACCAAAGTTGCATTTGCTTGCTTGGTTGAATGGAAGTAGGGATTTTTCTGAACAACTGGTTGAATCTATCCACAAAATCTCTGATAAATTCTCCTTCTTGCTTGTGAATGTTGAAAAATTGATTCAATAGAGTAGCCTCATTGACAAGAATTTTGTATCTTGCCAAGAACTTAGTCTTCAATGAATCCCAATTAGTTATACATTTATTTTCCAAATAACAAAACCAATTTGATTCATGCCCAATCAAAGATTCAATGAATAAGTGGACAAAGACATCTTCCTCACTTAACCCCAAAATGCCACAAGCGACTATGAAAGCCAGGATGTGATCCTCTGCATCTTGAGAGCCTTCTCCACTGAATTTAGGAAAATGTTTCCTCGATCCTTCAGGCAATGGTGAATATTGTGGCAAAGAAAGAGGTCCAAAGTGACTTCCCCATGGTTGGGAAGAAACCAATGCCATAATGCAAATTTGAAAATCAAATCAAACAAGAGTCTTTGCTGGGATAAAATACTTCTGAGCACATTCCATTTTGGAGAGTCACCAACCTCCGTCCTTGGGGAGGCACCTTCGAAATTCTGAGGAGAGAAAACGTCGACACTTCAATTCTACCTCCCCAACGGAGTCACAAAAAATTTTTTGGTTGAAAAATTTGTCACTTTAGTTTATACTCCATTTTCCCATAACAGTGACAGCCTGACCAACAGTTGAGTCACTTGCAACAATTGTTGCAAATGCTCTCTGCTTAGCTTACAAGGCGTGACTACCTTCGAATGATTTGCAACAAATTGAAGTACATGGTACATTTTTTACCAGAAATAAGAAAAGGCAACTAACACCTACCCATAACCATGAAATAGATGCAAAAGGCCAAACCTAAGATTAAGTAAATGCAAGTGAATGACACAAATTTCATCTCCCTACACCAATAGACAATATTCAGGGAAAGAAAGAACAATAGACTCTTTTCAAAAGAAATTTAATCCAAATCCAAAGTTTTAGAATTAAATGCACATACAATCCATTATAACGGAATGATATTGGAGAATAACCACAAAGAAACACAGTTCATTGCCATTTAAAGAAAAAATTAAGAAATTCAAAGATTTGAAAATATCTTCTTTATTTCTCCATTGCCAAAACATGAGTTCACGGACTCCAAATTTCTATACAACAAAACTGCATGAAAAGATAACCTAGCTACTTCCCCTATCCCCTCCAAAATAGCTATCCTCTTTTTGAAAGTTTTTGTCTTTATATAATTTCCCAAACCAAAAATGTAATGTAACTATTCATAACGGTCTTTAAAGTAACCGTTCTCAAGAAAGTGACCTTAAAAGGAAACAATTATGTTATACCAAAATTGGGTTATCACGCCTCATTACAAAAAGATGCCAAAGCAAGAAAATTAAATTGTCGTAGGTGGTGGAGTGCTCTCCACGGCCAGTTGTATCTCCATAAAAAGGTTGTGCATCTTGGTGTGTTCCTCTTCTTCTTATAGGACAGTGATTACCCTGTGATATTGGGAGTAACCAGTCTTTTCTTTCTAGGAAAGTGTGAGCAATTGGGAAATATTTTCAATTTTTTCTTCCTCAGGCCAATTCAAGTCAGGTTGTAGGACATGCATAGGTTCATCATCCCATGTTTTATTGGTCGCAAGGAGCCCCATTTCGAATTTTCCTTGGTCGATAAGAAAATCAGACTCATTAGTACCGCCACCTTTCTCTGTAAACAAGCTTATTTAATTACACCGGTATGTAATGATGACCTTTAATCTATCAATATTCATGATGTCACCTTAATGAGCTATGTTACACTTGCCATTTAAGAGGTCTAATTAATGCATCATTGATTGAGGAGTAGACCTTAGGATTGAGCTCATATTTTGTAACTCCCAAAAAGACAATCACACGATATGTCTTACAAGCAATTTAATGGGCTGGTGGCATTTCAAAAACCAAGGAGATTGGTTGAAAGTCACAAAAAATCCGAACCATAGAATTGCATGTCGCAGGTTCTAAGATTTCAAGAACCTCTGATACACCAATCATTAGACAAGGATGAAGAGGAAGAAGGATTGGGTTGTCGGGTTATGTAATTTACGAACCTTGTGACTTGGTTATGAAAACACAAGGTTGGGCGATGAAGGTTATGAAACTGGCAAGGACCACGACTATGAACAAATTAAAGGCATGGAATGAAGGCCATTCTAATTTAGAGGAGGGAAATTGCATGTTTTAAAAATTTAGAGGGTAACAGTAGGATTAGAAGAAAAAGCTCCTCTACATTGGATTGGCCCCACACCTTTCATTTCATGGCCATGGTTATTAATGCTTGCCCTGGGTTTTGTTTTTTGTAACAAGCCACGACTCTCTCCTTGAAGAAACCAAACTAAATTTATTGTATTGTATCACCGCTTTGCGTTTTCCTTTATCTTCTCTATATTCTTCAAGCACTTTAAATTTTTTGTTGTGAGCAACTACAACTTAATGTATATATGACCACTTCTGCAACCTTGACTATTGTATTGGCTTATGAGATCCAACTATTCTTTGCTCTTTCACACCTTGACTTGCATTGCAATCTCCATGTCTTTTGATAAATCTTTCCATGCTCGCATTTTGAAGATGAGTGCACATTGTTACTATTCATGAAACATTGTCAATGCAATGTTTGTTGTTTGTCATGGAACACTATACTATTAGTGTGGATTTTTGCTCCTTTCATTGTACTTGCATAATTATGAAGGTTGTTCACTGTTCTTTTGATGTATGCACTGTGTTGTCCCATGACAATGATATTAGAGAAAAATGCTTGAGTCTTGGCATGTTTATTCCTACTGTCTCCATTAATGATGTGTTGCTTTTTGATCATAATGTATCCAATGATAGATGATATGCTTTCTTAAAAACCTATAGTGATTGTCATGATTGAAGTCACTTTCATTGATTGAAACACACTCCAAACCCTCCTAAAATCCAAGAGGGCAGCATGCTGAGCTCAACCCTTGTGGGAGCCCATTTTCTCCACATGTTGAAATGTCAAATCATATGAATGATGCAATGATAGATGCACCTATATCTACAAAGTGAACAAACAAGTTAGATGAAATAGTGGAACTCAATGCTCATGTGATGATCTGGTTTTGGCTTTCTTGCATACATCTAATAATGGCTCAACTGATTTAATGCATCATAGATGTTGGTTATATGTATGTTGATGAAACATATGATGAGATTTCATGTCCCGAGCTCCAACCAATTCTTTCAATCATCTGTAGGTACATCTGAAGATCAGGAATGAGAGAAGTTGAAGATAAGAGGACAAACACCAAAATCAGCCATTAAGGGAATGAAGGATATGATCTCTTTTCATATGTTTTCCTTTATTTTATCTTCAGATGTATAGCTTTCTTTTATGTTGTATTAAATCAATTATGCTCATGGCTTGTGTGGGACATTCAATCATTCTTGCTTGTACAGTGAATAAAACAAAACAAAATTATGCAAACTTATGTGAATCTTTTGTGTTGTAAAGAACATTTGCATAATGAATCTGAATTTCATTTGAAAACTCCCTTGTGCAATGGTTTATGTGAATTTCACTTTTGATGCAATCAACTGTTTCAACTCTACCAAATTGAGCTGTTAATGAAATTTGGTAACAAGGACCTTGATAAAAGATAGGCTCATCTTGGTTGTCATCATTGGAGATTGGATCTTAATGAAAGATTGGATTAACTTGGATATCATGAGAATATAGAAGATTTTCTTGGATGGTCTTAAGGATAAGATCATGATCAAGGATTGGATTATCACAAATGCTATGATCATCTAGAGGTGATTTTTAATGCATAGGCAACAAGATAGGATCATGATTAAGGATTGATTTAACTTGTATATCGTAATGATCTATAGAGACCTTTTGGGTAACTTGATCTTGATTTATCTTGGATTTTATTTCACCATGCTTTGGACTTTTCTCTTGACATATATCCAATGGTTTAGGTAATGGAATATGATTTTAGAAAATGATATGATTCTCAAAATTTTAGCATGGAAATAATGGAGTTCCAAGAGGAAGATCGTTTGTAGGAAATAGAGGGCATGATGGTGAAATATGGTTGGATGGTGTAGGATTAGCAATGTGATTGGATTGTCTAGCTTTGTTTTCACATTGGAGTTGAGCATTCCTTTTTTATATGCTTCCTAGGATATCATCGACAAATGTGGTTTTCTTGGATGGATTTGTTGAATGGGATGGAGTGGATGGCAATGGCTTAGTGGATGAAGGATTGCAAGAAGAGGTGGAGGCTATAATAACATGGCTTTGTGATATGGTT
Organism: Sequoia sempervirens; assembly: GCA_007258455.2. Lineage (NCBI taxonomy): Eukaryota > Viridiplantae > Streptophyta > Pinopsida > Cupressales > Cupressaceae > Sequoia > Sequoia sempervirens. The sequence continues at coordinate 147,590,578 of VDFB02000008.1, forward strand.
TGGTGTGGAGGAAGGCTTTGGATGGAAGATTGGGTTCCCTTATCAAGGTTAGGATAAGGATGACTAATGGATGTTTGTTTGGGATTAATCGTGTGAATTGTGTTAACTAGTTCTTGATAGTGAGGGTACATGAATGTATGGCTAGAGCTTATGGATTGTTGGCAAGAGGGGTAGATGAGTGGTTGACTCAGGACTGTGGGTGGTTGGTATTGACAATTGATATTGAGGATTTATTGGTATTCAACTTGACTACGAAGAAGATCGAGGTAAAATAAAGACACAGTCATGAGTTTGGATTGGGATGGTTTAGACTTTTGGTTTGGATGAAAACACTAGTCCAAGGTAAAGCTAAGAAATCAAAGATATTTTTTTGGATTTTTTGATTTTTTTACTTTTTTGGATTTTGATATTTTTGGGATGTTTGCAAACTAAGAATGAGGGTGCAAAATGACAATGAGACTAGACTATGTTTTGGGGATTTTTGGATATTTGACTTTGGAGCTTGAAAAAGGATGTTTGGCAAACAATGATGAACCAAGGTAACAAATCAAAATTTCAAGACCTCAAGAAGGACAAGAACTAGGATGATGATTGGATAAATGTGAACCTAAACTAGACTCATGAGTTTAAGGCTCATCTTGAAGATGAGATAAAATATGACAAGTTCAAGACACTCCAACTATATGACTCTGGTTTGATCAATGGTCTGATAGGTTTCCCAATTTCAAGACTCAAAGATGACTATGTATGACCTAAGATGGAAAACGCTAAACTAGGAGATGCAAGCTAAGCTAGGGAAATTGTAAATGTGTTGAAAGAAATGGATAAACTAAACAAGTCTCCAGCCTATATGTATGGTCACTATCTAAAATGGGACTCAAAATCTATATGTTCAAGAATTGACCCAAAATTTTATGATCTGACAAATGTGGTGGACAACCCAACAGATGTGATGCTAAAATATACAAATGCAGTTTAGGATTAGACAATTATGGTGCAAAACATGTCAATTATAGTGCATAAACAAATGTGGGTTTCTGGATTTTCTAGGGCTTTTTAACAAATGTGTTGTTATATTTGATTGATATGGTTTAGTTTTTGATAGATGTGGTGTGCTGATCTTTAACCTTAAATCAATGATTTCTAAGTAATTTTCCATTTTTGGAAGTTTCTAGATTTAATCATAAAACATAGTAGACACTCAAAATATAGATTTGGTTGATTTAACTCTTTGACTATTAGGTAAAAGGCATAGAGCCTAATCCCCAAAGGTGTCACTAGTATCGCACAAGAGAAGACAATATGAATACAAGCACAACCTAATTATTCAAGTGGGTTGTTAAGAGATATCATGCCCACCTTCCATTAAAGGGGTAAATACTTAGAAAGATTGGATAGTTGAACAATTAGGAATAATTGTCAAATACTTATATGAGAGAAGATAGTAGATGCCCAGTGACACAGGGTTGTCAACAAATTCCACAAGCACACCTTTCTCTTCTTGAGAAGATATTTCTAGCAACCCAAAAAGATTATAACTCAACTCAAGAAAGTACATGGTGAGTAACTTCACACATTGATCTTGTTGTGTTGCACTGATATAAACTAACGGTCAAAAGGTTTTAGGCTTCTAATAACAAATGGTTCGTAGTGGAGGAACTCCTACGAACACCATGACATAGTAGCAATGGGAGACCAAGGTCTCTAACTCGTGTCTGGAATCACCCAAGACCACAAAGGCCCACCCCCTATGGTACAAGTGGATTAAGGTTGCCTTTTGGGTTTTTCTCCTTTATATAGCCCACTGGAGATATGTACTTGAGGTTGAACCTTGGGGTGAGCTTCCAAGAATGACCCCTATAAAAATAAAAAGGGAAAGCTTTTGTTGCTATTTCTCATCACCTAGGATTCACATAGCGTAATGGGAGATGATACTTTAGAAAACAATGTTGTTATTTCTCATCACACAAGATTCACATTGGGGAGGATACTTTACATAAACATGCTTTTGAGAACTGACTCACATGTGTGCAAGTGCACAAGACATAGAAGACAATTGTTCTTTTTATGCACCAATTCCAAGTGTTCCTAAATTAAAAAACACAAACACACAAGGGAGCTTGCAATAAATTGTATTAGTAGTTTTGTTCAAAGTATTCTCCCAATGATTGGTACACAACTAGAAATTAGATATCAGTAATCAAAAAGCTCTACCCTAATGAATGCAAAAAGAAAAAAAATGGAAAACAAAGTTTTACACCCTATTTTTTCTTGACAATGAAATGTGGTGTAGAATTGATCACATTCAATGCAAAAGCCAACAATTGTGGTACACTAATGTGACACATAAATTGACGATTTCAATGGATGGATGCAGTGCAGAATGAAGTCAATATAGCGCAACAGATCCAACCCTAAAACACATAGAATTTGACAAAATACACCAAATCTAACAACCCAAATAAAATAAGCTCACTGTTAGGATGCCAAAAAAGTAATCAAAACCTTGTAAAATGATTAAAAATAGCAATAATTGAGTAAATTTAAAATTTGTAAAACCACAGTCAAATGCAGTGCCACAGATGATGAACGTAGTGCAGAAAACCTCGTATGCATCAGATAAATGCATTGCAAGGCTTGATGAATGTGGCATTTGACTGAACAATTGTAGTGTTCTATAGAACAAATGCATCACACTTCTTGGAAAAACTTGGTTATTTCATGTCGGGTTCCCCAATTTGTCAACTAGGAAAATCGAGGGAAAAGCATGAATCATCAATAACAACCACAAAACTACCTAAATTCAATCCATAGAGACCTTAATCTAAAAATGAAGCACAAGATAATAATAGAATTAAATAATAAACCAATAATACCTCAATTCTTATGACAAAGTTGATTCTTCTCCATTGCTCTTCTCAAATTTTCTTGTTTGCTCTCATATATGTAGTGTGCAATATTTGCAATAAGCTCAATGTAGATGATTGATAGCAAGATCTCAAGATGAATGGTATGAGTGATGTGATAGAAAAATATTGAATATTGTGGTTAACCTTGAAGTGAAATTGATAGCTTGCTTTTATAGGAATCCAAATTAGATGGACAGTGAGGATTAAGACATGATGAAGTATGATCAATGTTAAAGATTGATTGAGGGAGCAATAATTAATGAGAGTCATTAATTATTGTGGCATGGAAAAATGAATCGAATGATGGATAGGGATAGATGAATTAAATAATTACAACAATAATTTAATTTAGGAGGTAGTGGATGAATTATTAAATAATTAGAAACAATTATTTAATGATATATGAGAAGAGGTGATAAATAATTAAATAATTAGAAACAAGTATTTAATTATAGAAGAAAGGAGATGATAAATAATTAAATAACTAGAAACAATCATTTAATTATGGAAGAAAAAGATAGCGAATGATTAAATAACTAATAATTTATTTAATTATAGATGAAAATAAGTTAATTAGTGACGTAATTAAATAAATAAGATTAATTTAATTAATCTAGAATAATAAAGATAAAATGAATTAATTAAATAATATAAAATTATTTAATTATAGAAGGAAGTGGTATTAAGGAATAATTAAATAATTACAAATTATTTAATTATGTGGGAAATATGCAAATTAGTGTAAAAATGTTGTTTGCAGGCTCAAGACATTTTTCAGTGTCCACAGTGGGTACATCAAAGAGTTGTGGAAGGATAATTAGCAATTTTTTCCCTTGTTTTACATATAGCCATGTAATACCTAGATCAATTGGTGGGTTGTTAAGCAAATGAAGTCGTGTGTGTGATTAGTGACCTGATGGACAAGTGACAATTTTGGATTGAGTGTTTAACCACTTACATTAACTTTATCTCTTCCTTTCTCTGTCTTTGTCTTTGTCTATCTTTATCTCTCTCTCTTGTTGTCTTTTCTCTATTTCTCTCTTTTTCTCTCTCTTTCTCTCTATCATTCTCCCTCTCTACTCTATATATAATATATTTTATTTCATTCTCTATTTTCCATTCTCTCTCTCTACCTCTTTCTTCCACTTTTTATATATCTCACTCTCCTTGTTGATCTCTCCATCTCTGTTATGTTCTCTTTGTTCCACTTTTTAGTTATGTAAATCTTATTTAGTTAATAAAGAGATATGATGAAATCAAAGCCACAATGTCTTCAATGAGAGTATTAGGAGCCATTTGTTAGGTGATATTTATGGTGGAGAAGTTTTTTAAGTGTTTGGTCACCTTGAACCTCAAACATGAATCGAATCTAGCAAGTCCATTTGTAATTTTTTGCTAAAATGTATGTTTGGTGAAATATGTTGGCACCCTCTTATCTCTTGAGTACTCTACTCCATCCAAGACAAAGTATTCATTAGTGTTGAGTAAAATTATTACACGTGACTATAATTAATAATTTTATTTTATTAGTGTTTTTATTTATTATTTTTTAAACAATAAAATATAGTAAATTAAGTTTTTTATTAAAACCTAAACCTTAACCACTCTATATATATTGCATAAAAATAAAAATCATTGTAAGATCTCACTAACATCACCCATGTGTAAAGGGCCTCATTTAATATTAGTATACAAAATAAAACTTACACAACAAATTCATTAGTAAAAGAAATCTCTAAAGACCACATTATAGAGTATAATACATTAATTATAATAGGAAATTTTTGTGAATGTCAATTATTTTCATCGTATTTGTTGCTTCACGCCATGTGTATTCCTAGCAAGGTTAGGTGTTATGTGCATACTACTCTTGAAAGACACAAATATTTCAAATAGGCATGTTAATTCAAGGGGGCATATTGGGGGAGGTAACTTGATGCAAGTAAAACATACAATAAATAGAATCTCTTTAGAATCCTATTTTCTAATATGGTTGTAACATTTTTAGAGATGTTGCTAGAGCCATTTTTGAGATTCTTTTATATGTTGAAAGGATTAAGGCTATTTTCATAAAATATGATAGTAGATGGTGGAGAAAAGTTTGAGGTGGTTACCTTTATTTTTCCATGGGCTTCTTCATACAAACTTTCACAACAACTTCTAGGATTTTTAATTGTAAATATCTTAGTGTCTCTAGGTCATAAAAAATTATGGTAAGGAGATCGTGAAGAACACTGCCCTCACCATTCAGCTCTTCGAGCAATAGATTAGGAAGGGCTAGGGGAAACGGGTGGTTGAGGAAGAGTGTGATGATGGTCACAAGCAGAAGAAAGTTAAGGTGGTGGATAGCTTGACTCTAGATGCAACAGTGAATACTCAGACTGTGTAGAAAGGTCCTCTATCTTTTGAGGAGAAGCTCCACTTCGTGGATTAGAAGTGGAAGGCGATCAATGGTCTCAAGTTGTTGGGAGACCTATAGGTGTTTTGTGGTTATGTGTTGGTTTTTTTGTGTTCTCTATTCCTACTTTCTGGTCAAACTATTTATGTTTTAATATTTTTGTTTTTGCTTTAGTTTGCTGGGAATTTCACTTCTTGTGGGCCCCTCATTTTCCTTAATGGTTGTTTTGGAATGGGTACTGGCCCTTCTAGTGTTAATCTAATCAAAACAGTGATTTGTTGAAAGAAGAGTTTGATGAAGGAATGTTAATTGTATCTTTGGTTGAAGATGGATTGAATGTGTGTGTGAAGTGTTATATTTGTGAATAACACGAGACATAGGATCAAACAACAAACAAAACACCTTCTACTCAAGAGATCCGCAAAACAAAGATTTTTTATTCCTCAAAAAGAAAATACTTACAAAATGAATAATTACAAGAGAGAATGAATGCTTTATAAGAGTAACCCTAATGATAATGGGATTAGATCATGACAAGTGTCAACATCCTATGTGATGAGACAAATTGATCTACTATTAGCTTTGTAATTAACATAAATAAAGAATTGAGTTAACTAATAAAGCAAACCTAAGTTTATCTTAAGTGCATGAGAATTATAATAATAATTAATTAATCTTTAATACATGATAACTCTAACACCCCCCCTTAAGTGTAACTTAGGGAGTAGCTAAAAACCCTAAAAATAAATACATAGAAAGAAAAGAAAGCATGAATGGGCCCCGACAATTAGGCCTGATGAGGTACCCAGAACAACTAAAGATCTCTAAAAGGTGAAGAAATGGAGAAAACCTCATGGGAAAAACTCCACTCCAAAAAGAGATGAAAGCATGTATGAAAAAACATGAAGGCCTCATGAAGAATTCCCAAGGACAACTTCCTTCACCCCAAGCATCGATCGCAGGTGAAGATAGTGTGGTGATGCCAAAGGTTTCGTGAAGATGTTTGCAACTTGCTCCTTTGTAGGCATGTACTCCATGGTGAGAAAACCATCCTGAATCAACTGTCGTATGAAGTGCATGTGGATCTCTATGTGCTTAGTATGTTGATGCTCCACTGGATTGCAAGAAATGTGAATGGCACTCTGATTGTCACACCAAAGAATAGTGGGACTATTAGGAAGAAAATCAAACTCAATCAATGACTGTTGAAGCCAAAAACCCTCCTGGCTAGCCAAAACTATTGCATGATACTCAACCTCTATGGATGATAATGCAATAGGAGATTTCTTCTTGCAAGACCATGTAATGGGGCCAAAACCAAGACAAAAAACAAAGTCAGAAGTGGACTTCCTATCATTGAGATCACTAGTACATAAACAACAATATATGACTAAAAAAACTACTAAAAACTATATATAAATGATTGAACTTGGTCATGTGACCATTATAGTTTATTGCTAGTCATTTATAAAATGACCAAATTTATGACAACCGATTTTAGTCATTTATTGGTTGTTTTGATTGATTGATTTGGTAGTTTATTTAGTTGTTACTTTTGTCATTGATTTAGTCATATATTTAGTCATATTATTCACTGATCTTGGTCAGGTGACCATTAGTAGTTTATTGCCAATCATTTATTTAGTCATTTGATCAATTTGGTATTTAGTCATACTTATTCACTGATTTCTATCAATTGGTAGTATATTTATTCATTAATTTCAATCAACTGGTAGTATATTTAGTCATATTTATTCACTGATTTTTGTTAGTTGGTAGTATATTTAGTCAATTGGTAGTTTATTTAATTATTTTTCCTCACTAATTTTTGCCTAAAAGTGTTGGAAATGAGACAATGCTTTTGAGGTTTAAACATAAAACACAGAAAAACATAATCAATCATTCATTTGCACATAATGAAATAACTATTAAGAAGGAGAAATATTAAAATTTTATTGAGAAAAGGTGTTCTTATAGTATATACAAGACAAAAATATGTGTCTTTGCTTTGAAAATTTTGTTACAAAGTGTGTTTCTCAATGTTGTGACTAAGAAAACTAGATTACAATGCTCTATTGTTTGCTTATACAACTCCAAAACATGAAATAGCTACTTGAAAAATGAAGCCTAAGGGTCCTATGAAAGACTCCTCTACAAACTTCACACCATGAATACTTAGTATGGACTAAGAACTATGTTCTACATATACCTGTGACTAATAAGCTTTACTGAACATGACGGTGGAAAAATCGAAACCGATCACAAACATTTATCAATGGATGAGCATCTCAAAGTCTTGCTTCCATAAGAAAGGTCTTTGTCTTTTTAGCATCATAGAAGTTTGACTTTTTGGTTACACATTCCACCTCCTTGATTTTTCTAGTTTTGGCTGCTACTTCAATGTATTTGAAGTGAATGTTGGGATCATCACTACCAATAACATTGAAAATATAGTTTACCATATAAGTACAAGGTTCCCAAGCTACTACAAAATTACCTCTTCAAATAGATCAATGAATATCAGTGACAAAATGATACAAGTGACAATCCAAAGTCAAATCACCTGGTGCTCAAATATGCACCCAAGAAGAAATATAGCCCTTCATAAGACTTGAATTATTCAAACAAATTGATGCATGAATCTACACCCAATACAGGCATTACAAGAAATAATCATGTCACAAACCATATCAAAAACCATAGTCACCTCAACTTTAGAGTTCCATATCAAAAACCATAAGCTATTTATCAATAGGAAGAAGATATATGAATTTACAACTAGAAAGCAATTACCTAAAGAAAGAGATCCATGATGACATTGTAATTAACTGGAAAACCACCCTCCATTTGAGACATCATCAATGCAAAGTTTACAATGCCCTACAAAATTTACTCAACAAATAAGACCTCTCTTCAAAAAATCTTCAGATTCAACATCAAAAATATATTTCTATCAAAGGTAACAAAGTATAGTGAGTATCATATCAAGCATATACATAATGAATGCAAGTTAGTGAATGCAGTGAATATCATATCAAGTATATACACAATGAAAGTGTAGTCTTGAATAGGTTTGGTGAATAAAGTGCTTGTATCAAAGCTAGCCTTGAGAGAAGCATGCAGCATTATAACACTGCCACACAAATGATACTAAAGAGGTAGGGTTTTGATAGGAATCACTTAGCTCCCTATAAAGGTAAGCAACTAAGGGTTTTGTTGTGAGCTTCATGAAGATTGAAAGATGGGGAGTTATACCATCTTAGTTCATTGTCAATATGATGTCCAAATTGAACATATTATTCACCACCAAAGTAGAATTCAATATGGTATGTACTATGTCACAATGAATCTCTCTTATTTATTAATATGATATCAAATCTAAAAAAATGATATAAACCATATATTTAACCAATTTCACTTAAAACTTATGAAGAAATAGCATACAGTCAAAACTAGGTGAAGTGTTAATAAAATCATAGTCCCATTCTTTTTATTTGGAATTTAGGGAAAACAAGAAAAATTCCTTGTGTTCTAATTTTGAATACATAACTAATTTTAATATTTCAATCTTAAGGTATATATCACTCAAATCAGTCTCTCTTCAAATTAGAAGACCTATAATAAAATAAAAGCTTTAACATTTCTGAAATCATCAAATGTACCATTTGGTTTTGTCAATTCTTCTAAAAGAGATAGTGCAATTGCATGATCCAAATCCTCATTTTCTTCCTTTGATGATGGACCATCCTGAAAAAGAGTCCAAATATAGTAAGCAAGAGAATAGTAAGAATCTTGAAATAATCAAATGAAACAAGTTTTATAGAACAGTATAACCAGAAAACCAAGTTGGGAATGTGAAATGCAAGAATATAAAGAATCTAACCAGAAAACCAAGCTGGGAGTGTGAAAGCAATCACTGGTGAAAATTAAAAAACTCAATATTATGAGAAGATTGAAGCTATTTAAATTATAATGAATACTAGAAAGTATATTACCATGGGACTTTGAGGCAAATGCCAAATAATATCATCACTTCCAAACCCTTCAGGACAACGTCCTTCTGATTGTTGCAAGAGAAATTGTTCTGAGAGATGTGAACCATTTCCATCATTTTAAACAGGGACAATGTTCTTATGGAGAATATTGGTGATGCTAAATGAAACAATCTAAAAAATAGGCTTGCACGTTGAGTTACCCACTATCCCATAGACTCTTCAAGTGATGTTTATGGTGATGCGGGAAAGGCACATTGAGTCACTGGCTATCCCATAGACTCTTCAAGTGATGCAAAAATGCTTGTACAATATTGTTTAATTTGATGTTAACAAATCATTCCCAGAAATGTGAAGTGGGACAATGATTATTGCTACCCCATAGACTATGTTATCTAGGAGAGAGAATGAAGATGTCTATGGTTGCAGATGATAATTCTACAATAATGGGAGTGTAGTTAGAGTGGACCATTACTCCATCCTATCCCCTACCTATTGTATGATGTATTTGAAGAGCTTCTTTCAGTTCACTAACAACATGGCTCATGGAGGGCCTCCCATTTTGTTTCTCCTCTATACATGACATTATTAATCCTACAAGCTTAGACATTTTACCCAAGTGAAAGTTGTCCTCTGCATCTTTATCTATCAAGCTTTAAAGGGAAAAATATAGTTTTCTAACATTTCATTACAGTTAACATATTTCTCTTTTCTCGCATATGTATGTCTAATGTTTCCTTTTGGTTCTTGACTATCTCTTGCTCTTATAGGACAAAAAATAGTTTTGTATCATTTCATCGGAGCTAATATATTTATGTTGCCTTTTGGTCCTTGCCTAACCTCTTGCTCTCAAAGGACAAAAAGCAGTTTTATTACATTTTATCAACATTAATTTGTCTCTTTTTATCCAATGTGTGTGTATGGCGCACGCGCACACACACATGTGCATGCATGTGTTTCAAAGACATCGAGAGAAAAAAATATACTTGGACATAAGCCAATGAATTTCCAAACTGATAATACAATTCAAAAAAAGATAATTATTTCAATGATAAAGTTTTTCTAAAGAAAATAAATCATGAAAGATACCCTAAAGCATGAAGGATTGTACAAATTTGCCTATTTTTTTTAAGCAATCCAAAAGCTTGAAGATGAAAAAATCATTACTATAGGAAGCAGATAAAAATTCAATCATGGTTTCTCATGTGCTTATAGCTTTTGAAGATGCGTGAGCTGCCCAAGCTCAGGAGCCAAAATTCGTTGAAGAGAGAGCTCTGCCAACTCACTGCAACCATAGAGAATAATACATGACTCTCATGTACAAAAATAAACAATGAGCAGTGTGATAAGGTTTTCATTTGCACTATCATAAACAATACTTCATGCATCTATTGAAGGACAAGTTTGGAGTTGAATGATAATTGAAATCTAGTAATTTCATCAGCTATTGCAAATGAGTTGGAATTAATAATGAATCTAATTCTTTTTTTCAAAGACAACTTTGAGCAATCTCAAGAATCCATAATTGTAAACAAAAACATTATTTAATGTGTATCTTTTGTTAATGGAATTCTCTACCTAGTACCATTTCTATATGCACCAAAGACCAACAATCTCTAAAACCCCTATGAGTTGTTAGTTATGACAAGAGAGTCTTACTACTAGAATGAAAAATCCTATAAAACATAGGTTTCACAAAGTCATGTGCATGGTGACCAAATGGCCAGTCTCCTCTGTGCCAACTTCAAAATAAAGTTACACAAACATTTAATGATTTATGTGATTTTTAAAATGATGACTTCTTACTAATTTTATTTATGTGATTAAACAATACAAATATCATGACCTCGTGTGTGAGAGGAGTTATACTACAAATGCTTCAAGTAGGGGAGAGGACCCATTAGTTATGCAACCTAACTTTGTGCTTCTCAAAATCCAATGTGAAAATTTCAAATCACTCCAAATTTTTTATAGCAGCTTACTTGGCAAGTCCCCTACTTATAACTTTCATTCCAGGGCCACATCATCAAATATGATGCCACATCAGCATGCTTTTTTTCTTGGTGTCCAAAAAGGCCCAAAAAAAAAAGTGCTACCAATACTTGTGCATTCACATCATGGGTAGTTGAGTGTTGATGTGGCATCGCATGATTGGTTGCTTTTTAGATCAAAGTAATACATTTTTTTTAAGCTAGGGTATTCATGTCACAACTATTGGGCATTATATAAACAACTACTATCACAACTATTGAAACATGCTCAACTACTGGGTCCTCTCCCCTAAAACACTTTTATTTTACTCATAAGTAAGAAATTTAGCAATTCATGTCACATAAACGGAGGGTATAACTTAGTTTGAGCTAGATAACAGTTAAATGGTATACTTAAATAGTTTGAAATTTGATTGATGATGTAATTCTCTATGAGCATATTACTTACTTTTACTGCACTACAAGCATGCAATTTCCCACTATAAGTACTCGTTAACTTTCCTAGTCTATAAATTTTGCTCAATAATTGTAAGCCATACTAACTTGGATGCTTCCACTTCCCAACTTGCCACATATAGAGTTGAGGACAAGATATAATGTGAATGTATGTATGTATGTATGTATGCATGCATGCATATATACATATGTATATGTTGTGTGTACATATATGGATCTATTTTCAAATAGAGAAATGTCTGCTTATTGTTGAACCAATATAACTTACTATTTTTTATCATGGCTCATATCCTTATTATCAAATTACTAATACTTGTTTGAGTGGACACCAAAGAGGAATGTAAATATATTGTCAATTGGTGCATTGCAATGGTAATGAAAACCACTGAAGGTGAATGGAATATGATTTCAAACCTTTTCATCACATATTTTATGTTTATTTTTATACTTGTGCTTTGAAGTCTTTTCTAGAAGCCTATATTAGACTATTAAAAAGTCAAATTACCTTTCCGTGTGTTGCTTCAAGACTATATTAAATCTTTTGAGTAGGTTTTTGTTCAAGGTTATTTTTCAAACACCATGATTTTTCAAGGAGTAATGAAAATAAATGTAATCAAGACTTGTACATATACCAAATCATCAGTAATGTAAAGTTGAACCATCACAATTCTTATATAAACTTTCATCTTAAAAGGAGAAAACATTGTAAGATCTGTAATCCTAACATGCACTAATTGGTTTAGAGAATACAAAACTACAAAGCCAAAAAATGGTAGACAACATGTAGGAATCTTAATTAGATGTCTTCCAGGTTTCACAAAAGAAAAAATAGTCAAACACATCCCAATAAAAGGACTTGAAACTACCTTGCATGTTCTAGTTGATATTTCCAAGTTTATAAACATTCCCAGATCTAAAAACTAAACCACCAATAATAATAGACTACTAGTCTTTGGCATCCATAGTCACACTTTTCCTTAAGAAAATTTATTCATGGATTACAAAAGTACCAACCAAACCTATACAATTCTACTATAAAGTAGTGAAATAGCCCAATTTGCTTTAACAAAAATCCTTAAATCTAATAAAAAACAAAAATCCTTAAATCACATAAATTAATGAATAACTGAAGAACAAGACTTTCCTATAAGCATCCTATGATAAGCAATCTATTTTTAAGAATGCATATTCCTTGTGAAGGATGTCTTTATGATCTTTGTGTTGAAAGAAATGAAGCAACAGTAGGTCAAGAGAGTTTCCATGCTTTAAACCTATGCTAATTTAATCATTGTGTAGGGTTTTTGAATCACATAATCTTGGATAGCCTAGGGTTTCAAAGAAACAAAAAAAGGGAGAAGTATTGCATCAAGGTATGATGGTTTATTCTCTACATAAGGAAAATCAAGTTTTACCAATATCAGTCCATCAAGATCTCGCCGCTTCTAAGTGGCAATCTTTTCATTATTGTAGTCAAAACCTCCAAGGACTTTGACAAGACAACCAATGTTTGCATTAAAGTTTCTTTGGCATGGAAACCATAGTGATAGGGTTGTAAAGGTAGTAGTGAAGTGGAAGAGGCAGTGACAAGTATTTCTTGCATGACTATGATAGCACAATTTTAACCCCATTCCAAACTTCTATGGCATATCCAACCTATGCAAGGGACTAAGCAATTGCTTTTCACTAGTTTTTCAATCCTTATAATGAATGACAAGATAGCTTCCAAGGAGACATAGGGGAGCTAATAATGTTTAAATTCCAAGGTATGTTTCATTAGCTTGCAACATTCTGGCCAGCAGATGCAGTCGAAGCAACCAATCATTCATGATTGGAGATGCAACATATGTGAATGGTGAAGTAATCATAATCTTATGCTTGAGAAGGAAGAGGTATTGAATACATGAAAATACTATGAAGATGTTTGGTATTAAATGCACAGTCATAGTATTCATCATTTATGAGGTAGCCTTATAGACCACAGTCAAAGAGATGAAAACAATTCATTCTTCACCATGATTAAATGTAGCATATTAGAGTGACAGTGGCCTTGATATGACTAATATTCTGTTCCAATAAACATCTATTCATATTATTAGTTGATTGAAACATTTAAAATAATAATAAAATATTACAAAATCTTTTACACAAAAGAATAAATTAAAGAGAGAAATTGAAATCCACATAGTTTGACTAGCTCTTTTAATTCAATCAAAGGTAAATGATTGCCAATAAAAATAGAACAACTATTTATCATTTTTACTTATGAATGAAGTCTATTATCATGGTAATAGAACAAATATTTATTATTTTTATCTATAAAGGAACAATAAAACTACCATTAACTATTTGACTGTCAAACTATGTGATAAAACAACAATTATTTTGGCCATCTCCATCAGCTTCTATTTGTGTGAGCATAGCTACATATGTTTAACTTAACTTTATTACCCTTTTAAATCTCTTCCTATTTCAGTGATGAGAATGAAATTAAGGCCTATGATGGGGGGTTGAAAACGTAAACTACTTCTTATTGGGTTTCTCCACTTTCAAAGACACAGTGTAAGAAGTAACCTCCATCAAAACAAACTTAATCAAAGGTTTAAGGTCAAATCTTGAGACATTGGTCTAGCCTCATTAACTACTTGAATGCAAAGAGAATCTACCTAAGAAGAATTGAATGAAATAGTGATATATGAAAATGATAAAAGAAATTAAAATGATTTCAAAACCATAGTTGTACCCAATAGCCATTGTGCATAATAAATCAAGAAAAACTTGGCAGTTGACATATAATTGATAGTAAAACCAAGCTAGGTTGGTCAAGAAAGCCTACCAAAAAACTTGCAGACATGGAGAGCTTGATCTTAGTCAAAGAATTCAGCTTGCATTTGCTACATTACCATAGCTTGGACCTTCAATCCTACTATCTTTCCATAAAAGAAATCTTGTTGGGTATCAATGAAATATTTAATACATCAGATTTAGGAAACAAAAAAGGCTTTACACAGGCTTCTAAATGGGATATGAAACGAAGATAAATATTGTTAGTTTGATTTTATATAAGGATTCTCATGAAAGGAATCTTCAAGTGACAATGAGTGAGTTGTTTGAGATTGCAATTGAGGGTGCAATATCTAGTCTTAAAGGTAGTTAGCAAAGTAGTAAATGTGCAAGGAAATCAAACCCTACATAGCAAACAATTCACAATGTTATCTTGCATAATGCCTTGAGTTTGAAGACAAAAATATCATTGTATCTTGATGAAAGTAGTGACCTTAATGGTCAATCACTGGAAACCATGATTTTAAACACATGTTATTGTGCTTATGGAGGCAACATTTTAAGCAAGGCAGTGAGTGGTGGTTTGGAACAATGGCAGGTATGAAGGACTTGCTTTATATGCATACTATGTAGTCTAACTTAAGACAACGTTCTTAGAAGAGATTGAAGGTGGATTATGGAACTCAAGGGTTACCATGTGATAAAGATTAATGTGAAGATTGAGACCTATTTAAAATCCATTGTCATGAAGATATTAAAGATTTCACATGCAAAACCCTAGTAGCTAGCGTAATGAATACAGTGCCAAAGAGGTCATTATCTAATCACAAACAAATACATAATTTATTTATTTTTAAATTAAAATAAATCATTCTAAACCCTATATAGGATACATTGATACTTCAAAAGAATCTAAAGGAATTTGAAATTATGCAAATATATGTCAATTAAATACCTAGATTACAAATAGTAGTGCGAACAATATAAACATTGTTGAGCAGAGCAAGAATAAGATAAGCAACAATGAATCCTATGCCTCATGTCATGCACATCTCCTTACAATTCTCTATCATTATTTACTAAAAAGCTTGAACCTAACTAGCTTCAACTATTTACAAGGAGAAAATAAGCATGTCATTTCACTTCTCCAATTTGGCGGGCTTCACCTGAAAATAAGGTTTCGACAAAGGTTTTAGAGTATGTTTATTAAAATGAAAATTATGTCATTTAAATTCTCCATTATGGAAAGCTATGCCTAAAAATAAGGTTTCGACAAAAGTTTTAGAGTATGTTTATTAAAATGAAAATTAGGAATATCACTATTGATTTTTGATTCCTTTAATGATCTATTCAAATGGATTATGACTAACTATTTAGTCATTTTTATTTGTGTGACTAAATAATATTTTGATCATGACCAAGTTATCATTTATTTACTCATTTATAGCTGAGTTGCAAAAAATTAGTAGAGTTTAGTCATTTTTAGTTGTGACTAAAATTCTTAGTCACTTAGTCATTTATTTGTCAAATTCTACTAGTACATCACTAGCCCAATCTGAGTCAATGAAGCTAATAATCTAAGGATCTCCTAATTTATAGTGAATACCATAATGTGAGGTGCCCTGAATATATCTCAAATTTTTTTTGGAAGCTTTCCAATTATTCTCATGTGGATCATGTGAGAATCGAGAGACAAGACCAACCGTAAATGAAAGATCAGGATGTGAATGTGTTAGGTACAAAAGACTTCCAACCAACTGTCTGTATAATGTAGCATCTACTAAAGGAGTAGTACAAGTGGAAGACAATACAACACCCAAATGGAATGATGTGGGGGGTAGGCTTACAATCAAGCATGCCAAATGTCTAAAGCATGTCGAGAGCATACTTCTGCTAAAACATGGAAATCCCATCTGAAGATTGAATAACCTATAAACCAAGAAAGTAGTGCAAAAGGCCAATACCTATCATCTCAAACTACTCCATCAAAGATCATTGAACATTTTGGAACATGGAGGATGAACCACCTATAAGGATAAAATCATCCACATATAGCACAAAGATTAAAAGATCACCCTCTTGTCTCTAAATGTACACATTGTGGGATCAACATGGCATTGTGTGGAGCAAGAAGAAGGCAAAAAAGTGCCCATCTTCTCATACCAAGCTCAAGTGGCCTATTTGAGACCATGTAGTGAATGACAAATTCTGCAAACCAGCGAAAATTAATCAATAAAACCATATGGCTTCTCCATATAAATATCCTCATTAATATCACCATGAAGGAAGACACTGTTCATATCCATTTGAAATACTGACCATCCCTATTAAGTTGCAAGGGAAATTACAAGGTGAATAGAATTCATCTTGGAAATAGGGGCAAAGGTCTTATAATAATCAATACCTTCGACCTGAGAGAAACCCTTTGTAATAAGATGAGCCTAATACTTATTAATAGAACCATCTGCAACATATTTGGTATGGTACACCCACTTGCATTGAACCAACTTTCTTCCCTTAGGAAGATGAACTAAATCCCAAGTATGATTCTTCATCAGAGTTCAGAATACTCATTTTCCATAGCACTATCCCACTCAAGAATACCAACTGCCTCTAAAAACTTCTAAGGATCATCCAAAATGGTATGACTCAAAAGATTACCACCCGATGTCTATGCACGAGTGTGATGGGAGTTTGAAGGATCACCTGCCAAAGGTCCAACTACATCAATAGTATTGTGAGCCCACTTGGGTAAAGGTTGAATATCTAGAGGTGGTGGGATAACTGGAGCATCATCTTCATCCTCAAGATATGAGGAGTGAGTAGGAGATGATGGATAAGCTAGGGATGGAGAATCCATTAGAGGAAAGTTCTCATAAACTAGACATCTTGTTGAAACAAGACCTCTCTAGAATCAAGATCAAATTAACAAAACATGTATGACTTAACATCCTCACAGTAGCTAAAAAATATGAGTGGCTAGCTCTTCCTCTACATGGATTTTCGTTGAGCTTCAAGAATGAATACCTAAGCCTCACTACCAAAGACTCAAAATGAAGATACATCAGGCTTGACATGGGACCAAGCCTCCTCAGGAGTCATATATCGCAATGCCTTATGAGACATACAATTCTGAATATAATTGGCACAATTAACTGCCTTAGCCTGCATATCTCGTGATTGAAGCATATAGTTGGCCATCTCCCGTAAAGTTTTGTTCTTTCACTCAACAACACCATTCTATTGAGGGGTGTATTGAATTGTAAGTTGATGATGTAAACCATGCTCAATACAAAAGTACCTGAAAGTCTGATTAACATACTCCCCCCAATTATTTGTGTGTATCCATCTAATGACCAGATTTCTTCTCCACAAATGCCTTAAATATTTTGAAAGAATCAAAGGAATCATTCTTATACTTAAGAAAGTACACCCATGAACGCTTGGAAAAGTCATCAATAAATGTAAGCAAATATTTGGCCCCTGAAAAAGAAGTCAAAAATTACATGATGTCACTATGAACCAACTCCAAAGGTGTCTTGACATGTGTAGCTCTACTCGTAGGAAAATAGTCTCAGTGATGTTTACCAAGAACACATCCTCGACAAACACCATTGATACAAAAAATATTAGGGAGCCCAGACATGAGTGCTTGTGTACTCATCTACTGGAGACATCTCCAATTGACATGAACCAAAGGTTCATGCCAAAACATGCTCACAGTGTCTGCATGTGCTATGAAGGATGAACCTGAACCAACTAAACTCTCAAAAACATCAAATCAATATAAATGAGAAGTATCAACACTCCTAGTAGCCACAATAATATTAGGATCATGAAGCTCGTGAATAACTACATCATGAGGGGTAAGCTTGACTATCCTACCAGTGTCGGATTGAAAAATCCGATACACTAAAAGAAGGTTGGTGGATATATCAAGAACTACAAGTACCTCCTAAAGAAACCCACCCTCAAGTGTGACAATGCCCGAGCCCAAAACTGAAAGTTGTGTAGAATCCCTAACTACAATATGAGTAGTAGTGCAATATGAAGGGATGATACCAAATCCTGAGAATATTTCATGAGATGTGTCACACCGAAATAAAGCATCCATGGAGATGCAGAAGGTAAGGCCCTTGCAAGAAGAGTATGATCTTTACCTATAGATAAGGAAGAATATTTAGGGTTGGATATGATATGTTGCTGCATAGATTCCTCCAAAGCCTCTAATATCTTCCAACATTGATTGATTGGATGTACCTCATTACCACAAAAACTACAAGGTTGACTTTATTTCTTTGCCTTGGAGGAAGACTCACTAGACTTAGAAGTTTTATCATATCGAGGAGTGGTTTGAGGTTTTTGTTTTGATTTCTAATATGTTTTGGAGGAACGCTCACTACTTGATGAAGTATCTGACATGGGATTCTATTTCTTCATCTTTTCCTTTGGATTTTTATGCTACCAATGCCTAAGTTTTGGAACTAGAAAGAGGTTTGAACTGAACCAACTTAGCCTGTTCATGAGTCAAACATGTTGAACATTCAGAATACTGAGAGGAGGAGGAGGTGAATTAGTATTATATAACTTTTTGAACACAACATATTCAATCACCAAACCATATTAATAGAAATAAGGAGTGAAAGCAAGAGTCATCCGCAAAATCACAAAACATATGAACAATAGAATTTTTACGTAGAAAACCCAAAATGGGAAAAACCATAGTGAGGATTAGCTCACAATATATTATATCTGGATATAGTATATTATAGGGGCTCACTGCTAGGACACACTGTCCTTATAATACTCATAGCTATAGTTAAGTACACTACAAAAATGGCTCACTGCCAAAGTATAAAATAATACAAAGTGCACCTCTCTTGTGTTGTATATCAGTTCCTTTGAAGCTTTGAATATGAAGTATTGCCTTGCTTAGCAGTCGCTCAACAACTCTTCTCTGAATCTAAACTCTTACCATTGAATTCACATGTCCGCATCATATGATACCACTCACACTTGATATGTAATTTGTTCCCACTCATCTACCTATCTATTCACACTTAAATTCCAAAATATCTCATATATATATACCTAAATACATCCACACACATCGATTAGGTCAGCCTAATTAGATGTAAACAAAATAATCCAAAATAGATTTTGTCGAAACCACACAAGATTCAAAATCATCTTCACGCTCATGCAATACTTAATTTAAGTCGGTATTGACCTAAAATAGATCCAACTAACATCCATAATGTATATTTAATCTTCTCAACACATATCATGTATTAGGTTAGCCAGGAATAGGACCTAATGACAAAACTTCCAAACATACACACTCTTCCCAATACACACAACTCCCAGATTCATTTTTTCTTTAGTTTCTCATTTTGTTGGCATCAGTGAGACTAAATTTAGAGTTGTAACATCAAAGAATTCTTCTCAACAAATGTGGAATGTCCCACGCTGATGTATTGAACAGAGAGATGATAGTGATATACAAAGTTGAACTTTGTCATTGATATCTTCCAGTACACTTCATAAGACTTCTATAGATCTTGAATATAGTTGTATAAGCCAATCGTAATGATATGGTTAAAATCAAGGAGTTATAACTCTTCTTGCAGTGAAGTGTGGACCCAAAACTGATGCACTAAACCACAACACCATCAGCAGAGAACACTTAGCCAATTTTTTGATAGATTGGATTTCCAATATAAACAAATGACACCAAAAAATCTTCCCCACAATGTTGACATCAATGACATTGGGTCAGTTGAATCAACCAATTTATGTACACTTCATGCTCATGTTTCCAAGCTACATCAACAATGACAAACTTCCAACAATCTCCGCCTTTGTCATTGATGGCAACATGCATATCAAAAACATTTTCCATGTCATGAATCAAAATTTATTTCTCCCTAACCTTAACTTCCCCTTTCAAAATTAACCTTGACTTTCCAAAAAGGGTTTTCCAAACATCCAAAAATATTTTCCTTCCCACTATCTTTCTCAATATCTCTCCATTATCTATCTCTACCCCTTTGAAATCAATGGCAAAGATCATGCAGGGGTCCAGTATGCTTCCCTTGGATATATGCATGTATGCATCATTTTCAAAATTGATAATTTGATCAAAAAGATAAGACACATCAACTTGAAGATGTAGATCCCTTGAGATTCTTCAAAGTATCCTACCGAGTAGATTTTCCTTCTTCCCAAGAACTTTTTGCATCTACAAGAGTCTTGTATAGTATTTCAAGCTTCATTAAAGACTCTATTCTTTCTTCCACAGTGTTGGGGTTGAGATTTATTTTTGATAGTTTGTCGGCACTAGCAAGGGCACTGGATATAGGATTGTGCATTTTTTTTAGTAATTCCCTTAGTGCCACATATTGCTTTATTATCTCTATTCTCTTATTTTGTAAGGTAAATAAATTGTCCTGTAGTTGCATGATGTAAGACCATTTCTGACTGTTCCTATCACTTGCCAATTCATAAACTTCTGCTTGAGTGCCTAACTAGATTTCATTATTAATCATTTCATCCTTTGTACTTTATGTGTGTTTAGACCACCTTAGACAATATGATATTAAGTCATGTGCTTCTTCTTCATAATCTTGAGCATCCTTCAACACCTTCAAGATTTTGTGATGTGCATATGCACATTTCCTTTTTATATCTTATAGATTCTCCTCTTCAATACTTGCTTCTAACTCATTTCCAATTTGTTCTTTTAATCTAGCGATGTACGCCTTTAATGAATCAACCATACTTCTATGATTTTCTATGTTAAACATTGATGTATTAATGCTTGCACTGGGTATTACCTCTTGTTAAACTTTTATTGCTTCATCCAAGTCCTGTGTACTTTCACTTTCATGCTCATGTTGGGGCACATCAAATTGTCTTTCTTCTTGTTATGTAACCTCTTGTTTAGTCTCAATTTAAGGAATAACAACACTTTTCATTTTCTTACCTGTTCTTCTTGAACTACCAGAGGCTTTAGTTATAGATATGTCCTATAGGCCTGATTTGTTAGGGTCTTTTGGGATTCCTAAAAGCACTTCTACATAATGATCAACTTCCACCACAATCACTTCATAATCTAACTCTAAAATCCACACAAGTCTAGGCTCAATTGATTCCATGTAGCAATAATCAGTATAGACAAGGAAATTGATGTCTCTGAGGTATCCTTCTACCACACTCTATTATTCTTATTTTCTTATTCATCCTCATCCGAAACATTCCAAATAATACTGCAAGAGCATTTTCTTGAGCATCTGATCCACCAAGATTCATCATAAGATTTCTTATATGGTGTGCTACTAGTTCTTAATTTGAGCATTCTACTTCTCCAATTACCAATATCTCCTTCATGAAGTAGAAAAGTAAGCAAACTATCAAAGTATCATACCTGAATGTAGTATTTTTGTTCTTTTTTATTTCTTTCAAATTCTTCTTCAAGTGTTTTCAAAGTAACTCACAAAGATCATAATCCACACCATTCTCAATCATGTTAAGTGCAATGTGAGCATAAATAGTAGAGATTGTATATCCATCATTGGGTAGATAGATTTTTTTTCCAACAAGCATTGTGACATACTAGATAGTTGTATTTCCAAATGTACTCAAGGTGAGTTCCTTTTCGTGGAGAGTTGCACCAATATTTTCAATTAATTCTTGGTCATTGACAAACTTCTGCCTTGGAACTGGTCCGGAGGACCATAAACTAGTCACATCCCTTATTGCTTCCCTAGTTATTGAGTGTGCGTTGTCAATCCAAATAGATTTGTCATGAATCTTGCTCAATACAATTCTAATGTACTTCTTGTCAAATTCAAATAGTGGAAACTTCTACCATACATCCATTTTATTTTCAACTAGGGTTTTTTATTTTGATTTAATGGTATTATAATTTTCTTCCAATTCGTTTCTCCACAAAATACTCAATCCAATAGATGAAATTTCTTTTATTTTCCCATATATGTATGCATAGATATCCTTAGTAGGTGAAACTCTAAGGGGAATGCCCAAAAATGCACCCGTCGAGTCTTTTGATAGATTTTTCCAAGAATGCCTCTTTAATTTACTTTGCAGTCTATCTGAGACATTTACTACCTTCGAACCATCTATTGCATTTAAAATAAAAAATTCAGAGAAGAATTGTGTAAGCAAAATACCTCTTGAATTTGCTTCGATGAAGATTAGGATTTTGATGTTTTCCCTTTGGAAGACACCATGATTCCACTTCCTTTTCTTCAATTTGCATTTCCTTTGCATCAAATGAATTTATCTTCTCAAATATGTTTTTAACTCCATGATTTTACCTGTATCAATAAATGTGTTAGCAATACATGCTTTAGAAAAAGTTGTCAAACTTTGAAACCTTGTATCCACAGTTAATCTAGAGATGGTCTACAAAATTTTGCATCGCAATATTTCCTTCTGCAACTTTCTTTTATAGCTTCAGAAATTCCTTTTCCAAGACATATCTTTATGCTATGACTTGACACCTTGTATTCCAGGGGGCTATTAGAATTTTTTTCCATTGCTCCCACTAAGCCTTAGCATGGGATTAGTTTTTAGAAGAATTTTTTGTACTGGAGGTAGGTACAAATGCATATGAAGTTCCTGATTCATCTATGTTCTTAGAATCATCTTTCTTTCTCCATGTCTTTTCCATTTCCTTCTTAACCTCGATAGGATCAAATTTATTCATAGATTCATTCCCTTTTACCGGATTAGACTGTCTTCTATTTTTTCTTCTACAAACTCTTGAAATATGTCTGAGTTTGTTGCAAGAGTAGCATACAACATTTTTATGACCAAACTAACTCCTATTCATTCTTGATCTACACTGGTTAGGCTTATGTACAAATGCATTGCATGTATAACAATATCCATTGAAATATTGAAACATTCTCCATGTATTATATCTATTCATCATTAGAATTTTGCACTCAATACTTCTATGTCCAAATTTCTTGCATGCAAAACATTGTATGGAGAAGAATCCAACATTCAGATTCATTCTACTCCTACATTCTATTACTTTATGTCCATATTTATTGCATGAAAAAAAATACCATTGAAATATGGGTACCTTTGAGCATTTAGTTGTCTGATAGAAGGTCTTACAGTATTGCTTCTTTGATTTTTGAATTTTCTCCTATTACCTTGAATTTTCTTTTGATTGTCAACCTTGGTAGATGTTTAATTTTCCTTTGAACTTTGTCCTTATTCAAGTCTGAAACCACCTTTGTCCTTAAAGGATTTATGTATTTCAAGTAATTCATCAAGAATTGTAGTACTTATTTTTAATTTCTCCTCATGTATTCTTTCCTTTTCCATATCAGATTTGCGATTTACCACTTCTTGTTCAAGTTTAGAGCATTCTTCAATCTTGTTTTGAACCATTGCATTCAAAAATTTCTCAATCCTTTTCTTTTCTTCCATTTATACTTTTAGTCTAATGATCTCTTCATTTGCTTGCTTCAACTATATATTAACTTCCCTATATATGTTTTTCTCTGAACTTCTTGATTTTTTCACTCAGTTTTTTTATGCATTCATTTGCTTCTCCTAGGCTTTCCTTCAAGCTTTTGTTCTAATTTCAACTCTGTCAATATCTTCAAGAGCAACCTTTAGTTATTATTTTCAAACATACAGTCATCTTCTACATATTCAATTACAAAAATTTCTTCCAGAGGAATAGGACGCTTCTTATTTGCCATGTGTTCAAACTTCCAAGATCTTCCTCAAGTTGTTAGGATTTTCTAAAGGAACCAAGCTCTGATACCAATTGTTGAACATTCAAAATACTAAGAGGGGGTGAATCATTATTCTATAACTTTTTGAACACAAAATATTCAATCACCAAACCATATTAACAGAAATAAGGAGTGAATGCAAGAGTCATCCACAAAATCACAAAACATATGAACACTAGGATTTTTACATGGAAAACCCAAAATGGGAAAAACCATAGTGAGGATTAGCTCACAATATATTATATCTGGATATAGTATATTACAGGGGCTCACTATCAAGACACGTTGTCCTTATAAGGCTCACAGCTAGAGTTAAGTACAATACAAAAATGGCTCACTGCCAAAGTATGAACTAATACAAAGTGTACCTCTCTTGTGTCGTATTTCAATTCCTTTGAAGCTCTAAATATGAAGTATTGCCCTGCTTAGTAGTCGCTCAACAACTCTTCTCTGAATCTGAACTCTTACCACTAAATTCGCATGTTCAAATGATAT
The DNA here is from genome assembly GCA_007258455.2 of Sequoia sempervirens. NCBI lineage: Eukaryota > Viridiplantae > Streptophyta > Pinopsida > Cupressales > Cupressaceae > Sequoia > Sequoia sempervirens. The sequence continues at coordinate 147,615,382 of VDFB02000008.1, forward strand.
GATACCACTTGCACTTGATATGTCATTTGTGCCCACTCATCTACCTATCTATTCGCACTTCAATTCCAAAATATTTCATATGTATACCCAAACACATTTGCACACATCAATTAGGTCGACCTAATTAGATGTAAACAAAACAATACAAAATAGTTTTTGTTACCACCACACAAGATTCAAAATCGTCTTCACACTCGTGCAATACTTAATTTAAGTTGGCATGGACCTAAAATAGATCCAACTAACATCCACAATGTATTTTTAATCTTCTCAACACATATCATGTATTAGGTCGATTAGGAATAAGACCTAATGAAAAAACTCCCAAACATACACACTCTTCCTAATACACAACTCCCAGATTCAATTTTTCTTTAGTTTCTCATTTTTCTAACATCTTGAATGAGACTAACTCTAGAGCTGCATCATCAAAAGATTCTTCTCAAGAAAATGCAAAATCTCCCACACTAGTATACTGAACAAAGAGATGACAATGATATATAGAGTTTGACTCTATCAATGATATCTTATAGTAGGCTTCACAAGAATTCTCGAGATCTTGAATATAGTTATATAATCCATTCATAATGATATGGTTAAAAGCACAAAGTTGTAACTCTTCTTGTAGTGAACCAAAACACCATCAACATAGAACACTTAGCCAAATTTTGGATAGATCAACTTTCTGATATAATTAGTATTGTACAAATGACACCAAAAATGCTTCCCCGCAATGTTGAGATCATAGGCCAATCAAATCAAGTGATGTATGTACATTTCATGCTCATGTTTCCAAGTTGCATCAACAATGACAGACTTCCAAAATTCCAACAAAATGATCACAGAAAACCTCAAAAGTAGGCATGGTAAATGCATCATCCAATGCATCCATAGTAGAATAGAAAGTAATAGAGAAGGCCTGAAATGACCCTCGAAGCTTAGACAAAAATAGGAAAACAAATTCTTTGTCATTTTTATTCTTCCCACAACCTTGCAAAAGAGATCTAAGTGACTTAAACCACTGTAGGAAGTCCTCAATGGAGGGGAAAGAATCAGGTACAAGTGATGTTAATTTTTCCTCAGTCTGGAGAGCTCTATACTTATTGATGGTGCCAAAAATATCATTGAATCTCATCCACATTGCCCTAGGAGTGTTGAAAGACTCCAAATGAAACAAGAGACTATTTGAAACATGTAGTGAAATCAAATCCATAGCCTCATATATCTTGTTCCTATGCTAAAATATCTCAAATTAATGATTCAATTATGGTTGTACTTCATCCAAAGTGGATCATAAACTCTTATACATAAACATTCTAGTCATGTGAGCTTTCTAGGTATGATAGTTGTGTGGTGCAAGACATTCAAATGAAGAGGTGTCAACCATGATGGTTGTCATTTTCAAAACAATGTTTGGTATAGAATTTATGATCTCTGATGTATATAGATATTTAAAGAGAGAAATATAGCCCCCCACAACAGGAAAAACCAAACCCTAATACAACTTTAAGAGAGAAAAAAGCTTAAAAAACAAAAATCACATTAGAGAGATCCTTGTGTAATTGGTGAATATTCTAGAGAAATGGACTACATGGCTATGTAGAGCACTGAAAGAGGTTTCCAATGCCTATGCATTTGAAAAAAAATAGAGTATGTTTTCCCAAGTTATGCCCTAGAAGGGAAGAATAGAAGGGTTGTCTTCAATTGACTACAATAACTTTCATAAAAATCAGGAAAAAATACCTATAGATCTGGAACAGGCTCAAAACCAACTTTTCGACGATATAAATTTTTCAAAAAACAGAGATCAGATGCCGAAGTTACACCCAACCTTAGATATAGGAAGCTTATGGTGGAAGAGCTAGTTTCTCTCATGATCCACGAAGCTAGGAAAAGGAAGCTTGATGCTTGGTTCTTGTGACCTCCCAATTTTGGGTGGAATCCTAGCTTTGACATGATTTTTGAATCCAACCCAACTCTTGTACGTTCCTCATATAATTTATATTTATGGTTTACTTGTATTTCTTTATAATTATAACATGATCTTTTTTTTAATCCAATTCTTTGAAATGCTATTATTTGTGTTACAACTCTAGAGAATTAAAACCTCAATCACCACGATCATTTCTACTCCCTTCATCCTATACAAAAATCTAAGAATAGCGATCAACTATTCTTCAAGGCGTTGCTCCCTTAGGTGAGCAACATTTTCCAATTTCATAATTCTTTACAAAGACTCAAAGTTTGAATCCTAAGAGTCAATGTCCCCAAAAATAGGGTTTATAGGAGAGATTAAATTGAAAGATAAATGGAAAAATCCATCCAAGTGAGAAGAAAGGGAAGCAAAGATAACAACAACCTGATCAAGCTAAATAAATTGACATTTGAGACACATTCTAATAAGGTAAAGGAAGCACCAATAATAGAGAAGGAAATAAGTTACCATTCTTTGGGGAAAATTAAATACTAATCTACCTCTTACAATGCTAAATTTAGTGACAATTTTGTAAAGAAGAATCCAATCATGGTAGATTCCTAGTGGCTTCTGTTGGAATGTGGGCCCATGCAAGAGAACTAAACACTTGAAAGTGTTTAACTATGGATTTTCAATCAATCCATGCTTGAAAAGGTATTACCCCCTTCACAGCTTTATGAGGAACATGGTTTTTTATGTAACACACACAGTTAATGGTCTCTGCCTAGTACTAAGGTGTCAAAGATTTAGAGTGAGTCATACAATTTTCCATCTCCTTCAAGGACCTATTCTTGTGTTCTGCAATACCATTTGTTGAGGATTGTGTGAAATTTTGAGTAGTTTGTTGATTCCTTCTAAAAAAAATATTTGTTTAAACTGATTGCTAAGATTTTCACCCCATTATCCATATATAAAATACTAATGAAATTTCTATATTTTTTCTCTACAAAATCTTTAAAATATTGAAATTTCTCAAAGAGCTTAGACTTTTGTTTGAGAAAGTAAACCCAAGTGTATCTAGAAAAGTCATCAATAAATGTCAAGATATGTCTAGCCCTACTGAAAGATGGTTATGGAAATGGTCCCTCTAACTCACTTTGTACCAACTCCAATAGATGTGTAGCTATCCATGTTTTTCCTTTATCATATTTCTCCTTAGGATGTGTGGATTAAAATCCTTAAAGCTCCCTCTAGGTGGTCATGGTTTATTTTGCATCGACATTGGCCCACACCTCATGTGTTTGAATATCTTCGGGCCCCTTTTGAAGCACCTTTTTCTGCTTACTCCACGTTCCCATTATGCGCTCCTTGAAGGTTTTCTCCTCTTGCTTCTCTATCAAGCCCTGCCCTTTCACCACGTGTCAGCAGCACGGGCTTTTGAGAGACCTCGCTCCTTTTCTCTTCCTCTGAGCTCCGATCGTGTGCCATATTGCATCAGTCCACAAGCAACCTTTGGTGGACCCCAAAGTCAGTACTTGAAATAAAGACTTCTCTGTGTGTCTTCTCCACAAGGAATTTGATCACAAGGAAGGCAGGAATGAATATGAAGCCTCACCATTTCTCCACGTGTCCTAACCAACTTTGTGGGTGGGCAACATGTTCCTTCATGGGAATTTTTTTGCTCCCACTTTGGGACCACAGTCATCATTTACAGAGGGAAGCATCTTATTCAAAGGCAATTGCATGCTATGTTTTAGAATCTTTCTATTGCAATGACTTTGGGGAATCATTGCTCATGCCTGGAATATTTTCGGTTACTGGCTCTCTAGTGGTGGGTGATCTATATATACTGCTTTGGCTCTTGGAAAAGGGTTTCAAAAATCACATAAAGAAGTGAAAAAATTGTAGGCTTTTTGTATTGTTTTTTATTATTATATTAAAACTCACAGACAGTGCCATATTGTTTAGCCTCTCTGTTTCTTAGTTAATGAACAAGACATTATACTATGTTGTTTCTTGTACTTAGTAGTTTATTTGGAAGACTTCTATAATTTCAATATAAATTTGTTGATTCAGATAATGTTTTGAACTCTTCTTATTCAGTAAATGTGTATGGAAGTTGTGTTATGTTATTTGATAAAATCCATAGGTTTTTCATCTATGCTTTTTGTTATTTCCGGACATGCAGATTGTTGAACATGACCTTAAATTTCATCTAAAAAGAAGATTTACCAGGCCCATACTTAACTCTTGGTGCATCACCTTAGATTAAACTTTATTTTATATATATGCTTCCTTTTCCCATTCCAAATCCCCCAAATATAGAAGGAGATGGTTTCTTTAAAAACCTAGAGATTACTTAGTTTAGCACAATTGGTTCCCCCATTAACTAATTTTCCCATAAGGTTGTTTGCCTAGTAATTTTAGCCATCAAAAATTATTTTTTTGGAATGTCCGGTGGGACCACTTTTAATGTATCTAATTTGAAAGTGGGTGTACGAGCCATAGACTTGTTACTAGACCCCAAACAGTGAACAACCTTGGCCTGCTAGTGCCACCATTGGTAATAGTATGAGTAAGAACCCGTCTAGTAAACGCCCCAACCCCTCTACCAGCCATGTTGTTGATTGCTAATAGAAATTATGTGGTATGGGATACTGGAAGCCCTCTCATAGCATAGGTAGTGCCCACCATTTGGGATCCTATCCTAACCTCTTCTTTAAAATTTGTAACAAAATTCACTATGAAGGCTTGAAAACACCATCTAAACATCTGCAAGATGTGATGGATGTATGTTTGGTGCATGGTGTAACCAATAAAAATGTAGCATTGAGATTGCTCACAACCTCTTTCAAAGGCAAGGCACTAGATTGGTACTACACTTTGGGATCCAATATTATCAGTACTTGGGATTAGCTCAAAGATCCTTTTTATGAGTGGTTTTCAAATAATGGAGATCCGTCTTCACTATTTCAGCAGTAGGCGACCATAAAGTGGGATCCTCAGGAGGCCATGACTGACTTTAATGCCCAATTTCACACAACTTGGCAAAGGATCTAGCTAGCAATCCATCTGCCTACAAACTTGGCATTCATATTGTATCTAAAGTCTCTTAACATTGACATTTTCAGTGATGATCTAGTCCCTTGGTGGGAACACCTTGTCGGATGCGTATAATGTTGTTGTTAAGGTGGAGAATAATTTGATCGATGTCAGAAAGCTACCCCTCGGCCCACTATGCCTATATTTGTAGATTTGTCGATCCCCACCCAAGAGATAACCTCTTCCAATGCACCTACTCCTCCCCAATTTATGTACGCATATTTGAGTGTGCCTCAGAATGTTGCTTCTACATCAAACTCCTCAAAGGATGAGATGAGCGATGTTAAGGAGTTGTTGTGAGACATCTCAAATGAAATAACTACCATCAAGCGAAACTAGTCCATGCCTCTGAAGCCAACTTACCAGAATTATCAAGGCAAACGATCTTCCTACCAATAAAATCAGTTCCAAGGAGGTGTGTGCACAAATACATAGGCTCTGATAAAAAGTTAGATAGTGTCGGTACCTACTCCGCTACAAAATTTTCACCCAAGTTCTAATAGAGAACTGGTGGTGGGGAAAAATAATCTCACTGATGATATCAATCCTTGGTGCTTCCCCTGCAATGAAGCACACATGCCCCAAAATTTCCCGTTTGGAAATCTACAAAGAGAGTGGCGGAACAACACAATCAAGGCATGGCATGAAATTCAGGAAGATATGTATATGCCTCTTAAAAAATGGAAAATGTGGTACTCATTGCACAAATGCAAGGGATGTCCCTAGAGCAAGAAACAAATATAGCTCTCGACCATGCGCTCTTCTCATGGATGGAAGAAGAGGAGGCAGTGTTCACAAATGATTTGTTGACATCAAAGGCCCTGCAAGTGCAATTGAATTATAACACTCACTTAAAGAGGAGATTCATGGGTGAACTGGTCATTCCACATCCCAAAAGTGTTCCCGACCAAGCTCTTCGTACCTCCGCAATTGCACAACAATTTCAGTCACGAAAGGATATTGTTATAACAAGGGATAAGGAACAAAGGTCTTTGAATCTTCCGCCATTCAATGTGGTGGAATAATTGAAGAAATCCTCTGCTAATGTATCCCTTTGGGATATATTAGCCATTCTGGAACATAAGTCATTGTTGTAGAAGGCCCTACTAGAAGATGCAAGCACAAAGTTGACAAAACAACCCTCCAAAGGAAAGGCCATCGATTCGCCATCATAGGCCAAAGTCCTCACAAACAATGGAGAGGAAGCTTCTACTGAAAGTAAAGGTAAGCCTAAATCAAAACCCTTCTTCTTGACTCTCATTGTGGGTAAGAAGTTGTTGCACAATTCTATGATTGAATTTGGTGCTAGCACAACAGTCACGCCAAAGTAGATAGTTGAAACCTTAGGACTTAACTATGAACCTTTAAATATAGGGGTTATGCAGCTTGATGGGAACAAGGTTGAAACTGTAGGTGTCATTAAGAACCTCCCCTTGACTCTATTCTCCTATCCTAGTATCACAATTCCACAAGATACCGTGATCATAGACGTCCCTCCCATGTTCGGTCTTTGCTTATCCTAGGAATTCACTTCCAAGATAGGTGGATATCTTTCCTTGGATTGGTCACACTCGATCCTTAGGATCAAACATGGAGCTAAGATGAAGATAGTTTCTAAACCCTTACATTCAGAACATGTAGCAAATGAATCCATGATCAATTTTGAGGCTACTCATACCTCTATCATCAAAGATGAAATGTATTGTACTGAGTTGCTAGAGGAGGAGAAAGTGACCAGAGACCGAACTAATCAAGAAGAAGTGAATTCATAGACAATGATCCTTTTGGAAATTATCATGCCACCGTATTAGGAACCTATGTCATCTACAATGATGATCAAGCGATTCCTAAGGTCAGGAAGGAAACCAAAGGTGGTCAAGCCTCAGAGCTGTGGGCGTTGCATTTTGATAGAGTGAGATGCAAAGTTGGTACAAGAGCTGGGATATGTTTGACATCCCCATCTGATGAAAAAACACTAAGATCTTTTCACTTCTAGTTTTCCTATTCAAATAATGAAGTTGAATAAGGTCTAAGTCTTGTAGAGCAGATGGGATTTAAACAAATAATGGTGTTCAAAGACTGTGAGCTAGTAGTCAATCAAGTTTGAGGGCTCTCCATAGAAAATAATGTCTACATGAAATCTTATAGACATAGATTCTAGGACTTGATTGAAAGCTTTGAAGCCTTCAATATCCAAACGGTCCCTAGAGAGTAGAATGTAGTTGCGGATCGCATGATGGTGATAGGATATCAATTTGACCCTGTTTATGAACTAATTGATAATGTACACTTTGTGTGAGTGATTATACGACCAACAATCCTAGATAATGACTAGAGTTGGAAAGTTTTCGAAAGTGATGATCACATTGCCTCATTCATTCAACATTCAAGAGAATTTTTTGATAAAATGCAACCAAAAATTATAGAAGCATATGAAGGGAAAATTATTCGGTTAAGGTCCAACAAGCTTCCAAAAGGATTGATCACCCTCAAAAATCTATTTGATTGTGACGATGCAAGGAATGACAAGAGGAAGTTTGTAGTGGACAATAGCGATTATGCAGATCTTCAAGTTGGAGATGGAAGGAAGCTCAAGGTTGGAAAAGATGTTTTGCGACATGATAAAGAAAGGCTTATCCATTTTTGCAAGAAATATGGAGTAGTAGCTTGGTCATATAATGACCTCAAGGGATATGATCCTGAAATCATCCAACATACTGTAGAATTGACGGAAGGATCAAAACCCATCCACTAGAAGAAGAGGCCAGTGAATCCAAAGATTGAGGCATTAATGGCACATGAGTTAACAAAGCTAATTCACTCTTGAATCATCTTCTCAATCAAGCACAACACATGGGTGTCCAACCTGGTTCCTATCTGAAAGAAAAATGAAGACATCTGCCTGTGTGTTAATTTTCAGAACCTAAATAGAGCATTACTTAAGGACCACTACCCCTTACCTTCCATGGAGTCGATCTTACAAATAGTGGCTGGCTCAGAGATGTTTTCTCTGCCAGACAACTTCTCCAACTACAACCAAATCTAGGTCAAAGAGGAGGACCGACACAAAACAACGTTCACTACCAAGTGGGGAACATTTTCCTATGGAAAAATGTCCTTCGGCCTCTAAAAAATTGGAGCTACCTTCCAACAACCAATGGATATTTCCTTCATAGAATTGATCAATAAGATAATTTTAAACTACTTGGATGATCTAACAATATTATCTAAGTCTAAAGATGATCATTTTGATCATTTAGAGCTGGTTTTTAAAAAATGTCAGGAGTTTGGGATATCCCTAAACCCCAAAAAGTGTGTTTTTGAAGTGCCACAAGGAAAAGTATTGGGATATGTAGTGTCTAAAGATGGAATTGCAATCAATCCGGAGCGAGTGAAGGAAATCAGGGAACTTCCCCTACTAGTAAAAAAAAAGGGAGTTCAATCCTTCCTAGGAAAGGTAAATTTTGTAAGCAAATTCATTTATGATTTTGCAGGATTGATTAGACCTATTACCTTGATGCTCAAGAAGGTTAAATTGTTCAAATGGAAAAAAGAGGCTAGAGAAGCCTTTGAGAAGGTTACGAATGTTATTTCTTCAGCTCCTATTCTAGTAAATCCAAACCTGTCAAAGGACTTCATAATGTATGTATTTAGTAGAAAATCTAGCATTGCTATTATTTTGACCCAAAAGGATGATGAAGGAAAGGGAGAAAATCCAAAGCCTTCCACTCTTGAACCTTAAAGGATTATGAGACGAACTATAACCTCGTCGAAAGGAAAGCTTTCGCCATTATTAAGGGGCTCAATAAGTTACGACATCTTGTATCTTGCAACAAGGTGGTTGTATATGTCACGTATTTTAGTGTGCGTGAGTACATTATGGAAGGAGAAATCACAGAAAAAGGGACAATTGGACAACTAAGATCCTAGAATATGACATCGAGGTCAAGCCAATGAAGACCATGCGGGGAAGAGGATTGTGCGAGTATCTAGCACATGATGAAGTAGCAGCTAAGGAGGAACAACCCTAGCTGGTTCTGACAAACGAATCTGAGTTCGAAGGCTGCTAGTTGGCAGATAGAATGAGATTCATGCAGACTGGAAAATATCTGTTGGGCATCCCATTTGAGAAGAAAAGATTTTATAGATTGTAGAACAACAAATATGCACTCATTGAAGGGGTCCTTTTCAAAAGGAGCTTCAATAGTGTTCTTCTACGGTGCGTCACCTTAGAGCAGGCGAAGAAAATTCTAGACATATTTCACAATAGTCCCATGGGCGGACATTTCTCTGCAAAGACCACCGCCATCAAAATTATGTGTGTCGGGTATTTCTAGCCTACATTGTTCAATGACTCATACTCTTTGGTTAAATCTCGCAAAGAATTCCAATTCTTCATAGGAAGGAGGAAGAACTCAGGGATGCCTTTGAATCCAATCATGGCCTAGATGGATCAAGGCCATGCCCTTGAAGAATGCGATAGAGGCGGAGATTGTGAACTTCCTAGAGGAACTGGTAATGAGGTTTGGCCCACCAAAGACCATCATCTCCAACAATGCAATAACCTTCCTGGGTTTGAAGGTATGTCAATTAGCACTTAAACATGGCATATTCCTAAAGACATCTTCAAACTATTACCTGCAGGGAAATGGTCTAGCCAATTTGACTAATAAAAATTTAGTCCAACTCATTAAAAGAATTTGGTTAAAGCATCAAAGAGAGTGGCATGAAAACCTCAAAGCAACACTTTGGGTAGTATGGATAACCCCCAAGCAAGTCTTAAATACTTCTCCATACGAGTTGGTATACATGAAGGAAGCACTATTGCCTATATCTATGGAAATCCCTACACTTTAGTTGCTCAAGTCTCTTGAAGTTGAACAAAACAAAGCCATGTAGGTCCAGTTGGCTGAGTTGTTGGAGGCATAGGAGAAAAGAGAAAAAGCCTTGATGGTCATGTCTAACTGTCAACAATCAATTAAGAGGTGGTTCAACAAGAAAACCTCTAACCAGGGTCTTAAATGTGGAGACTTAGTGATAAAGTTCAATGAAAGAGTTGTGAAGCCTGACCAACATGGAAAATTTCATAGTTTGTGGGAAGGCCCTTTTCGCATTATTCAATGCAAGTAGCATAATGCATTTGTATTAGAAAATATGGAGAAAGAAGCATTGGGAATTCCAATCAACATAATTCATCTCAAATTTTTTAATTCGTTTTGTTAATCATTTTATCAGTGTAAATATGTAATTATGTAAATATTCCTTGTGTTTTGTTCGGCTTGGTCTTTATTAAATGAAATCCATAATACAAGAAGCAAAGATATGCAAAAGAGACAGGAAATTGACAAAAGGAGCTTTATATTCATTATATGTTAATATATACTTTGGAACATCACAATGCAAAATGGCTCTTGGGCCATACTTTTTGAGTATATGTATTAAAAGCCTTCTAAGGCATATATACAAAAAATAGGAGAAAAGAGTTCATTCTTAAACTAGGGTAGCATCAACATTAGCAGCATCAGGAACAACCACATCAACAGCCTCTGGAGCAGTGGTAGGTGCAACGAGAACAATAGCAAGAGTATCAACGACAACAATAACAAGTGGAGGAGGGAAAATCAGGTTTCTGAAGTCGATGTACCACTCCACGTAAAAAAGCACTATGTTATAGCATCTCAGTAGGAAGTGGCAAGCACGAGAAACCCTTTGGCGGTGTTCTCCAATTGTCATAATGTGAAATCCACTCAAGAATGGCACCTAGGACACCACTGCATCCTCTTCAATGTGTCGGTGGAGATCACTTGATTTGGGAAGACCAAGACCATACACCACATTCGTCACAACTTTGCTAAGGCCTTTGAGGTAACACTTTGGGAATATTTCCATGGTGAGCCACAATATCATTTTCTTGGGCACCTGTATGTAAAGCAAAGAGGCCACAAAGTGAGAGAAAATGACAATATTTACTCTATACTTGTCCTTGTACTCTATACAATCCCTCCCTAGTACCCATTTCATCACAATTATTGCCAGAGAATGTTTGTTCTTGGTCATGCACTTTAAATGTTTGCTAGAAATCTCACCTAAAAAAGCTTCTTGAGACCTATTGTTGGTTAGTCTAATAGGAGTATTCATTGTGCCTATCTATAGTCCCAATTACCAAATGCAAATTCATCCCAATTACAAAAAGCAATTTTTGTTGATATCCTTAAGTCTATTTATAGACGTAGCTAGGGTACAATGCGTGTGATAAGCATGATGATAATCAAGAGAAAACTCAAAAATCCCATTGAGAGCAAACTCAAAAAAACCACCGAGTGCAAACTCGAAAAACCCACCAAGTTGCATTTGATGTGTATGAATTGTTGTGTACAAGTTAAGAAGAGGTAATTAATCAGCTTAAACTGTTGGTAGGTGCAAGTGAGATTCCACACGGTCAAGTGCTAGGTGTCACGTTGTGAACTATTTTTCAGTCTCCAAGGATGAACTCAAATCTTTTCATGTAATTATTGCGCCCTCTTGCTTAATCATTCTTTTCAAGTATTAATTGAAAATCATGTGAATGGTCTCATAAGCCTTTAATTTGCGGCTCAATTTCCCAAGGGATGGTACCATAGGTCATGATGATTAATTGTCATTACGAATTACTGTCTTTTTTAAAGGAGTGGGAATTCATTTTGCATGCATGAAAGAGTTGGCGGTACGTGTTGAATTTATTGCTTAAAAAAGCTATTATTTCCAACTCCTAAATAAGGAAAGGCTAAGTGTTGCATGCAAAAGCATAAAATTGAATATTTTTCAGTACAAATTTCATTGCGAAGAGCTTTGAGTGCACAGTTTGCTGAAAAGAACCTAAGTGAGTTGCAGAAAGGTTTAGTGTCGCAAAAGTCTACAAAATCCTGAAATGGCTTAGAATCCTCAAATGGAAGCACAAGGAGAGGTGGTCCAAATCTTTTTTTACACCATGTTAGCAGTGCCAATAGCAAATATTTTTTATGACTCCTATTATGCCTTGCTTGAGCTTCTTGGAAAGCCAAAGTGGCCTCACACACAGGCTGTAGAGAAGAGTAATCACAGGGACAAGGCCCTGATAATGGAAGAATGGGATAATATTCATGATCCTATCCTCAAAAATAACCTAAGAGTCTTAGGGAAGTAGCCTACGAGAGAATGAAACAAACTAATAGCCAAAAAAAATTGGCCTACAAGCAATGGTTCTGCAAGCTCCCATAGTATATGGTTCCCTTGGTACACCACCACCCAGAACTGGTTCACAAGTGCGCTGAACATTTCAACCCAGATACCAACGTCATTGAAGGCCAAAAATTGAGGGTTGTGATTAGTGTGGATGCTATTAGGAGTATGCTATGCATCCCTATTGGAAGGAGCTCCAAAGCAAAAAGAATGGAGACATTCATTGTAGAGGGTGTGGAAGAGTTTTGGAGGACCAGAAATATGCTCTAGACTTTTATAACCAAGAAACAAAAAAGGCCCAAAGAAGATGCAACAAAGCCGCCACAGTTTCTGATTGCGCACAATGCTTTCAACTTGGACTTGCAGGATGCCTTCTCTATGATGGATTTTGTATGTGGTATGGATAGTGACAAGGACGTTCTGGAGTTTCAAATGGGTTTGGGTTTTTAGTTGAGAAGACAACATTCTTTATTCTGGTATGACTTCGCGAAGGTCACTGTCTAGGAAATGTTGAACCAATTCAAGGAATACAACACACAACATAGGTTCAAGTTTTCTCCTCTCCTTACTCAAATGTTTTTACACCAAAACCCTGACTTCTTTAGAAATCATATGGGTTTGGCTATGTTTGATGAAAAGGGGGTAAGAAGGCCTATTTATGTGTGGACTCCCCTCCTTTTTGTAACTTATGATTACTATGCATTTTTTGAGTGTTTCTTGATTTTGATTTTGCAAGATTTTAGTAAGGATAGCGAGGGTTATCGTCTTTCTGTCGAGCAAACATGGTGAATGTAGAATTTTATGGTTTTACTGAGCAAACTATTTCAGCTCCCGGTATGCATCACAAATAGGGTGTTGTCCCTTGAGGTGTTTCAACAACTGGCGATTATTGACGTCAAGTTTTGTGGAGGAAAAAATAAGAAAGGTTTTTTAAAATTCCCTTTGAGCTTTGGTATAGTAATAATGGAAAAGAAGCAAACATATAACCTACTAGAGATGAAGCTGGCTCATTTAGGGCTAGTATTAATTTGTGACAAATGGGATTATAATCCCAATAATGACTTAGTGATTTTGAACGCTAAGGTGACTCACAACTCCTAGCCCTACTGGGAAGCTCGGCGGAATCCGCAGTTAGGGGACCAAGATAATTTATTTGTGGACATGGCCTATGTTCCTACTGAGGATAGGAGGTCGCCATGGATATCTTTCTATTTTCCCTTGGAAAAACCTAATGAATAGTGCAAAATTGGGGGCACCCTTTATAATCAATTGGCCAAGCAATACCTATGGAGTAACAATAAAATTGCACAATTATGGATTTATCGTCAAGAGACCAGATGCCTTGATGCCTTGTTCTAGGAGCCAGACATGGATATCAAATTTGATGATCTATGGAGCATAGGGCATGATGATACTAATGCAAGTGATGATGAGGATGTAGATCCAAAGGAAGTTGGGGAAATAATGAAGAGAAAAGAGGTGAAAAAGGCCCAAGCACAGAGAGCCAGAAAAGCAATGGAATAGCCTAGCAAAGCTCCATTGAGCGTGGAAGTGAGTGCATCGCAGTCGGAGGCCTCACTACCACATGCATGGGCTGTGAAGAGACCCAAGGTATCTTAGTAGTCTTATGAGTTCATAGAGGTGGACAATTCTCCACCTGAGAAGAGGTCACACACTGAGGCAACTCTGGGGGAAAGCTCATAGGAACTTGCAACGAGCCAAGGATCAGAGTCTGAGCTGCAACTTAGGTATCTTTCTCTCCCTCTCTTCTCACTTCACAATCTTTGGTTACCCATGATATATTTGCATCTCCCATTTCTTCAAGTGTCAGCCTTTTCTTTTTTGATTCCATGATCACAGGAGGTTTCTCTCAATTCTCCCAAATCGGACAAGCAGCTTTTACTCCCCCACGGTTTGTTCCACCTTTTATCGAAGCCCAATTTGGAACCATCGTTGCTAACCCATTTTCTATTGTTGCATAGAATCCGACTCAACTTTCCCAAAAGATGGTATCCTCTGTATCTCCTCTACTGCCATTACTCCCTATGAATCCTTCCATCGCTTCCCAAATTGGACCTTGGCATAACGTACCCCCTTCTCCCCATGAATGGTCTCTCTGCCAAAGAAGGCATCGTCTAGGACCACAACTCTCTCGTTCCCTTTTTCTCTTCCTCTCGGTGCACCCTTTTCTAGTGAATTAATTAAATCTCCAGCAAAATTTATGGGGCAAAGCAATAGAACTAAGGCAGCACGGGCTATTAGGGTCCATAAGAGAAAAGAAAAAAATGCAACGAAGCCTGTTGAGCCATGTGTGCAAGCCCTTTTTAATGAAGTTTAGGGGTCATTAAATTTTGCAACCACGACTCCTAACACCATCAAACCTCAAGGGGAGATGCAACCTTAGGATTATACGATCCATACTATAGGGATCGATCTATGCTCAGCCCATCCACATGAAAAAGTTGAGCTGATGGAGGAAACCCAGTGAGTGGTGACTACCGACTTTATCAAGCATAGTCACCAACTGAAAAAGAAGGAAGAGGAGCTCAAGAACATAAGGAAAGGTTGGAGACCCTACTGAAAAAGGAAAAGGCTAAGGATGTTGAAATTGCATGAATGTCTCAACAAGCACAGGTGGAAAAGGCCAAACTCCGAGAGGAACTTGTAAAGTTCTAGTCCCTAGATCCCAACTTGGTTATTGGACTACAATAGAAAAATCAAGAGTAACAAGACCGGTTGGATCGGGTGGAGAGAGAAATACAATGGAAAAATAAAGAGCTTCAAGATCAACGAGCTCGATTGGAGCAGGTAATGCAGCAAAAGGACAAGGAGTTCTAGGATTGACAAGCTTAGTATGAGAAGGAGATCCAAGAAGTAAAGCTCTCCTTGGAAAAATAATCCACAACCCAAGGCCAAGCTGAGGAACAATTGCTTATCGGGTTAAGGACGATGCAGGAACGAATCTCCACCACATACAAGAGAATTGAAGAATTGACGTAGGATGTCAAGTCAAAGGAGGTTGAGATAGGTCTTTTGAGAAATCCTCCCCAATCCCCTACTCCTCAGTCGAATCTCCTACGAGTATCCTAGCAATTATACATTTCCTAGTAGGAGAGAGTCAAGACTTTCTGTCTAACTCTTCAACTAGTGCTCTAATTCATGGCGAAGACGGCAGGTTTAAGTAGGGAGGTGCATGGAACAATGGAGTAGGTTCCACAATTCATTACATAAAAGGTGCCCGAGGTAGAGAAGTTGTTGGACAAGTTGTATGCGGTGGTGAATGCAGGGATTGAAGATCGAAGGTCAGTTGCCAAGAAGGTGAGTGAATTCATTCATTTTCATGCAACCATCCTCTAGGCTAGCAATTGCTCAGCAACACTGAGTCAAACTATGAACAATATGCAGATGCAATTCTCTCATTTGACTCAAATGGGCTTTCCCTCCCCTTTTCTCTTTGATGATTTGGTGGCCACAGTAGAATATATCACAACAAAGATCAAGGAAAAGTAGTGGGATTTATCTAACTTTCAATATTTTAGTCAACCTCCCACAACTACGGACATAGAAGGCGCCACCCATCAGATAGCACAGCTTCTCTTTTAACTTGAGTCAAGGACCAAGATCTTTATGGAGCTGCCCTTCAAAGAAATAATTGATCTGCATGAGGCGCAAGAGAGTTTATGCTCCTTATCGATGTCATTTGAGGCTGACTGGCTACCTTTGTAGACCACACTTTTGAAGCTCTAATCATTGCCTCATGGATAAGGCTTTAGTCTTCACACCAGAAATTTTGGGTTCCCATTCCGTAGGTGAAATTCCCCTGATAGTCACCAAAAGTTGTGGATTAAAATCGTTAAAGCTCCCTCTGGGTGGTCATGGTTTATTTTGCATTGGCCCCAGTCGATGCCTCATGTGTTTGAATATCTCTAAGCCCCTTTTCAAGTGCCTTCGCCTGCTTGCTCCACGTGTCTGTTGTGCGTTCCTTGGAAGGTTTTCTTCCCTTGCTTCTCTATCAAGTTGTGCCCTTTTGCCACGTGTCAGCAGTGCGGGCCTTTGAGATCCCTCTCTCCTTTGCTATTCCTTTGAGCTCTGCCCATGTTCCACATTGTTTTAGTCCATAGGAAACCTTTTGGCGGACCCCACAATCAA
The DNA here is from genome assembly GCA_007258455.2 of Sequoia sempervirens. NCBI lineage: Eukaryota > Viridiplantae > Streptophyta > Pinopsida > Cupressales > Cupressaceae > Sequoia > Sequoia sempervirens. Next base: position 147,631,745 of record VDFB02000008.1, read on the forward strand.
TGCTTGAAACAAAGACTTCTCCATGTGTCTTCTCCATGGGGAATTTGATCGCAAGGATAGTAGGAATGAATATGAAGCCCCACCCTTTCTCCATGTGTCCTAACCAACTTTGTGGGTAGGCAACACATTCCTTCATGGGAATTTTTCTACTCCCACTCTGGGACCACAATCATCATTTGCAGAGGGGAGCATCTTATTCAAAGGTGACTGCATGCTATGTTTCAGAATCATTCTGTTGCAATGGCTTTGGGGAATCATTGTGATGGACATCATTGCTCGTGCCTGGAATCTTTTCGGTTACTGGCTCTCTGGCGGTGGGTGATCTATATATACTGCTTCAACTCTTGGAAAAGGGGTTTGAAAATCACAAAAAGAAGTGAAAAAATTGTAGGCCTTTTTGTATTTATTATTATTATTATTATTATATTAAGACTCATAAACTCTCCCATATTGTTCGTCCTCTCTATTTCTTAGTTAATGAAAAGACATTATACTATGTTGTTTCTTGTACTTAGTAGTTTATCTACAAGACTTCTATAATTTCAATATTAATTTGCTGATTCAGATCATGTTTTGAACTCTTCTTGTTCAGTAAATGTGTATGAAAGTTGTGTTATGTTATTTGATAAACTCCTCAGGTTTTTCATCTATGCTTTCTATTATTTCAGGACATGCAGATTGTTGAACGGGCCCTTAAATGTCATCTAAAAGGAAGATTTACCATGCCCATACTTAACTCTTGGCGCATTTCCTTAGATTAAAATTTATTTTATATATTTGATTCCTTTTCCCATTCCAAACCCCCTAAATACAGGAGTTGGCTTCTTTAAAAACCTGGAGGTTACTTAGTTTAGCGCAATTGGTTCCCCCATTAACTAAGTTTCCCATAAAGTTTTTTTCCTGGAAATTTTAGGCATCAATAGGATGCTTACCAAGAATGCATCCTTGGAAAACTCCATCAAAAAACCAAATAGAAGTCAACCCTAAAACCATGTCTTGTTGATTGAGTTGCTGCAAGTAACAGTAGTTCAAGTGGCCAAACCATTGATGCCACAAAGAAATCACCTCATTTGCATGAGTGAGTAAGACTACTAAAGGAGAGTCAAGAACAAAGTGGTAAAAATCATATAGTCTTGATTGCTGATTTGATTTTCCCGTAACAACTGTAGACCCATTATGCATTTCATTTATTAATACTATATCTGGTGTAAACTCAACTCACTTGCTAGAACCAAAGTGAGTGATCTAATAAATAGATAGGAGATTATTTGATAAAGATGGAACATAAAGAAAATCTTGAAATGTTCCTTCTCCCACATCAACAAACCCTCTCCCATGCACTTCAACAAGAGTGTCATCACCCATTAGTTTGGTAGGCATAGAACATGGCTCTAAAGAGCTAAAAACATTTTTTGAAGAAGCCATGTGGTGCAAAGAACCTCATTCAATGGTCCAATAATTTGGTTTTGAAGCAACAATAACTAGGGCCTTACCCTTTCCTTTCCCCTTACTTTTATTTGTGTCCTTAGAAGACCCTTCTAATGAACTTTGTTTGACTAGATCAGGCACCTTGATATTGTTCTTTTCAAGAAGATGTGAAATGTGATCGATTTATTTCTTTAAACACTTATGTTTATCATGTTCAAGCCACTTATAATAAGAACACTTGACCTTCTCCTTATTAGTTTGTTCACCTTTTGATGAAGAGGTATGATTATTTTCTTTTGAAGTATCAGGCTTTTGATCTTTCTTCTTCTCTCCCTAGTTCTTTTGTTTCTTATCTTGTTTGCTAGACCCTTTATGTTCTTTTGTGCCTTAATTAATAGTCAAGGAATGTGATTTAGAGGGTTTAATTATACCCATTACAACTGATTTATCTTGCTCCCTAGTGAGTTCTATAGTGAATTTGTTGGGAATAAGGTGTTTCAACCTTAGAGTCCTAACATTGAATTATTTAATGTATTATTGTATTTATTTGTTTTATTTAACTGGCTAGGTGGCATCCCTGTTGGAGGTGACTATATGACACATCTTCATCACATGTGGAGGTAGGCATCCCATATTGGAATAATGGACCTAGGAAAAGTGGTGTCATTTTATGGCATGTTTTATGACACATCATAAGGTATATTTTTCATGGAGAGAGTGTGGTGCCTTAGTGGGGTATGACAAAAATGTGAAAGAATTAAGTGTGATAGTAATGTTTGACTTATTCTTTGTTTGTTGAATGTGTTGTAAGTGTGACAAACTATTATGGCACATGTTATGACAGTTTCCATGACATTTGTCATAACCCACTATTAGCATGAACTAGGTGCCCAAGCTTGGAGAGAGGTTTTGCATGTTATCAAAATTGTAAGAGGTGTAAGAGAATGTTGTACAAGTGTCCAAATCATGCCTATGGTGTGATATATCATTTCCACATGGGTTTGGATGCCTAAACTCTTGTAGAATCCTTTATAAGTGTTACCTAATTTTCACCCTCAGGATCAATCAGGAAGAATATCATGTGACAAAGGTTTGAGAAGGCCAAATGGAAAATTTGCACAAGGGAAAAAATCATGAATCCGATGCCAAGTCACAGGGACCTCAGTTTGGAAGCCTACCTTGTTTAGGTTCAACATGAAAATATTCTAAGGGCAGAGTTTCCAAGACCCCAGGAATGTCTCGGCGAGTGGGATTCCCCTGTAGGTCCCTATTGGCAAGACATCGGATCGAGTCTTGGCGACAAAAGGTTTTCACTTTGGTGGATGTTCTTTTCTTCGTCCAAGGTCTCGGCGAACGCATTGGGTCTCGCCGACAAAACAACGCAAGATCTTTTCAGCTTGTGTGCGGGTTTCGGAAAGAGGTCTCATCGATCGAGGATGTCTTGTCGAAGTCAGGAGATCTTGACAAAGCAAGCAAGCTTCGCTAGGAAGTCTCACCGAAGTCACAAGGTCTCCCTGATAATCAAAAGGAAGCAAGTTTTGGGATAGGTCTGGCCGACAAAAAGTCTCCCTGGCACAAAGAAAAGAGGGCCCTCAGTATGACTAAGGGATCTCGCTGAGATGTCTCGGTAAAAGGAGTCTCGCCGATTGTGAAAGACTTCGCCAAGAGCATTGGATATCGGTGTAAGGTCATGCCAAAGTGGAGATGTCTCACCGATAGCAAAAGGAGCTCGACAGCTGATGTTGGTTTCAGTGAAAGATGGTGGGATCACCGTGAAGTCTCAGCGATGCGAAAGGTCTTGCCGATGCAGAAGGAGCCTGATGGGGGAAAATGAGGTTGGCAAGATATCTTCCCGACAGGATGGAGCTCATCAAAGTATTTTTTGGCTTCGCTAAGAGGTCACGCCGAAGTCTCATGGAAGCAAAGTGAAGTGATCCCGGTTCACCAAAGCAAGGTGCCTTCGACACAACCTCTCGCTGATGAAGCGATGTCCTACCGACAAGAAACCAATGGAAGTATCCCCGACTCGAGGAAGTCTCACCAAATCTAGAGCATAGCGGTAGGATAATGAAGCTCGGTGAGAGGTCTCATCGACGCACGAATGTCTCATCGAGGAGTGAAGAGCCCGACAATGGGTTGAAGTGAGCTCAGAGAATGAAAAGGAGGTCAATTAAGTGTCTCACTGACATGTGATTCTAGTGATGAGCTTGTGACCACCTGAGACAGCTTGCGTGGCGATTTGACCAGAAGAAGAAGAAGATCAACAGGACACGATGTCAGGATCAGAATGAATGCAGTAGTCATGGAATATCTTAAGAAGGCTTCCTCGGGCAATCTTTCACACCAACATGGACAGCCAGGACACGCAGGCTGCATCATTAATTCATCCAAAAGATTTGAGGATAGTTCTTTCTGAGCCCGATATTTTTTGTAAGCCCTAAGGGGCCGACACACTGGTGTATATAAGGCATTTTTTTCCCCTTTTTGTAAGGAGTTCGAATGTATGCTTTTCTAGAGTCTATGACCCTTTTGCAGTCCTCTCTCAGACTAGCACATTTCTGTAATTCAACTTGGAGCATAATATACAAAATCTACCTCGGTTACCATTGATGGCCCATCATTTTTCCCTTCTGATTCTTGTGAAGTATAGTGCATACTTTTAGTGATTCATTGAGCTACTTAGTGAAATATTCTCTTTCCTTATAGCTTTTGTTTCATGTCATGCCTTTCTTTGCAGAAGTAGCATCATGTAGATTACAAACTATGTTTACTTAATCCTGCACATGAGCTTCTAATTTGTGAAAATCTATCTTTCCTCCTTGAAGGCATGTGCATGTCAAACCTGTTTGTGTGTGTGATCTACAGGATCTTGTTGTGCAGTCCCATGGCTGTCACTAGTATTCAAGTGTAAATCGAGTATCTCATTATTCATGTCTTTTTTGGTGTATCACCCTAGGTTTTAATTTCAATTGTCTATGTTTTCTCCTTCTCCCTTTCCCTTCAAAGAATCAGTAGTTTAGGTGACACCAAAGGAAGCCGACCTTCTCCAGAGGGTCACTCCAATTTCAGGTGACCCACAGCCTTGGAGTGATCCAATGTTTCACTAGAAAGCTTAGTTTTACAACTTTGCATTAGGGTGCATTTCTAGGTGACAACAATAAGCTTGTATCTCCTATAAATAGGATGCCTTGCATTGTAGAATATATAGTTTGTTTGTAGGTATTGAAGTGTAGACGGTTTGACTCCTAAATAGATGTTTGGTGTGAAGCATTTGTTGAAGAAGCATTGTGCTTGGGGTGTATTGTAACTCTTCTTTGAAGTAATACATTAGCACTGTGCATTTGGAGGGTGGGGTTTTTTACTTGAAAGGGTTTTCACCTCGTATATCTTCTCTACTTCTCTTTTGTATATCTTTCTTCTATGCTTTGTGTTTCTCATACTGTTATACTACTAAAATTCTCTTAGATCTAAACTTACATCAAGTTGTTCTATTTCACTATTCCTATGTGTTTCTCATTACTGTAACTATTTAAAGGTGTTAAAATGAAAGTTTTGCTATACACTCTTGCTTAGATTGGTGTAGGAAGTTTCTTATGCATACATGGATTCCTTTCAGTTGGTATCAGAGCTTGGCCAACCTTGATCCTTTGTTGGGTTAGAAGGGTTTTTTTGTACTGATCTTTGATTTAGTGGTTGTCTGCAGAAGGGTGTTTTGTGACCTTTATTACAGGAAAAGATGGCAAACACATCCAGAAGGATTGAGATGGAAAAGTTTAATGGAGGAAACTTTGAGCTTTGGAAGATGAAGTAGGAAGACATGCTTGTAGATCATGATCTATGGACTATAGTTTGAGAAACCAAACCTACAACCATGAAACAAAAAGAGTGGGATCTCTTAGATTGGAAAGCCAAGGGTTTGATTAGACTCTATTTGGCTAATTCTATTCTCTTGAATGTTCATGAGGAAAATATTGTTGCTTCATTATGGAAGAAACTTGGAGATGTTTATTAGGCCAAGTCCTTGGTAAACAAGTTACATTCCTAAGAAAGAAGATGTACTCTCTGAAGATGGAAGATGAAGGATCTATTACAAATCATCTAAATGCTTTCAATATGTTGGTTGCTCAATTGGGTTTCATTGGAGACAAGATTGATGATAAATACCATTGCATGCTCCTATTGTGTTCATTTCCAAATGCATGGGATCACTAGTGATGGCTATTGGAAGCACATCAACCACTTTCAAGATGGTTGAGGTGGTTGCTTCGTTGTTATCTGAAGAGATGTGGAGAAAATATTCTGAGATGGCTAAGGAGGCCCTTGTTGTTCATGGTAGAACAAAGGAGAAATACAACAAGATAGATAAAAAGTCTAAGTCAAAGTCTCTAGGGAGATCTAAGTCTCCTAGTAAGAATTCCAAGGCAAGATGTTGGAATTGTTTCAAACTCGGTCACATTCAAAAAGATTGCAAGAAGGATGAGAAGAAGAAAAATAAGTCTTTCTCCAATTCTAAATATGAGAAATCATCCCAAGATGATGGAGAATATTTTACTATAGTCTTGGCAGCCCATGCATTAGATGATATGTGGTTGATAAATTCAGGTGCATCTTTCCACACGACCTCTCACAAAGATTGGTTCTCAAAGTATGAAGAATAAAATGGTGGAAAGGTGTACCTAGGTGATGATTCTTATCTTAAAATTGTTGGTCATGGAAGAGTCAAGATTAGATTCCCTTATGGAAGAGTGAAGGGGATTGATGGTGTCTTGCATATCTCAAGTTTGGCATGAAACCTACTTTCTGTAAGTAAACTGAATGATTCGAGAGTGCAATTTATTTTCTCTGGTGGAGGATGCAAGATGACAAGAGGAGCTATGGTGTTGGTTAAGGGTGTTCATATGGAAACTTCATACCAGTTGGATGCATGCTCGTTTCAATGCAATAGTTCTTCTGATGTACCAAAGAAGAGACCTTTGGATTCTTCATCCTCACCATCAAATCATGTAGAGAAGAAGTGTGTTGCAGCTATATCTGATGGTCATGTATTTTGGGTACCTAAGGGTGCTCATTCCATGGAAATGAAGCTTCTTGCAGAGAATACAATGTTATAGCACCAATGACTTGGTTACATTGGTGAGAAGGGTCTTAGAACCCTAAAAAAGAAGAGCCTTGTTGAAGGCCTTAATGATTGTAATCTCAAGTTTGACTTTTACAAACATTGTGTGTATGGAAAACAACACCGTGTTTCTTTTTACTCTAGTTCTCATAAGTCTTTTGGGGTTCTAGACTATGTACATTCAAATGTTTTTGGTCCTGTAAATGCTCCTTCTTTTTCAAAAGCTATATATTTTGTTTCTTTCATATATGACTACAATAGAAGGACATTTGTTTATTTTCTCAAAAGTAAACTTGAATTCTTTAGTCGGTTTAAGGAGTTTAAGGCCTTGTTAGAAAATTAGACTAGTAGAAAGATTAAGTGTTTGAGGACTGATAATGGTGGTGAGTTTTGTTCAATAGAGTTTGATAAGTTCTATAAAGAGCACAATATTGAGAGACATAAGACTACTCCCTACACTCCACAAAAAATGGAGTTGAGGAGAGAATGAATAGAACATTGATGGAAATGGATCGGATTATGCTGAGTGGTGCTAGCCTTGAACAAAAAATTTGGGCTGAAGCAGTAGCCACTTTGTGTTATTTGATAAATAGATCTCCTACATCAACACTTGTTGAAAAGACACCCATGGAGGCATGATCTGGAAATAATCCTTCAATGAGACATCTTAGAGTATTTGGTTGCAAAGCTTGTGCTCATGTTCCAATTGAGAAGAGGTCTAAGTTGGAGAACAAAGTTTTTAAGTGCATCTTTATCGGCTATGGTGTTGGTGTGAAAGGGTACAAGCTTTTGGATCCACAAGCTCAGAAAATTCTCTACTGCAGAAGTGTGATCTTCAGAGAGATGAAACCTTCCTCTGTTGAGCTACAACTAGAAAAAGAGGAGAAACATAAGAAGGAGGTAGCTCAAATTCCACCTACTCCAAAGAAAGAAGAACTACATACTCTTGATGGACCTGATGATGAGAAGAGCTCAACCAGTTCTGAAAGTTCTAAAGAAGGAGAACCTCAACCTTAGCCTTTGAGGAGGTCTACATGAGCTAGGTGACAGGTTTGGTTATTCATTGTTGGATTCCAGATGCATTTTTGCATTGATTACTAATACTGATGAGCCTAGGACAGTGAGAGAGGCAATAGGTATGAATGATTCAAATTCTTGGATACAAGCAATGGATGAGGAGATGGCTTCATTAAAGAAAAACAAGACTTGGGATCTAGTACCTTTGCCTACTGGATGTAAACATGTTGGTTGTAAATGGGTTTTTAAGAAAAAGTGTGGTCCTGATGGTAGTCTTGAGAAGTATAAGGCATGGTTGGTCTCTAAGGGGTTCTCTCAAGTGGAGGGAATTGATAATTGGGAGATATTCTCTCATGTAGCAAAGCTAACATCTATCTGAATTTTGTTATCACTTGCAATAGCACATAACTTTGAAGTAGAACAAATGGATGTGAAGACAACATTTCTTCATGGTGATTTGGAGGAAGAGATATACATATCACAACTAGAGCACTTCATTGTAAAAGGTAAAGAAAATTTAGTTTGCAAACTAAAGAAATATTTGTATGGTTTGAAACAGTCCTAGGGTGTGGTATTAGAAGTTTGATACTTATGTGTTGTCATTGGGGTTTCAAAGATATAAATCTGACCATTGTGTACATTTTAAAAATGATAGTGGTCGCATTTTCATTATTGTTCTATACGTAGATGATATGTTGTTTATTGGGAATGGTAAAAGTATAATTTTAGATTTAAAGTTTTAGTTGTCAGCACAGTTTGAAATGAAATACCTAGGTGCAACTAGGTACATTCTGGGAATGGAAATCATTAGACAGAGCTAATAGAAAGCTTTGGTTAAGCCAAAGCAAGTATGTGAACTCGGTGTTGGAGAGATTCAACACGGTAGATTGCGGACAGTTAGTTGTTCTTGTGATGCAAGGAATGAAGCTTTCTGTGAATGATTGTCCAACATCTCCTACTAAGATGAAAGACATGACTAGAGTACCATATGCAAGTGCAGTTGACAATCTGATGTATGCAATGCTGTGTATGAGACCAAACATGGCCCAAGCAATGGGAGTCCTTAGCTGTTTCATGGAAAATCTTGGACGGATGCATTGGGATGAGGTTAAGAGAGTGTTCAAATATTTACAAGGAACTTTCGAGTATGCCTTATTTTTTCATGGTTATCCTACTAGACCTCAACATTTTGTAAGCATTCGAGGATATGTGGATTCAGATTAGGCAAGTGACATGACAATAGAAGATCCACCAGTGGTTATGTATTTATGATGTTTGGTGGTGTTATTAGTTAGATGAGTAAGCGATAGGTTATAGTCACTTTGTCCATGATAAAAGCAGATTATATGGTAGCCACTCATGCTTGTAACAAAGCCATTTGTCTTAAAATATTGTGTTCTAATATTGGTTTAGATGTAGGACAAATTACTGTTTGTTGTGACAATCAAAGTGCGATATCCTTAACAAAGAATCCTACCTTCCATTCTAGAACAAAGCACATTGATGTACAATATCATTTTATTTGTGATATGATAGAAGATGGAAAGGTGAACCTGGAGAAGGTTGACATTTTGAAAAATGTTGCAAACGCATTGATGAAACCAGTGAGCACAAAAAATTTCAAATGGTGTTCTGAATCTATGGGCCTTGGGGCCCTCAGCTGTTGATTTAATATGACTCTTGGCAGGTGTTCAACAAGTGGGAGAATGTTGGGAATAAGGTGTTTCAACCTTAGAGTCCTAACATTGAATTATTTAATGTATTGTTGTATTTATTTATTTTATTCAATTGCCTCCAATGTCATGTCATTAATTAGGACCCATTGGCTGGGTGGCATCTCCGTTGGAGGTGACTATATGACACATTCATCACATGTGAAGGTAGGCGTCCCATCTTGGAATCATGGACAGTAAAGGCTAAAGTTCACTTTGTGAGAAAAGTCATCCCAAGTGAGCCCAACTAACCAAAGTCATGCTGATGCACCACAAAAATTTGCTAATATTAAGAATTATAGGTAAAAATGAAGAAAAATACTTTATGAAGGAAAATCCTTGTGTAGATCCACATTCTAAGTGCACATGACTTAACCATGTATCCTAATGCACATTGATCTCCCGTAGTGTCTATATTTAATATTGAAAACTTAGGGGTTTTTGTAGGCCATCCAAAATGACCCAAAAGTCCCAAAAAAAATTAGTTGCAAAGGTGCAATAATGTTTGAATATCTTGCATTTATGATAACAACATAAAATCTTGCATAGTCTCATTCAAATGTTTATTAGCAGTTAAATTTCCTAAAAGTCGATAACAAGTTCACTTCTTGCAAAGGTTCACTTGTGGTAAGAAGTTTTGCAAATGTACAGTAAAGGCTAAGTTTCCCACAAATATTTCGTAGAAGCTCAGATTATCAATAAAGATGCAATAACACTTGACCTTTTTGTAAATGTCGAGTGACATTATGAACTCCCACAATAGTTTAGTTGCGAAGGTAAGTTCCATAAGCAATAGCAAAGGATAGTCTTGCTCTGCGGGAAAATTTGTTCCAAGTGAACCCGACTAAACATAGCCATGTCGATGCTCCATAAAAATCCATTAATGTTAAGAATTACAGGTAAAAGTGAAAGAAATGACTTTGTGGAGAAATAGGATCCATCAGTCCCCCATAAGCTATGTCTTGATGTGACGTAAAAGCCCAAACACCTTAAAATTCGTGCAACCATTAAAAGGAAAAAGTTCTCATTGTATTTGAACCTTAACTGGTTTTTCGTTCAAGCAAGTGAATCAAATAGCTTAGTAATTTCTCATTAGATGTGGATTGCATGACCTTCATTAGATCAAAATGTAATTTGCACTTTAGAGTAAGTTCTATTTAATATGAAGCGACTATTATAAGAAATTTTGATGGTGCGGTGTTCATCAAACTTGCAAGTAGGTATGTCATATGTGTTGAGAATGACCATATTTGAAAAACAATCGATAAGAATTGTAAATTGTTCAATGATTTTTATGATTAGCTTTGTAGAAATCAAATGACGAAACAATCAAATTATACTTGGTTTTTGGATCTCAACATTAATATCTATAGTATTGTGCTCATTGCATACATTGTTATATTTTCAAAAACCAATAAAAAATATATATATATTCAAGTTTTTGCATATATCAAACATCTATGTTTATACACATTTTTTTATATATCAAATAAATTGATGTTTCCTTTTCTTCTAAAATTTTAATTCTCTTCAATTTATTTCATTTGTATTTTATGAAGTTATAGATATTTTACGCAATTAAACATCTAACTTTAATTTGAATTATGTAAAAAATAACAAAATACACTTTCATATTATTCTATTTATTAGATATTTTTCAATTTCAATCAATTAATATAACTTTTATTAACATATTACTAATTTAAAAAAAAACTCCTATTTCATCTTCATACTAAAATTAATTGCTTCCTTTATAGCTCCACCAAACCCCAACTCACATTCTACTCTTCTTTACTTCCTGCCTACGCAATTTCGAAGAAAATATTCTTTCGACGTACCCATCGAACACCAACGACGATTGCCAGTTAATATCATTTTATAAGGAGCGAGCGGGGAAATTACTCACAAGCTTTTCTGTCCACTAAAAAAATATACGACTAGGGTCCTTGACCTACGGATGGGCCATTCACCGACTTTTCTCAAAATCTTTTAAGCAATTTCCTCCTCCTTCCTACATGCCCACACAGGAAATTGCGACGAAGGCGGCAGAGTTAGTGGAATTACAGTCGGACAGGCTCAAGCCGGAAACCAAGATGTTTCGTTAACCCCTACCATGACGCAACAGTGGCATCTTTATGACTTCTTTAGTGACGCTGGCCTCCTTTAACTTGCTATAAAGCCTCGTTTGCTGTGCTCTATGCTCTCAAGGCAATCCCACAAAATGGGGATGGAGATGTGGACGAATCTCGCGTCGCTCACGGCAGCCATAATTTTCTTGGGAACAAGGGCCAGGAACTACCTTCCTGCCGAACTCTACGAATATCTCAGCGACCTACTGCACAGGCTCACACGATTTCTGTCTTCCTACATCACTCTAGTGATTGAGGAGAACGAAGGCTTCAAGGTCAGCGATCTTTACGAGTCGGTGCAGGTTTATTTGAGCATGCTATCCTCTTCCGACGCCAGTAGATTGAAGCTCACCAAGCCCAAAAATGCCAAGGCCTTTACCTTCACCATGGACAGAAGCCAGCAAATCATGGACGAGTTTCAAGGTGTTAAAGCCTGGTGGACTCTCCGTTGCAGAGAGTTAAACCAGCCTGTCTTACCCTGGCATGACGTCTCTGGTGAAAAGCGTCTGTTCGAGCTCACGTTCCACAAGAAGGATAAAGCCAGGCTATTTGAATCCTATCTCCCGCATGTAATTGGAGAGGCCAAAATCAAGGAGTTGCAAAACCGGCACCGGAAGATTTACACCAATAAAGGTGGTAAGCCGCAGTCGTACCAGGACAGAAATCGCGTTTGGACGCCGGTGGTTTTCGAGCACTCTGCGACGTTCGAAACCCTGGCCCTTGATCCGGAGGTAAAGGATGACATAATGCAGGACCTCACAAAGTTTTCTCAGAGGGAAAAGTATTATAAGAAAGTCGGCCGTGCGTGGAAACGGGGGTATTTTCTCTACGGTCCGCCGGCACCGGAAAATCGAGTATGATCGCTGCTATTTCCAATTTTCTCGAGTATGACATTTATGATCTGGAGTTAACCGAGGTCAAGAGCAACACCGAGCTGAGGAAGCTTTTGATTGCGACTACGAATAAGTCTGTTATTGTGATTGAGGACATCGACTGCTCGCTGGATTTGTCCGACCGGACAAAGAAGGCAAAGAAAGAGAGCAAGGACGAGAAAAACCCTGCGAAAGATGAGAGCGACAGTGATGATAGCAAGGTTACTTTGTCTGGGGTTTTGAATTTCACAGACGGTTTGTGGTCGTGCTGCGGCAGCGAGAGGATTTTTATTTTTATGACGAATCATGTTGATAGGCTGGACCCTGCGCTTCTTCGATCAGGGCGCATGGATAAGCATATTCATTTGTCTTTCTGCACTTTTCCTGCGTTTAAAGTTCTTGCTCGAAATTATCTTGACGTTGAAGATCATCCTCAGTTTGAAAAAGTTGAGGTTTTGATGAAGCAGGCGCAGGTCACCCCGGCGGATGTGACCGAGGAATTGATGAGGGCGAGTGACGATCCAACCGCTGCTCTTGAAAATCTGATTCGGGCTCTGCGCCGGGCTATGGAAAAGGCTGCCGTGAAAACTGAGATTTCGCCGGAGACTGGAAGTGTAGAAGCCGATATCGTTGCAGAGTAGTCAAACCCGGTCACTATTATAGGTGAAGAGTCCTGTTCAAATTTAAAAAATTGAGAAGAATAAGGAATATGTTCAGAAAGAAATGGGATAGATAGTAATGTATGTTTTTGTTTGTTAGAATAGTTCTACTCCGTGCTTGGTTATTCTCGTCCCACGATAACGAAAACTCCCACAATGAAAAATAATTTGTAATATGTTTTCAGGATAATGTCCCTATTTATGCAGCTTAGTAATTAAACTCCCTTGTTCTTATTAGTGTACAGTTTTATTCTGTAATTTTCTTCGATATAGAAAGAAAATTGTCCATACTTTGTAACTTGTTAATTTCGATTAAAATGATTTAAACATAGTTGTCGGGAGATGCAGGGTACGGGACGTCAATAAAATTAGGGTACGTGAGTTAAATGAATAAGGAGACGGCTATTTTATATGTAAATGATTCATTGGAAATTTTGGATACGGACTGGTACGTTGTCTATGTTCCCAAAATGAAGTTTCCTGGCAACTATGGATTTAAACCAATTCTACTCTGTATGTATATATCTATGTAAATTTAATTATCTTTAATCGGTTTTATTTTGGCTGACATAAAAATACAATATACTGATTGGATAAGTGCTTTTTAGAGGTCAATCTTTTTAATAATGTTCTTTCCATGTTTAATTCTAGATTCTCTAACGATTAAGTATAATTAAATTTGTTATTTTATTTGTAAACATTTTTAACAAATAGTGGTTTTATAAATATTTATGTTGGAGTTTTCTTGTTGACAAAGTTATTTTTAATACATAAATGTTGAGATCTTTGACTTTGAAGAGAAGATTAAAAGAATTTTCTTGAAATATTAATGAAATTTGATTAAATAGTTATTTTATTTTAATTGAATAATTATACTTAAAATGTCTTTCAAAAATATTTTCATGATAATTTGTCAATGGAGAAATTATCTCTCTTGAGATTTTTTCACAGTCATTTTATCATAGAAGAAGTCAAAATTTTCATGTTGAAAAATAGTTAAATATTCGAGTATTTTTCTATTTTTTTTCAATTTTTTAAAATGAGTACAAGTTTGTTAAATTTATGTCCAAATTCATATTTCTTTTAAGAGGTTGTACCGAAATGAAGGAAACAATCTTGATCTAATGGTTTGGAGACGATTCATCCCTTTTCATATCCACAAAAGGTGTTGATATTTGTAGCCAACTTTAAATAGTCTAAGTGAATTTTTTCCGGTGTGGATGCTCAATTTCACTTGCAATTCACCATGCTTTCTTTAATCCAATAACATAACTTGTATTGTAGTATCTTAGAGGCTAAGAAGATGAAAAATTGTTCAAAATGTTAATGAATTTTTTATTACACATCTTTCTTATGCTCTTTTACTCCCCCTTGAATTCTAGGCTTTAGTGTTTGTTGGATTTTAGCTGGGAGAGGAGTGTTGTTCCCTATAATGCCTTTGTAGCCTTATTCCTCAAACATGAAAAGGAGGTAGAAAATTAGCTAGTAGTTGATAAAGACATCAATGATGTTAATCTAGTTTTTTTTCTTGCACTTAGGAATGATGAAAAAAAATATAATGGACAAGGTTGCTTGCATCACTTGAATGATTCACATTTAAAAAATAAGCATTCCATACAATTATTTATCTCATTATTTTCTCTTTTTCATCTCTTTGCAAAACTAATGGAGAGATTTTTCATTCATATAATTACATTTTTTTCTTTCTTTACATTTTTTTATATGACAAATTCAATGCTTCAATTTGATTTGTGCATATATAAGGGTATATTAAATTAGTTTAGGGTTTATGGCTTGTAAAGAAAATGCCTCAAAATATACTTTAGTTAGTAAGTGTTGTAAAAAAGGGATGGCCTAGGTGATTTATGATGTAGAATGGGCTCGAAGGACATAAAATTAAGAGAATTACAAAGTTAAAGGTACAAATAATGAATTTTAGGCTATTAGGAAAATATAAGAAATAAAAGGAGGGCGAAGATGTGAGAAGAGTGAAATGTATTGACATAAAGATACATTAGAGGGTAAAAGTAGTATTTAATAAAAATGAAAAGAAAGTGATAATTCCTTTTTTTTTTAATACAAGATTCCTTCTATTTATTTATTTATTGTTAGCGTAGCTTACCATATTTATTTTATGCCATAGCCAAGTTATACGGCTATGCAGTTAGTAACTATATTTCTCCTCTTTTAAATTTGGTCGGTGTTCATCAAATAAATTGATTGATAATTTTACTTTTCTCCTCATTTTAGTATTAGAGCACGTTTAACACAATTATTGAATAAGATGTAGAGCAGAAGAGCTATGGATTGCAGAAGAGTTATGTGTGCCATGGTGTATAAGTGCCCGAGAAAACTAGATAAAAGAATATGTTGGATGCCATATGCCTGGAGGACCTGTTCACTCTAGAATGCACCCAAAATAGTCTCCATTTTTCATAGAAGAATGAAACCTAAACTAGTCGAGTTAAAGGTATTTTTTTTATGTCGTGGACTGAATGCATGAAAAGAAGATTTCTTGATGAAGTTTGTTGCATAATGTGGAATTAAAAGTAGTATAAGGTTGCATTCAGTCTCAATTCATATTATTTATGCACGGTTTGGAAAGAATATCTGAAACTCTTTTAGAGGGTGTGATAGGAAGATATAAATGACTAGCATAACATCATTTAAAGACAAGGATATACTGAGTTGTTAAGCTTGAATACATCTGTAGAGGAGTTATTAATGGTAGATAAGATAAAAAAATTTATCATCCTCATCTTTCCATTGAAGGAAATTGTAGAATGGCTTTCATTGAGGTGGAGAAAACCTCCAAGCCTATCACATCTTGTGCAATGTCTATTCTTCCAAGTATGAAGATAAGTAAAAATACTCTATTGAAAAAGAAGGTAGTGAATCAATTGGCTATGGATGAAGCCATTAATGATAATAACTTGGTTGTTCTCTTTCATTTATAAATTATGGAAAATTTTGCTTGTTTCATGAAGACACAATCCTTATTAAGGGAAAGAAGAGGAAGGATACAATTTGTATTGCTTTGGTAGATGAAAATTGAATGAACAAGGTTGTGAATTAAAATGTGATGATTTTTATGGGAGACATGGTTTCTATTCACTAATGTATTGATGCTAAGTATTGATGATACCATCAAGAGTGTTACTAGGAATTATTTTGATAACTATTTAAAGCTCTATTTGTTGGAAGCTTATCACCTAGTAAGAAAAGAAGATCTTTTCTTTGTAAGAAGTGAAGTGCATAGTGGAGAATTCAAGGCAATTGAAATTGACCCTAGAGAATATTGTATTAAGGATGAGGATCCACCATATGATGCTTTTGTTGAGGATTATTGTTTTGAAGATACTAAGAATGGATTCATACTTTAAGCCTTCACTATTGAAGGTCAGAGGTATTGGAGGATGGAGGTTTTTCCATCATCTTGTAATGTAGTCTCATAACATGCCCCATTTTGCTTCAACAAAATGAGGATCTCGGAGATTCACCTTCGTAATGAGCAACCCGTAGGCTCGAAGGTGTTTCAATGTTTCATAGGATTGTTGAGTTCTAGGCTTAGCATCACGGTGCAATCTCCGTGACAACAATCCTACCATTGATAAAGAAATCCAAAATGATCCTCTCATTGGCCTTTATACCATCCATGATCAAGAACTTGCACTTGACCTTATCCAAACTCCAACCACCTCCATTTCCAAAGACGAGACACTTGCCTCCCTTGGACACATAGATAATCAAATAATTGACATGGATAACATAAAAGAAGATGATACAAAATATTCACTTGATCAAATCAAACAAGAAGATCCAAAGCTACCTTGGATAAAATCGACATTCCAAATGATCAAGAAGCAACAAGCATGATGAATGATAAAGCTAAAATATCCTATCAACTAGGATCATCTATTTTTTTCAAATCAAGATTTCTTGCAGAGGAGAAAATTTGAAGCAATAGTTTCCAAATACACAATAATGGGTCCCCATATTTCTTCCAAAATAACAAATACCCCATCGTAAATAGAATATTTTAGAGCATACAATATTAAGGAAGTGGACTAGGCCTACATAAGCAAGGCATTCTAGAACCAATACAGTTTTAGGAAAATCCTAGACATTGAGGTCTGCTATTCTTGAATCGACAAATCAAATGATGTTAGTGATACCTCCATGATATTGGGAGTAAATTTATCCAATACAAACAACAAAATAGGGGGCATGAGTAGTTCTTGTCATAAGGTTGTTGCCAACACCCTTCCATCCACACCATAAACCAACATTCTAACATACTTAAAACTATCAATTGGAACCAACAAAAACAAAATTCTTACAAATCCAAAGTCCAAAATCAAATGTCAAATACCATTGAATCAAACAAAAATCCAAGGGGACAAATGAAGTTAAAATGGATCCCAAAGAAAAATGGATCAAGTAAAGAAAGGAGTCAAAATCTAATATCCAATCAAAATGTGGATCCACAAGAAAAGAGGCTTCCCTCGTATAACCAATGTCCACCTCATTAAAAATGGTCATCACACAAGGAATATAAAAGTGTTGGTTCCAAACACTATGCTAATCAAAATTCCAAGCACCATCCCAATCAAAATTCTAAACACTATTCCAATCAAAATTCCAAACTCCATCATCCACCACCCCAAGTTTGGAAAATGAAAATTCCTACATCCAAAATGCCAAATAATTCATCCAAATCTACCCACATCCATCATAATCCAACATCTCGTCTACATTCCAAAAATCCTACTTCACAAATCCATCACATCTTGGTAGTACCTCTTTATCATAAGGAATCCCATGGAATTTCGTCACGATGTGCATATTTTGATAAGGCCAACCCTAGAATAATAAAGGATCACAATGATATCCATCAATTGTATACAAGTGTCATGATCCTTACAAGGCAACTACTCCATAAAGGTCACTATTGGCATATCATGACACTAGCATATAAAGCAACACCATCAAAGGATTCAAAACAATCAATGATTATCTAAAACATCAAGGCTAACTAAAAAACACAAAAAAATGGAAAAAAAAAACCATCTTGATGAAAACTTGGCAAAAACGTGTCTTGTATGACATCAAAACAAAAAACAAAAAATTAAAAAAAAGGAAAAAAAGGAAAAAAAGGAAAAAAATAGTAAAGAGAAATAATTTCATCCAATATTGAAAACCATTTTTATGGCGCTTTGGATAAGCACCATGATAAAAACTTAGAAAATAGGTGTCATGTATAAAATCAATTATCTATGTGGATCATTACACTTAGGGGCAAGTTGTCTCATCTTCCATACCTTTCTCATAACATTTCCATCTATCAATCCAATCCATATTGTTTCCTTCCATCTTCCCTAACTACCTTGATCTTGATAAGGACTGGGACACAAACATAAATCATGCTTTGAGAAAACTCTTGACATGTTAATCCTTTGGTCAACCCTATCCATGAAATATCATGCCATTTCCTAAATAGAATTATCTAAATCCATATCTCAAAGAAAAAAATTCATTCCTATGTGACATAGTCCTTGAAGATCATATGCTAATTCTTCCATCCAATAATCCTCATGTCTCATATCATTTACCAAAGCAATCCATTACCCTTTCATACCTATCACTGGACTTGGTTTTCCCTTGTAATTTTTTCAAGGATTCTAATCCACTTATCTAACATCCCTCCATAATCCCATCTAGTCCTAAGGTTAGTCCATCCAAATGCAATAAGCCTAATCCATAGAATCTTTCTATACAACCTAGCACATCATCTATAACATTCCTTGGATTTGTTTCTAGCCTTGTTGAAAAACTTGATACTTTAGTTACATTATCATCAATAGGATATGTATTTCCTATTCCTCACATTATTTTGAGATGTGTCCTTATCATATCAACAATGCCATCATCATCATCACCAATCAATTGGTTTTCAACTTGACTAGGGGCAAGATCATGGTTATGCTTGGATCCTTGTGCATGCTTTCTCGCTTGCTTGTGGGTATCTTTCACATGCACTTGTCATGGTCCTTATAGTGTATCTTCTATAATAAAACCCCACCAACCCATCAATCCATAATAAAGTTAAGTCACCCTTCTCATGGCTAGAGCATAGTTGATGTTTCGTGTCTTTCGCTTTCCATATCCATCCATAATAAACATTACCCATCCCATCTCATCCATAATAATTTGGTCCTGCACCTAGTTGGGGATAAATCCTTGAATTAGGTTTCATATGAGATCTTAGACATGGTGCCGAGAAATATTTCAAAAAATTCAAAAAAAATCAAAACATTTCAGAAAATCCAAAAAACATTCAAAACATTTTGAAAATTTCAAAAACATCCAAATAACCTTTGAAAAATCCAAAAATAGTCATAAAATTTCAAAAATTTCAAAAAAATTATTGGTCAACAAGTATGTGCCAGTCCAAATAATCAAACTACATTGCCTATGTGACTTCACATAGGCAAGGTCATCATCAATGAGGCCACGAAGCCTAGTTTTGTCCCTTAGGTATCGTCAATCATTATCCACATCTCATAGTAAATTGTCCCTTGCTAAGGTTGACACTTTGATAAGACATAAACAAGGATATCCTATAGATAATTAAGCTTAACAAATTGTGAAACAATAGACAAACTATCCAACTAGTCCCCAATCCTCACTGATCACTTGCCCTATCGACGTTAGTTATACTTATCAGCTATCAATGATCTTATACAGGTTGTTGCACCCTTGAAACTAGGATCAACGTCTTATACGAGGTGTATCATTCTTGAAACCAAATAAAACCCTATCATTTTTATTATACATGATGTTGCATTGTCGAAACCAAACTCGATGTCTTATACAACATGCTTCATCTCCTAAAACCAGACATTACCCAGAATCCTATCATACAAACACTCATTTTTTGGCAAGAAGATCTAAATGGTTGTTGACTCATTTGGTTCAATTAGTCTTATCTTTTTATCTGATTTATCTTTGGTCATATTCCTATGTGCCTCGAGGAATATGCACCTCGAGGAATTCCACAAGTGATGAGAGGAGTGATGATGAATCTTGACCTTTTTCTTTTGATTTTTGTTTGCAATTTGTCTTGGTAATATGATTGGGGCAACTAAGTTCCTTGTGTGTGGTTGGGGTACCATTTGACATAAGCAAAATATCCTATGCAATTTAAAGGTCATCTAAAGATTTCTTGCATCAGAACTAACATGCTTTGTGGTTACTTCCTCACATATTCCGACAAGGTTCTATTATCACTAGTATGTGTCATAGAATTCCTTGTTTACAATGTGTTTTTTTTTGCAAAGGGATAACATTTTGCACCTTAGTCTATGTCATATTTGGTGTCCATTATTCATTGCCAAATAAAATGCTCTATGATGATAATCTTCACTAAAATTAAAGTTCAAAATCTATCAAGCAAATCTCAATTCATTTCACCCATCCCATTTCAATTCATCTAACTATTCTTCACTTCATATCGACATTTTCTTCTAGCTAACATTTCTTTCACTAGTCATCATACCTAAATGCATCAAATAAGTTTGTCGGTAAATTTGGTTCATTATCTAAAATCTTCACCAAATTTCTTGAGGGGGCACCACACTATCCCTCCTTAATTGGGGCAAGTTTTGAGTCAATTTTTCTTAATTATTCACTATCTTTTTCTTCCATAATTAAATAATTGTTTCTAGTTATTTAATTATTTATCATCTCTCTCATCTATCATTAAATAATTGTTTCTAACTATTTAATTATTTATCTCCATCTTTTCTTCTATAATTAAATAATTATTTTCAATTATTTAATTATTCATCCACTACCTCCTAAATTAAATAATTGTTGTAATTATTTAATTCATCTGTCCCTATCCATCATTCGATTCATTTTCCCATGCCACAATATTAATGACTCTCATTAATTATTGTTCCCTCAATCAATTTTTACCATTGATCATACTTCATCACCTCTTAATCCTCACCATCCATCTAATTTGGATTTTTATAAAAGCAAGATATCAATTTCATTTCAAGGTTAACCACAATCTTCAATATTTTGATATCACAACACTTATACCATTCATCTTGAGATCTTGTTATCAATCATCTACATTGAGCTTATTACAAATATTGCACACTACATATCTGAAAGCAAATGAGCAAAGTTGAGAAGAGCAATGGAGGAGAATAAACTTTGGCATAGGAATTGAGGTATTATTGATTTATTATTTGAATGCTATTGTCATCTTGTGCTTCATTGTTAGATTAGGGTCTCTATGACTTGAATTTAGATAGTTTTGTAGTTGCTATCAATGATTCATGCTTTTCCCTTGATTTTCCTAGTTGACACCCATTACACACCAAGGTACAATTGCTAGTTTAGTTTCTTTGTGGATGGGCTTGATTTTCTAAAGAAACAATTTTTTGTTGTGTTTTCTTTTGGGGGTAATGCTAAAATGCAGAAAGTATTCATGATATTTGTATACTAAGAAGGAAATGAAACTTGAACCTCACGTTAAATCCTGAGGAAGCTTGTATTTATTTCCTTCCTTCCATGTAGCAATGATAATGAGTCATATTTACAAATAAAATATATATAATTTGATGTCCATGAAACTCTTCATGAGTGATTACATTGATATGGTTGTCAAAAAAGCATCCCTTTCAACACTATATTTTTGGATTTTTTTTAATTTAAACATCGAAATTTAAAAATATATGTAAGAGACTACAAGATTTGAAAGCATACCATTCTTGCATATTTTTACTTTAACATTCTATTATTGATTTTTATAATATTTATTTGATTTTTTTCAATGCTTACATGTTAAGGCCAATCTCAACGTCAATAATATTTAGTATTAATTACATGAATTTTTGAATTAAAATAAATTGGGATATGCATTTTCACCTCTTTCTTTTAAATATGTGGTTTGCTTTAGATAGTTCATGAAAGAGAGTAATCTAATAGTTTTTTGGTGGGATGTTGTTTCAGATTTTTTATGGCCATGTGGTTCAGCTATAGCTATATATTCAAAGGAAATTTTATTTTTAAATTTTGAGTGTCATTCCAATATGTATAAATAAGAAATATTGGTAGGAGAAATTACCAAGGGTTATGGTGTCAAGATTTGTCAAAACAAATAAAATAATTTCAAGTTAAAAGTATAGAAATCTATGAAATATGACATGTACATTAAAAATTGCATTATTCTATTGCAATAAAGACTTAAAAACTCTGCATTATGATTAACATTCTTATTGATCAAAAAATAAAAAAAAATAAAATGAAAGGAATTTTGTTAAATATCAATTTTATGTGCCAATAGTGGCATGGTATGATATTTAAGTTGTTGTGGTGTTGTTCTTGATGTCTAAGCTAGAAAAAAATAAGATTTAATACTACAACGTGAATTTTACAACATTTTGTGTTATTTGAAAAATTTATTAGTTGACAAATCTAATAGTTCATATGGAGCTATCCAATTGAAAGTGAAAAAATACCCAAAGATATGCTCTATGTTCATCTCCTACTATACATGTAACAATGTGCACTACATGCTCATAGGGATTATATAATGAAGAGTGAGGCGACTTATGAATGAGGAAGCAACCAAGCAATTTACTAAGGCATTTTTATTTTAATTTGATTAAAATTTTAGATATTAATTTCTATTAGTTAAAAGAAATATAATTTTATCAGGCATAAATATGTTTTAACTTATTTTGAAATCAAGCGTATAAATAGAATGCAATTCTCATTAGTCATAAGATGTATTCAAAAAATGAATTGTGGTACACACATAGCATGAATAATGAGTCAAAAAGTGAATGAATTAGTTGTAGACATTGACAAAGCTTCACAACCTATACAAGGCTTCATAAATATCTTACATAAACAGTGCTATGCACTATGCCAACCATGAGAACTTCTGTTATACAATTTTAATTTTTGGAAAATAGTATTCTTTCAAAATTGAAATAAAAAATGAACATGAGTGACAAATGTTAGTGTAATTAATTAATTGTTACACTAGCATAAGTTAACTTAGGTCATATTTAATTTAGTCCTAGGTTGCATTTTTAATAAATCATTTAATAAATAGGGTAATATTCCCTTGTTCGTAGGAGATAAGATTCCTTCTAGAACTTATCTCAACATTTAATAATCATCTAGATAGGGTTCACATGTTGTCACATGTTGTTAGATCATGACACATGACAACATCTCTTGCATCTTAGGTTTTCCTTCTTACCTATATAATTAGGCATTTTGTTCATTTGTATCATATCATTTACAACATATCATATCAATATAGAATCTTTATTCAACATTCCATAGTTGCAACAATTTCCTTTGTGGTTGATTATCTTTCATGGCAAAAGTCCTTTATTGAAGATTCCAAAGCTTCAGGGACTATGCATCCATAATCTCAACATGGTATCAGAGCTTGCCCAGTGAAACATCAACCCTTGATCCAGGAAGTTGGAGTGCAAGATTCTTGCAGGCTTGGAGTTTTATGTTGCAAGCTAGTTGGTTCTACCTAGGGGCCAAGCTGATTTCTGGTACACATCAGGCTCTCTCCGACCTCTCCATTGCATCCAAAGGCTTCAAAACCCATAGATCGCCTGTTCATTTGACAAAATTAGAGTAATATCGACCGAGAGCCTTTGAGGTACAATATAGGGTTTGCATTTTTTGTACTATCCATACACATTTGTAGGAAAAAATCTCCCCTCTCAGTCCTCTTCAAAGGAATTTTTTTTTAGAAAATCAAAAAAAAAATTATGGCTTTTTTCTGGGCAATTTTTATATAGTTTCTGCAAAAATCAAACTCTGCAGAATCGACCTGCAATTAAATTACATCATTGACATATTATTTTTTCTCCCCATATAGTTTGCATATTATTTTTGCAACGGTCGACATTCAATCGACATTTTAATTACAATTGGAATTGCAAATTAAATTGCACTATTCAATTTTCATCAATTCCAGTATTCCACAGGACTTCCAACGCTGTCCATCATCTTACTGCGTCATTCGTCATGACCCCATCTACTTTGGACTCTCAGCCGATTGGATTTCCCCGCTTCCCGGCCGATCATCCTCTGTTTCCTCCCGCAGAAGGTTAGGCTCTCCACCATGAAGTTTGTAAGCTGACCATTAGGTCCACCCGATGCTTGGCCTCAACCATCCCACTCCAGTCCAGATCCCATGATGCTTAGGAGACTCACGCTACCTTTGAAGATTGCTTCCTCCCACTTCTTTAAAACCTCACCACCCGGAGCCAGCTCATACCACCAATCCAGTAGTTTTTTTTAAAGCATGCAGAAATACGTGGTCCTATACTCGTGACCAAAGGCATTTTAACCCGGAGCTTGCTTTTTTGTGCCCGGTTAGCGGCTTAGTTTCCATTGGTGAAATCTTCTAGGAGGCATAACTTCTGCATATGGTATCAAAAATCTACAAATGACGTATCGTTGGAAAGCTCTTTCAGTCTACTTTTTAGAGGTGTGCCCTATTTTTCCAGATTCTAATTCTATTAAAAAATATTCTTAGTTGAAGTGGAAACCCTAATATTTGGGTTTAGAGGCGATTTCTAGCTTTTCAGTTTGTTTCAAAGGCTTCACTTCAATTGATTGTTCATCAGTTATCTGCTTTCAACATCTTTTGTCAGAAATCTTTTGTTGTTCTCCTCTAATGGTTGACGCATGATTCAAGATTCTTACTCCTCATAATTATCACACATAGAAGGTCAGTATGCAGAGGCTTCTCTGGTCCAAGGGACTCTGGTCCACTTTGAATGAGAATCGACCCCATCTCACCAAAGAATATGAAATTTTTTAGCATCAGATTAAGTGTGAAGAGGCCATGGGGCTCATTGCTCTACATGTCTCTAACTCTTTATTCTTCCATATTGAGGGGTGCAAGACTCCCAAGGAGGTTTGGGACAAGCTCAAGGATCTCTTTGGTTTTGTCAGTGATGTACGAGCTTTGCAATTGGAGGTTGAACTTGCTTCACTCACTATTGATCAATTTCCTTCCATCGAAGACTACCTGGTAAGATTCAAGTCTTTAAGGACTCAGCTTTCTGGGTGTGGCAAAGATAAATCTGACAAAGAGTGTATATTCATGATTCTATCTAAGCTAAGAGGTTCTTTCTCCTACTTTGCTACCTCTTTCTATTCCACCATGGATGGTCTTGGTGATAGCTTTGTTATGCCATCATTTGAGACATTTTGTGAACTGCTGACTCAAGAACTGTGAATCTTAAATCTGCCTTACTTCAAAATGAACAAATCTAAGATTCCTATGAAATAATAAATCATGTTTCAAAATGCAAACAAATTACAAGATAAACTAAAGCATATAAAACATGAAATAAATCCTATTTCATAGTGGATTGGTGCTTCTATGGAAAGAAGCCCTTTCCCAATCCTTTGCTAAGCTTAAATGATGAAATGCCTTGAAGATGGAGTGATGGTGGGAAAAATCAGTTCTTAGTTTAAGAGAGTGACTTTGCATGAAGATTGTGGATAATTTTTTTGAAGAATAAGCCCTTATTTAAAGATTCTCAAGTTGAAAGAATGCTTATGAGAGAGCAATGTGGGATAAAGATTTGGCCAATGCGATGAAGCCACTTGTCAACTTGTAAGTGGTTGAGGAATGTGCAAGTTTTGGTTAATGTGCCAAAGAGGGGGAGATTTTAAATTTGAATTTGAGAGTTAAATGCTGAGTTTGACTTGTGCAAGAGACATGTAAGAGCCATGTAAGAGCTCATAAATGCTTTGTTGGATGTACATGTCAACTTGCTTTTGAATTCAAATTTGAAGGAATATTCCTCAAAGATGCCATGTTGATGGAAAATGTTGATTTTATAAATGAATTAAAATGATTTATTGGTACAAGTGGGAAAAGCTAGAGGATGTGATGGGTGGCTAGATTAGGTTAATCAAGATTAGATTAGCTTAGGATGATGATTAGATGCTTTGACCCATTTGACTTAGATATTTTGATTTATTTAAATAAAAAAGGGATGGAATATGCATTTGGATTTAAATTAAATAAAGTTTGGTTTATTTAATTCAAAGGTTGATGTGAGACTTTGATTTATTTAATTTAAATGAATAACCTTAGGAATGAATTAAATAGTCCTGATTTACTTGGTGAATGATGAGCTTGATTAATTTAATGAGCGGATGAATATGAACTAAGTGCATAATGCTAATTTCACATGTCTACAAGAACAATCCAAGCTCAATCAGGTTGATACATCCACAAAATCCCATGCATTGGTGGTAGGACCATCAAAAGGAAAGGGAAAGAACAAGGGAAAATCAAAGGCAAGAGCTTCTTCTGAATCATCATCTCAGCCTAAGGAAGAAAATCCAAAGAGGGAGAGGCCCAAGTGCAACTTCTGCAATGGGCTTGGTCACACTAAGGATACATGTTTCAAGAGAGAGATACATGAACTAAGGAAAATACTCAAAGATCACAACATCTCTCTCCCTCCCACATCAATCAAATCTCCTCACTCCCCCTCTCATGAAGAGTCATCAGCAGGTATTGTTGGAATTGCCACTATTGAAAATCTTGGTAAGGGAAATGCTTTGATAACTACTTTGGTTGATAACAGAGAAGGATGGGTACTTGACTCTGGTGCTTCCTGGCATGTCACTTCTTCTCAAAAACATATTCTGTGGGATACTTTGAGGCCTGCCAACTTTGATACGATGTTTACAGCAAATGTAGATATTGTCTATGTTGCTAGTATCTGTGATGTTGCTCTTGATGGAAGGAGGTTGGAAGATGTTTTCTACATTCCTTAGATTGCTCATAATTTGTTGTCAGTCTATCAACTTGCTCAGGAGGGATTGAAAATTGAGTTCACTTCAGAACTTTCCATCATCAGGGAAAGGTTTGATGTCCTTATTGCCTATGGTCAAGTAGATCATCATTCCAAGGTATACAAGTTTACCAAATTCTAGGATCGAGATCAACCTGCTCCTGAATCTCTAGATTCAAGGGTAGGAAGCACATCATCACCCCCTCCTCACCAGGGTTGTGGAGGTTGGATTGACTTGGCTCTTTTCATGGCACCATCTTCTTCCTTTGACTCTTCTCTATTGAGATTTTCTCAGTAGGGATGGATACATTCACTTCTTCAGATTTGTGGTACATGGATGGGTTCTCTTCAGGTCTATCTGACTTGGTTGCTCAGTTTCACACTAGTCTTGAAGACATTCTAGAGGGGACTATTCTCCTTTATGGGGGGGCTATCTAGTCCACATATTTTTGATCTCTTTGTATATATGTGATGGTTGTAGTCCTTGGGGGGATAATGTTGAGTCCTCCAAGCATCACTCTTCCATCTTTTTTGCTTTTATATCTCCTTTTTGGGGAGGGGTTTTCTTCTTAGTGGGTTTTCCCCTTTTCTCCAGTTGTGGGAGATTTTTTGCATCTTCATGTACATGGGTACCTAACATGGCCTTGTAGTCGGGACCCATCATCATTATCATCTTTGCATAATCATTGCATTTTCCTCCCTAATTTGAACTTATGGGGGGGGGTGTTAGTGCAATTAATTAATTATTACACTAGCATAAGTTAACCTAGGTCATATTTAATTTAGTCATAGGTTGCATTTTTAATAAATCATTTAATAAATAGGGTAATAATCCCTTCCTTGTTTGTAGGAGATAAGATTCCTTCCAAAACTTATCTCAACATTTAATAATCATCTAGATAGGGTTCACATGCTGTCACATGTTGTTAGATCATGACACATGGCAACATCTCTTGCATCTTAGGTTTTCCTTCTTGCCTATATAATCAAGCATTTTTTTCATTTGTATCATATCATTTACATCATATCATATCAATATAGAATCTTTATTCAGCATTCCATAGTTGCAACACTTTCCTTTGTGGTTGATTGTCTTTCATGGAAAAGGTCCTTTATTGAAGATTCCAGAGCTTCAAGGATTGTGCATCCATAATCTCAACAACAAAAAATAAATATTATGTCTGTAACACATGTATTATACTTCAAAAATAAAATCCTAAAGAATGGGCCTATTTGAAAATTTCCTAGAAAGGGACATTTATTTTAAATTACAAAATTTATTTAAAGGGTTAACAAGACATTGCCTTATAATTAAAAGGTTAGAATAAAAATAGAAGACTATAGTTTTTGTCATCATATTGCAAATATGCAATTTTTTGAGTTCCTTGTATTATGAGTTGATACATGGGGATACTTGTCACTGAAAATTGAAGTGGCTCATACGCTCCAAATTTCAATGTCATCTTGAAGAGCTCATAAATTTGAATCTAACACAACTTGAATGGGAAAAAAAGGAGTTCATACATTCGAGTTATGACCAGTCAAAGTTTGGTCAAACCTTGCAACCAGGCAGGTATTTTTAGGTGAAAAATTGATCTCAAAATTCATCAAAATGAAGAGCTCATTGCCACAATCTCAAAATTACTTGTTTCATAGAAAATGGAGCTTGTATGATGAAGATATGGCTAGTCAAAGTTGAAGGTTGACTAGATGTTGATGTGGCAGTTTACTAGATGATGACGTGGCAAGTGCAGGTGATGTGGATCCCCCTCACTAAATTCATGTACCACCACTACACTATGCTTTATTTTTGAGAAATAAAGTGGTGGAGGCTTATTTTATTTCACAAAATCCATTTGGTGGGATAGGATTTTGTGGGATCCCAAGTGGATTTGGTGGAATCAAATTTTGTGGAATCCCAAGCGGATTTTGTGGGATTTAAAGGCAATGGATTAAAACAAAATCTCATAAAAATTAAAAAAATTAACCCCTTTAAAAACAAATTAAAATGGCTTTAATGGGGATTGTTATTGTTTTATTTGTAAAAATAAGGGAAATTGGTTTTAAGGGGGAAAATTACAAATTTTATGGTTTTAGCCATAAGGGGCAAATTTTTTGCATAAAAGGGGGGTGAGAGTGCAATTGTATTCATTTAGAATTTAGTTTATGCTTTGTGAAGAATGGTGAGAGAGAATTCCTAGGAGATGAGGGAATTGAAGTTAGGACTTTGATAGTGAATTGTAATCTTTGTGCTTTTGGAGCTTGCAGTCAAGCTTGGTGTACTTGTGTAAGAGGAATTTTGTAATTCATTATCGTCCGAGAGTTATGAGGAGACTTTTATCAATTGAAGCCTTGTAATTGTTTATGGAGAATAATCAAGGATCGGTCACTCTATTGGAGAGGGACCCAAGGACATAGCCCTCTTGGCGAACTCTGTTATCAACTTGTGTTTTGTCTTCTCTCTCTTTTCTCTCTTCTCTTCACTTTAATTTGGTTATGTTTGTCTACGAATTTTAATTATGTTTTCAAGACCTTCAGTTTAATCATTTTCAAATTTATTATTCACATGCAACAATCCTAGATCCTAACATCAGATCAAGTGGTATCAGAGCTTTGTTGTGACTAGTGTTTGCAGAGGTGAATGATAACACGATTCAAGAAACAACGAGGTGAAGGAATGCTTGCAGAGTACAATCCTAAGATCAGTAAACAAATAAATTTTCCAAAGATGGAAGGATCAGAAGTTGGACAGAGTCCAAAACTTGATGAGAAGAGCTTTGGAAAAAAATTTCTCAAAATGAAGGCAATGGTAGAAGTTCTTTTTTAGGAAAGGCAGGAAAAGTGAGAATGGAAGAAGAGTGGAAAAGGAGATTCTAGAGAAGCGTGAAGATTGGAAGGACAAAGGGAAAAGACCAGGAGGTGATGATGAGCCTCCAAAAAATCCTTCTCCATCTTCTCCTTCTTCTCAGTCTTCTCCTTCTTCTTCTATTGATTCTACTTCTTCTAATCCTTTCAAGGGTGCACATAAGCCTAAAATTAAATTAGATGTAAAATTTGATTGACCTAAGTATTGTGGGGAATTGAATGTTGAGAAATTAGATGACTAGGTTCAACAAGTAGAAGTCTATTGTAGAGTCAAAGATCTCTTTGATAATGCTTCTAGGATCCAGTTAGCCACTCTTTGGTTGGGAGGAACAACTCTCACCTGGTGGGAGAGTAGAACTCGGGCAAAAATTTCACAACATGGTAGAGTCAATTTAACTTGGGCAGAATTTTTTAATGCTCTTAAGAAGCAATTTTATCCCCTAGGACATATGCAAGAGTTAATGATGGATTGGAAAATGTTTAGTCAAGGGAAAGGTCAAACTTTCTAAGATTACACCCATGAATTTAGGAAGAGGGCTATTGCATTGAATGTTCCATTGTACACCCAGGATACATTACTTAAGTTCATAGGTGGTCTTCATTCTTATCTATGATATTCTATTTTGGTCTTGCATCCTAGTAATCTGGATGAAGTATGTGTTTAGGCCACACACTTAGAGTCAAGAGGTAAGGGTACTTTTATGGAGAAGCTTGACAAGAAGCAATCTAAGGTTGAAGGTAAGTCTGAAGATGCAGGAAAGGGGAAGAAGATAGCTACCATTAAGGAGGATAAGCTCACATGCTCCCATTGTGACAAGGAAGGTCATGACGCAGATCATTGTTGGAAGTTGCATCTAGAATTGAAGTCGAAATGGACTTGTAAACATAAAGGAAAGAAAGAGACCAAAAATGTTGTTATGGATCTTGGTTCAGAGTTTGAAGATGAAACTAAGATAACAATAATGGGATTGAAATGTAAGAATTTTAATACCAATGTTTATGTTGCTAGTTGTACCTCTTCTTCTCAAGTCTATGATGTTCTTGAAGATAAGAAAATAAATGAGCTATTTCACATAAGGGTGGTTGCTAAGCACACTAAAATTGATACTCTCATAGATAGTGGGTCTCAAATTAACCTAATCTCAGAAGATGTTGTAAGGAATTTGGGATTGAAAACTACACTACATCAGAGACCTTATCCACTAGGTTGGGTTTGTGAAAACAATGGATTGTAAGTCACAAGGTAATGTACTTTAAGATTCACAATCACGAGTAAGTATGTTGATGAGGTACAATTTGATGCAGTTCCACTAGATGTTTGTGGGATAGTGTTGGGAAGCCCACATTTGTATGATAGAAAAGCTATTTTCTACAGGGAACTCAACCATTATCATCTATTTAAAGATGGCATTAGGTATATTTTACATTCTCATAGGATCAAGACTGGTAGATCTTTTGCAAACATAGGGCAACTAAAAAGAATGGTTAATGCAAGTAAAGACTTATCTCTTATGTTTGTTAAGTCAAGTGGTTCTAGACATGAACTTGAGGTAATCAAGGCTAATCAGATGTTGCAGGATACGACTGCACAACATGAGGAAGTGGCAAATGAAAGCATTGATGTTCCCTTGGGTAAAAATGTTCCTATTGTGAAAGATAGACATTTTGTTGCTTCATTTGATTTTGTATCTGTATTATTATTCAGCTTGATATTAGTTAGTGGTTATTGGTTAATGGCTATAACAGTTGATGTAGATGCTTATGAAGTGATGGAATGATGCATATGTTTAACAACATTTATCGTAGTCTTGATTGTGGTGATGAGCCAAGTGTTTAGATGGACAGAGGATACAAGACAAGTGGCGAGGCCATTCCCTCACTTAATTTCTCAATAAATGCAACTTTTGGAGGTCCAAAATTTCTCCAATGGGGAGGATTGATCTAGGGGGATACTTGTCACTAAAAATTGAAGTGTCTCATATGCTCTATATTTTAGCATCGTCTTGAAGAGCTTAGAAATATGAATCTAACACAACTTGAACAAGTGAAAAAGGAGTTCATACATTCGAGTTACGGGCAATCAAAGTTTGGTCACACCTTACAACCAGGTAGGTATTTTTAGGTGAAAAATTGATCTCAAAATTCATCAAAATTGGCATCAAAATAAAGAGTTCGTTGCCATGATCCCAACGCTACTTGTTTCATAGAAAATGGAGCTCGTACGATGAAGATATGGCCAGTCAAGGTTGAAGGTTGACTGGATGCTAACATGGCAGTTGACTGGATGATGACGTGGCAAGTGCAGGTGGTGTGGCAAAAAATGTGGACCCCCTCACTAAATTCACATACCACCACTACACCAACTTTATTTTTGAGAAATAAAGTAGTTGAGGTTTATTTTATTTCACAAAATCCATTTGGTGGGATAAGATTTTGTGGGATCCCAAGTGGATTTGGTGGGATCCCAAACAGATTTGGTGGGATTTAAAGGCAACGAATTAAAACAAAATCTCATAAAAATTAAAAAAATTAACCCCTTTAAAAACAAATTAAAATGGTTTTAATGGGATTGTTGTTTTATTTTTAAAAATAAGGGAAATTGATTTTAAGGGGGGAAATTACAAATTTTATGGTTTTAGCCATAAAGGGCAATTTTTTTGTATAAAAGGGGGGTGAGAGTGCAAGTGTATTAATTTAGAATTCAGTTTATGCTTTGTGAAGAATGGTGAGAGAGAATTCCAAGGAGATGAGGGAATTGAAGTTAGGACTTTGATAGTGAATTGTAATCTTTGTGCATTTGGAGCTTGCAGTCAAGCTTGTTGTACTTGTGTAAGAGGACTTTTTTAATTCATTATCATCTGAGAGCTATGAGGAGACTTGTATTAGTTGAAGCCTTGTAATTGTTTTTGGAGCATAATCAAGGATCGGTTGCTCTGTTGGAGAGGGACCTGGAGATGTAGCCCTCTTGGCGAACTCCGTTATAAACTTGGGTTTTTTCTTCTCTCTCTTCTCTCTCCTCTTCACTTTAATTTGGTTATGTTTATCTACAAATTTTAATTATGTTTTCAAGACCTTCAGTTTAATCATTGTCAAAGTTATTATTCACATGCAACATTCCTAGATCATAACATCAGATCATGAGTAGATATATACCCCCACCATTGGTGTAACTATTTAAGAAAGAATTTCCTGTAGTATGAAAGGGCTTCACAATTAAGATATGACAAGGAGTCTCCAATAGGGATATATGAGCAAGATAGATTGTGTAGATTTCATTCAAATTTGCTAATGATTGTTTTGTTCTCCCATTTTGTTTTGCATATGGGGTGCACTAATGATTAGATATAACTTCATAAGTTGATAACTAAATCAATAACATATTACAAAAGCAATTCATTAGGCTCATACTAAATAGATTTTAATTTTGTGAACATAACTTTAACCACAAGTTTAACCACTCCATAGCCTCAAATAAATCATAATACTATGGTCCTAGACATATGTCATCCCCTTAATGTATTCTAACATTCACCCCACCTCAACATTTTTTACCATTAAAACTCAATTCATTGAGTATTGTGAAGGAGGGATTCACTACTCCCAATTCCCAAGACAAACAAGGTCTAAAGAGAGTGAATTTCCCTCAGTCACCTCAAGATTAACCAAAAGGAACAAGATGAAAGAGATTGCAAAAAATGTGTTAAAAGCAAAGTTTTTATGAATGATAATAGACATACAACTTCAAGGATTGAAAGAGCGGATTGTAGAGATTTTTGAGATAGAAGGAGAAGCTCTCAGCCAAAGGAAATGTACACATAAGTGGGATGACAACACGAAATGTTGTCATCTTAGGGATGCACTGGTATCTCGTATGGAAAGCTCAAGACTATGCCTTGAAACAAAACTCAAAGAATCTACATAACTATTTAGAATATGAGGTTTGTTTAATCAACTAACTTAACAGAAAACAAGAATGTAGATAAATGACAAGAAGGGCAATATATCAACTTACAATAGGTCCTACAGTTTGAAACCTCTCACAAAGCTCCACATGAGCAACATGCACACAAGGAAAATGAGGAAAAAAGTTGGGGCTATTTTGGGGCTTGCCTCAATCAAACCCCTTTTTTGGTGTTCCCACCTCCACGAACAACTAGATAGGTAGAGAGAGTAAAATACATAAAGTAAAATAGACACAAGCATGATAAAAGAAAACCTTGTGATCGAAGAGAACCTATATCACAAAATAGACACAAGAGTGATAAAAGAAAGCCCTCCTACAAAGGAGAACATGTTTCATGAAATATAGACACAATAGATTATGTTAGCAAATAGACAAGAAGCAAGAAAGCATTACCAATAATTTTTGGCTCCCTCTTGGCTTGATAGACATGATGTTGAGCGCTTGCAAGAGAGATTTGATTGTTGGTGAGACTTCAATCTGATAGAGCTTCATCAGAGGAATGTGATGTAGAAGAGGAGAGCAAGAAGAGAGAAATTTGGAGTGAATTAGAGTGAGAAGTGTTACAAATGAGAGTGAAAAGGTGATTTTTGTGTAGTTGCATGGGTTGGAAGAGTTGTTGCACTCAGAATATTTCCACGATGAGATGTGTCACAGGAAAAGACTTCCCAAAATCCTCATTTGAATTTGTAAAATACAGGGAGGATAGCATGCCATGCAAGCATCCAACTCGTAATTTTATGACAAACGATGTGGCAGACTGTTGTCACTTCATCATTCATCCTTAAATATTTGAAATCACAAAATTTTGACTCATAAGGTTCTTGTCATAACTACGGCTAGGCACCAATAAATATAGGGGGAAATTACGTAAATGTGAAATTTCCATGGGGTGAAATTCTATGACATTACATTTTTCCCCCACTTTAGTGAGCTGATTTTTGAGAAAAATCGATTGCACTAAAGGAGAAAAGAGAACATTAGAGAAAATTCAAAAGTTTGAAAATTTTATAGATTTGTATGCCAAAAATGATACTGTAGAGGTTGCAGATACCAACAATGCCTCCAATGATTGAGCTCAGTGAGAAACCACAACATCAAATTTGAAGTTCCATTTTGCAAAACTCAAATTTAGGTCAGCTCAAAAATTGGAAGAAGCTACCTAGGCGAGAAGAATGCTCAAGAAAAATCCAGTAGTTCAGAAGAAAAATATGATGAAGAGGTGAGTATATGCCCCCTCCTATTTTTTCCCCCAGCTAGGTGGGGTAAAAACAAGAAGAATGACAAGACCATGATCATCGGAAAAAATAGGTCCTAGGGGGCCTATATATACCTAGGTGGGCCCCTAGAAGGGTCATTTTCACTATTCACCACTAGCGATTTGTTGACTTTTGTGAGATAAAAGTTAGAAAAATGCCTCGTAGACGATATTTCAAGGAGCCTAGGATCGAGCAATTGTGTCAAGCAATAGCCGAGGGAGGCGAGGTGGATTAGG
Source organism: Sequoia sempervirens (assembly GCA_007258455.2). Taxonomy (NCBI): domain Eukaryota; kingdom Viridiplantae; phylum Streptophyta; class Pinopsida; order Cupressales; family Cupressaceae; genus Sequoia; species Sequoia sempervirens. Next base: position 147,666,879 of record VDFB02000008.1, read on the forward strand.
TAAGTTCAAATCAACCCTTGCTTGTCATTTTATGTCATTTTTTTTCTAGTTTTTTCAATTTTTTGAAGTGTAGGTGTCCAGCCAATGCATTGTCATCCCAACTGCGTGTTGGCGGCCTTTAGCCGTGCTGGCATTCACCACGTGGGTTGTCATCTAGGTAGCTTCAATGGTGGAATACCCCAGATAGGAGCACATAGCACAGATGTTTATGCAATGTGCCTCTATCCCAGATGTTGTTTTCGAAAAGAATTTAATGTAGAAGTTAGAATATTTTTTATGCAAATGAGTCTAACATAGATATTTTTCCCTTTTTATAGGATTGGCCCAAGATACACGAGCATGAAGGTGGGAACGTACTAAGGATGTTGTGAGATCAGGCTGCCATGATGCACCCTGATGATGTGGAGCACCTTTTCGGGTGGATTTGTGGTGGGTGTATATCCTCCCAGAGATGTTGTACCATCCGTCGATATTGATCGCATTGATGGAGCGATGGGACTCAATGACTTTGATCTTCTACCTGCCCTCAGGGGAGATGACGGTGGCCCCGAAGGATGTATACTGAATCACTGGATTACCCATCCATGGGAGGTAGGTGGCCTTAAACGATACATGCTCGAGCTAGGAGAGATTTGAGGGCCAACAATACTGCGTAGGGTGCACAGATCTTGGTGACGACATCAACCATATATACATATGATGGTTTGAGCATGGTTGAGTGGTGGTCCCATTGTTAAGGAGGGTAATGGTAGTTATTTTTACCCTTCAATTTACCATGGACGGGCAAGGCTCTCACCTTCACATGGGCCTCACCCACACTATTAGAGAGATGAAGGAGCAATGGATCATTTTTTCCTTGGGTCACAGCATGCTCACTTGTACCACGAGTTGGGTATGTATGTACACTATGACTATTCTAACCTCACTGCCTATATGCTCTTACAGGTGTGGGATTTTTCACATATCACTTGCACCTAGCTAGTCAAGTTTCCTTAAGGGATGGCCCCTCCTACATCGATGGCCCACACATATCCTTTGGTGCACAAATGGAGATATGAAGACCTTTAGTTTTGTCAGTTACAATTTGATACTCTACAGTCCAATCAGATTAGATGGAGACTATATAGAGGCATGTAGTGGGTCTCAGACATGTGGGAGCTATGACATATGTAGTGTGATCAATTCCTGGTGAGTCAGATTGACTATATTATCATGCCATATTACTGGCACAAGGTCACTTGACAGTTTGGGATCCTGCAGACCATTCCCCCTACCCCTTGATGTACACACAAGAAACCAAGAGCACAATGAGACTAAGAGATCATTTTCGTTTGACCATAGTAGATGTCGTTGTTAGCAATGATGGGTCAGGAAATGACGATTGACTCCCGATGTTGGCCATCAACGATGTAGGGGTCGCTTGCGGCTTCAAGACATGGTGGGTGAGACAGTCTTGCCTCAATTTTCTCATCAAATGTCCTAAGGGTGATGCCAGTGCACAAGGGAATGCAAAAACAACAAGAGGAGGGGACAGAGGTGGTGGTGATGATCAAAAGGGAGAGGTGATAGGTGGATCAACAACAAGGTCAAGGTAGTGGTGAAGAATTTCATCTCCTCCAACTACTATCCCTATCTTAGCAACCCCACCCTTAACAGTCGTTGTCCCTACAGTAGTAGCGACAACAGTGGGTGTAGGAGATGTGGGTCCTAGTGTCACACCTCCCCCTAAACCACACTTACAGACCAAGGATCTAGGTATGCGGGTGATTTATGTTATTTTCCTTCAGTATTTCAATTTCATCTCATGTATGTATATATATTCATGTTTTGATATATCATGTGGTATTGATGGAATGTACTGCTCTATGGTAACAATGGACACACAAGAGTGGACCACATTCATCATGTAGTGTATCTCAGAGGTGACCCCGATCATGCCAATCCAAGGGAGCATCCTGGACACTTACAGGTTGGCATTAGTTTGGTGAAATACCCAACTTTTTGAGCCTACTACATGTCTTCAGATAACTTACGAGGAGGCACGAGTGGAGTCTGTACAAAGGACTACTGATGTCACCACTCTGACTAGGCAAAGGAATCAATGGGCGATGGAGCTACATGTTGATCTCATTGAGCGAGACCAAGGTATGATGCAAGCAATTAGTGTTGAGATGGCACATGACGCTTTGTAGAGCTGGCTTTCCGACCTTGATGGGCAGGTGGCGACTGTGAGGCTAGCTATAAATCCACAACTGCATGAGGAGCTATGAAAGTCCCAAGACTACAAATGAGATTCATGCACTACGGGCGAGTTTATCAATCTCGCAGTCACACTGATTGCTCTCCATCACATCCGTCCAACCTAGACCCCCATTGCCACTAGGACTAGAGGGCTTAGGGAGCCATGCACCCATGGGCTAGAGGCCCATTTTTCATGTGTCATTTTGTATACCGATGATATTGTAGAACATTATTTTGGATTTATAGACATACACAAATATATAGTCACCGCACATTTTTCACAGTGATGTGATACATGTATATGACATACATTTTATATATATATATATGAGATTTTGATTTTGACATCATGGTGTTCTCTTTATGTGTATGGTTTTAATTCATATATGATTATGTGATGGATGTTATGGATGTATGTTTAGATTAGATTCTTATCATGATCTAATAAACACACATGGATGTATGTTAATTTAATACAATGATTATCTAGCTGCCTAACCAAAATATGTAATCAAATGCAATGCATGTACATATGTAATTCCTAATTAACGAAATTAACCACACACACATGTTCACATCATAACACAAAATGTAATAATGTGTTAATGAAGGAATGTCATAGTATAACAAACTACAATCTGTGAGGAATGAGTGTTACACACATGACACATAAACACTAGGTGTAGTATCGATGAAGATGCATCACATTGACATGTTATTTTAGAGGCATTCCATCCATATATGAAAATATATAAGCTCTAGAACAATACACAAAGATGATAATGTAAGGGCCCAAGCAATTAGGGCTAAAATTCCCCTTCTGATTAGGCGGCACATTTATATTTCTCTGATTCTCATAGAGAACCAAATCACCTACCTTGAAAGTCCTAGAAAGAACACCCCAATTATAGTATTTATAAAGTGATTGTTGATAAGCTTGAAGGTGGTTGAGGGCCTGCAATAGGCGCTCATTGATAAATTCAAGCTGATGCAAATGATTAGCACGATAAGTGTCATTATCAATTAACCCTTTAAGAGAAACTCAAAAAGATGAAATTTCCAACTCTAAAGGCATGATAGCCTCAATACCATACACAAGGTTATATAGTGTTGTGCCAGTCGGTGTACAAACACTCATGTGATAGGCCCATAAGGCATATGTTAATTGAGCATTGACAATCTTGACCGTGTTTGTTTACTATTTTTTGGAGAATGAGTTCAAGAGTTTTATTAGACATTTGAGCTTAGCCAATAGAATGAGGATAGTATGGTGTATAAAATCGATGTTGAATATGAAACTTTTCTAGGAATTGCTTCACCTCTTTGTTCTTAAATGGTGTACCATTTTCAAAAAAAAGGGTGGAAGGCAACCCGAGGTGAGCAATGATATTGTTTAGAAGAAAGCTACATATGGCTTCAACATTTTTGGATCAAAATGAAACAACTTCTACCCATTTTGTAAAGTAATTTTTAGCAGTGATGATGAAGACACGTCCTTCAAAAGGAGGAGATATTTTTCCAATAATATCCAACCCCAATTTTGCAAAATGGCCAAGGAGAGGTATGATTTTGAAGCTATTGAGCAGGAGCATGAATGAGACGGATATGATGTTGACATTGTAGATACTTCTTGAGAAATGAAAAGGAGTCTTGTTCCATCATTTTCCAAAAGTATCCCATGTGGATAAGTTTACGCACCAAGGATTTACCACCAAAATGTCCACCCCTTGAACCTGAGTGGGCTTCATGAAGGGCAAGGGGTATTTTCACTTTAGTGAGATACCGAAGAAGAAGGCCATCATAAGATTTTTGATAAAGAACATCTGAAAATTTAATGTATCAGACTGAAATTTTGTATATACGAGTGCGAGCATTCTTCGTCACATCATTGGAAAAAATTATAGTCTTCAAATAATTATAAATTTTAGAATACCATTCCTCTGAGTCCACATGAGCACACACAAGAGCATCGGATTCAGGTTGATCAAAGATAGCAATAGAGTGAAGAATTTAAACCACAAAGTCATATTCTTCCATGCCTTCATCCGAAGATAAAAGGGAGGCAACGCTCACCATTGCACCCATGTGTCTATTTTCTCTCCTAGGAACATTGTCTATTGTGAAAGAGGAAAGACGATCAAGCAAGGATAAGGCCAAATCCTCATACTAAGATAGATTATTTTTCTTAGCTTGATACATCCCTATAATTTGATTTACAATAAGTTCAAAATCACCAGGTATGTGAAGATGTTTAATGTTTATAGCAATTGTGGTATGCAATCCAGCTAGTGTTTCATATTTAGTGATACTATTAGTGCAATTCAATTCCAATTAGAAGGATAGAGGAGCTGGATTACCCTCGGGTGAGACTAAAACGATACCTGCTCTGGAGCAAACTTGACATCTTGATCCATCAAAGTACATCTCCCATACAGGCTCATGGTTTGTTGCAAAAAGGTTTTCTTTTGGGAATAAGTCCAAATTAGGGAAGGAATGAGATGAGGGAGCTTCTTCCAATTGATCGAAAATAGCTTGACCCTTAATCACCTTCTGAGTTACAAACTTGATGTTGAACTTAGAAAACAACAATACTTATTTCACTAACCTTCCAAAAAAATAGTTCTAGTGAATAGATGCATCAAAAGATCACTTTTTACAATGACATGAGTTTCAACATGAAGAAGGTAATGTCTTAACTTTTGAGTTGCAAAGACAAGAGCAAGACATTGTTTCTCCGTGAAAAAATAATGTTTCATAATCAACTAGGATATGACTAATGTAGTGGACTACTCTTTCCTTACCACCATCATCATGTTGAGCTAAAAAAGTTGTCAAGGAGTGAGGTGATGCAGAGATATAAAGCAAAAAGATTGTATCCTGCATAACCGACATTAAGATAGGAGGATTGGCCAAATATTTTTTTATCAAATCAAAAATTTTCTAGCACTCATCATCCCATCTAAAATGAACATCCTTCTTCAGAAAACGTGTGAAGGGAAGGGTGTGATCAACCAACTGAGATACTAATCTATGAATTTCTTGAATCTTCCCCTATAGACTACGAAGTTGAGAAATGTTTCTAGGTGGAGGCATGTTAACAATTGCATCAATCTTATTTGTGTCAACTTCGATTCCACGATGAGAAACTATAAATCCTAAAACTTTTCCAACGTCAATGCCAAAGACACACTTAAGAGGATTTAGTATCATCTTATAGAGTCAAAGCCTATCAAAAATAAGATGAAGATTTTCTACGTGATCTAGACGAGTCATAGACTTAGCCCAAATATCATCAACATAATCTTCTAAAATTTTGTGAATGAAATCATGAAAGATTAAGTTCATCATCTATTGATAAGTTGTGCTTGCATTCTTTAACCCAAATGATATTACCACATAACAAAAAGTACCCCATAGGGTAGTGGAGGCTATCTTATACTGATCTTCCGAGTTAATACGAATCTGATTATAGCTCGAGAAGCCATCGATGAAGGACAACAAGGCATGGCCTATAATCAATTCTATGATCATATCGATATTAGGCAACATAAAATAATCCTTAAGAGAAGCCTTTTGAGATCCTAAAAGTTAATACAAATGTGAATACGACCATCAGGCTTGCTAACAACAATGATATTCGATATCTAAGGCGAATAGTCAAGAAGAAGGATAAATCCTGCTTTCAAAAGCTTCTCTATCTCAATATTAACTTACAATGCAACCTTGGGATTCATCTTTCGAATTTTTTGTTTAACATTCTTAGCATTGGGACATAGAATGATATTGTGAACCATCATAGACTCGTCAATATCGAGCATGTCCTCATATGACCAAGTGAAAAATATCAGGATGAGAATGTAATAGGTCAAAATGATGCTTACTCTTTTGGAGAAAGGCACTTTCTGATTTTAATCACCTTTTCATAAGATTTAGGATCCATGAAAACATCAGTAGTGTCCCCTTTAAGGATAGAACTACGGTCTTTAGGATGGGGAATAAGAACATCATCATCCCCATTAGATAAAGGAGCCTCCCCATCTGTACTCAAAATGGATTCTCCAAAGTATGCTTGTTTATGCAAGTGGTACGAGAGTCGTCGTTTATGGTGATTAGAAGGAAGATGTGAGTAGACACCTAAAAATTATTCCAACACTTCCTCTAAGGAGAAAATGTCTAGGGGAACTTCATTACATCCTACTTTACTCTCAAGTAGTTTGAGATGAACTAGATTAAGAGGTTTAGCGGAAATCATATTGACACTCCACCACGGCTTCTACCTAAACTATTCAAGAGAGCAACCCAGCCCCAAGTTACACTTACAAGGCCTAACTTGGATAGGGACTTGGATTCCTTGTTTGATATGACCAAAACCCTTACGTCTATAACCATAGTTAGAGACTAGTTTGTATCCAGGGTTGTAACATGTTTGCAAATCCTGAGAAGGAGGTGGGTCAACATAGAGAGTTTCATTCCACCAGTGAGTATCAAATGCATCCATGAGATCACAATCATCCTTCTTGAAAAGACTAAAAACATTAACTTCCTCAACAAAAGCATGATTATCTTCCTTAGTAGGGGTATATTCATTTTCCTTGATAGGATCTTAATTATCTTTCTTGGAGGGAGGATAATCAACTCTCTTGGCAGAGGTGTATGAGACTGTCAAAAGGTCAAGGTGGATAGGGTCTACCTTGTATTCGCTAATGAAGAACTTAGAGAAATCCAAGGACCCTAATCATCACCAAGAAATGCATTCGGTTTAGAAGAATTGGAAGGGGAAGACTTAGGATTCCTTACTTCAGACTGACCTTCTTTAAGGGCACCCATCTTAAGGGATTCCTTTAAAGTAGGCACCGTTGAAGAGAATGCCAACACATCAGAAGATAATGATGGAGTACAATTTTTAAGAGTGAAAACAACTGAGGCCCGACCAACAGTTGTCATCTCACAAAGGTGCACAACCTTGAGGTTGGCCTTGATTGTAATTACTTCATTATTAGCAATAAATTTTATACAACAATGCAAGCTAGAGGTTATAACTCCCAAAGCATGAATCCAAGGTCTCCCTAGGATAATATTGTAAGGTAAAGGACCAAACATTACATAAACCAAGGTGGGTATGGTCACAAGTCCCAACCTCAAAGGCAAGATTATAGGGCCTAAGGCTTGACGACCAACATTCTCGAATCCACGAATATACAAAGAAGAGGCAACTAAGAAGAACCAATTTTAATATTAGGTAATAAATCTATGTTGCATACGTTGAGAGTCAAATTAGTGTCAACGAGAGCACGTCTAATACCAATGTTATTAACGTTAACTATAATCATCAAAGGATCTGCTTGCTTTTGTACTTTTGGGCGCAAGAGTTCCTCTGGATAGAAGTAATATTTGGTGAATTCATGCCAATATGAGATATCAACACATTTGCATCCATCAAACTACTAGAAGAAGGCAAGAGGATATTTTGCAAGGCTTCCTGAAACATACCTTGATAAATCAAAGTAGACTGAAGCAAATCACATAGTGAGATCTTGACTGGAGTAACATGAAGTTGCTCAACAAGATTGTAATCACTAGGTGATTTAGTTGTAGGTTAGGTGTTGAAGGAAGACTTTGTTGAGAAGGTGGTAAGGAAGTAGGAATAGAAGATGGTTGATTCACATTTTGTTGATTTCTTCTAGTATTATATGTGTACCCTACGACATTATAAGAAGAAGAGTTTGTAGCTCTTAAGAATCTTGTGTATAGGTCCAACAAGTTATTAGAGATTGGAACCCCACAAATAGAATGAATCCTATTAGGAGAAAGGCTTGCTAGAGTCAAGTAAATGATGGGTCTCTTAAGCCTTTGAGGGGCCACGAAGACAATCACTACATTCACAGCCTCTTTGACTCACGAAGAGGAAGTAGACGCTTGTGATGAAGAAGTTTGTTTAGGAGATCTATGGATAGGAAAAGATGCCTCTAAGAAATCATCCAAGGCATCATCTAACAAATCAAAATCCTCCTTAGAGAAAACACTATTATAAACGTTAAAACATTGTAGAAAAAAATCCGACATGATTCAAAGATTATTCACTAAAATGTGGAGGGGATTCGCTACTCCCAAGTCCCAAGACAAATAGGGTCTAAAGGGAGAAAAGTGCCCTCAACCACCTCAAGACCACCTCAAGATTAACTAAAAGGAACAAGATGAAAGAGATTGCAAAAAATGTGTTAGAAGCAAAATTTCAAGAATGATAACAGATAGACAACTTCGGGGACTGAAAGAGCGGATTGTAGATATTTCTTGGATAGAGGGAGAAGCTCTTAGCCAAAGGAAATTTGTGTGTAAGTGGGATGAGGACACAACACATTGTCATCTCAAGGACGTGTTGGTGTCTTGTATGGACAAAGGACTAAACCTTGACATAGAACTCAAAGAATCTACTTAACTATTCATAATTTGAGGTTTGTTTAATCAGCTAACTTAATAGAAAACAAGAATGTAGATAAATGAAAAGAAAGGAAAGATATCAGCTTACAAGAGGTCCTACGCTTTGAAGCCTCCCATAAAGCTCCACACAAGCAACTTGCACACAAGGCAAATGAGGAAAAATGTTGGATTTGTTTTAGGGCTTGCCTCAATCAAACCATCGTTTTGGTGTTCCCACCTCTATAGACAACCAAATAGATAGAGAGAATAAAAGACACAAAGTAAAATAGACACAAGCGTGATAAAAGAAAACCATGTGATGGAGAACCCATGTCATGAATGTTACATCCCTACCTTTAAATCTCTTTTACTTTTTACTTTTGAAGTAATTTGTAGATGATTACGTATGATTCAATGATTAGATGTTTAGAAAAAATGTCTGGAAAAATTAATGTATCTTAAGTTACGTTTATTTCACTAAAATTGGCATGTGTTTAAAAGTTGTCAAGATGTGATGACTTCATGAGGATTATGAAATGATTATTAATACACTAATCTTTAGTTGGTGATGGAAAGTTGCATTCAAGAATCAGGTTTCCGCCCTGCGAGAAAGGGAGGGAGAGCATCATTGGAGAGGAGGATATAGATACAAGGAATAACAGGTTATCGCCATCTTAGGTCTAGTGTTGATGCAAGAATGGTGAACCTAGTTGAGTCGGGTAAGGGATATTCGACCCTTTTGGTCTAAGTTTATTTCTTGATTCGACAAGTTTTTGATGTCGTTTAAGTCTAGTTCTTGTTGTATATCGTGTTTAGAAGATTGTCGTTAGTAACCGATTATTTGACCCTTGTGTTGATATGATTCTCTTAAGGGTTATTAACTCTCCTTTATTATAAAACAAATGAATATATGAATGTCAGTATACGTGAGATAAGGTAAGCATATGTACTCATATAGATGGGTGCATGGATGCATATATGCGTACAAATACATAGATATTGTCAACATACAAACATTTGTGTTCAAGTACGTATGGATACATACACACATGCATAAGTTATTGTGACAGATCAACTCTTGGTAAAGGAGGGACAAATCATATTTGAATTGATCAACCCTTTAATGAGAAGCTTATTTGAATGTTATGGCAGTAGGTATATATATATACACATTTGCTAATGTCTATATGCCAACGTAAAGGCCTTTTGTCATTGAAGGTGATAGAAGTTTCAATTCAATGAAAATGCTTTTGAAAAGATATTACAAGGCCACGTCATAATGCTTGAGGGTGGCACATGCTTAAGCAATGTGCAAGTCAAGTGTTACCATGATTGGAGTCGTGGCTATCTCCACGATTTGTTAAGTGATAAATGATTGCTTTTAAATTGTTCTTTAACAAATTTTGAATTGTTTCTTGAGCCGCGGTTAGTATCTAAGGCTACGCTTATTTTGCATAAGGGAACGTAGCAATGGTAGCGTCCATCATGATCCTAGGTGGAGTGAAATCAGTGCTATAACTACCATTCTAATGGAATCTTGAGCTTATCTTCACCGAGCCATTCTTGGCAAGAAAAGGGATGGCGGTAACTATTTTTGACATGATCTTTTATCTCAACTTGGAAACAAATCAATAACTAATGTGTCGGGACATCATGCAAAGAATAGGGGGGCATGATAGGAGGGAAGGTAACTTTATGCACTTTTGTTCTGTATTTTACATGGTTGTCTATGCTTTGTTTGACAGGCAACGTGAGAATGAAAAAGAGGAAGGTTCTCATTTACCTCAAATGGAGGAAGAATGAGTGAAACCATAGAGTATAGAGGGGGCCGTGAGAGGAAGTGCTAGTTAAATTCTCCTCTCTTAATAGTTCACTGTAGACATTGGAAGCCATTGAAAGCCACTGCATATCTCCATGTAGGCCGATACCTGCCAAGTCTATTGCGACGAACTTAGTTATGACTTTCATTGTCATTAGCCTCTATTTTGAAATTGAAGAACCTCCATGTTTGCTAACCATTAGGTAGTTGGCATTGTAATAGAAAAATATCAAATTTGAAAGGAAATGTTTTATCTGAACCAAAACAAATCATTCTAAATCTTTTATGCCGCTCTGGCTATGAGGTGGCTTTTCCTTGGAGGGAGTCTAGTAGAAAAAATTATGCATTTTTTTCCTTTTGGAGTATGCGAAAATTAAAGAAATCAAGATTACGTGAGAAATGAGCAGGAATTTGGTGTTGAAAATAAAGTGAATAGGTTCCTTGGAGGACCGATACAATGCCTCATTCCATAAGAGGCTCGTTAGATCACCTACCTTCTATCAAAAAGATTGATGATGGTTAAAGGTTGGTAAATGATACAATAATTACACCTTGGTAGAGGGCTGATGAGTGTTGAAGACTCTGAAAATCTTGCAAGCTCATGGCAGTGTTGAATCAACGGATCTCAGCCTTGAATCTATCACTAAGGTGCTAGTTAAACTTTGGAGGCTTGGCTTGAAGCCACAAGCATAAAGGAGAATGACCATTTTGAGTAAGAGTTAGGATTTCATCTTTGCTCAAGGAAAGATAAAATGAACAAGGCCAATGCTTGAATGTCAAGCTAGGGAGGCATAGCTTGAAATCTTGCTACTTCTATTTTATCCTCAAGATTAAAATCTATTAGTGGAGATACAACACGAGTTGCCACAATCACTACAAGGCAAGTAACCTTTCTTCCCTCTATGATGGATATACTATTTTCCTTAATTGTGTACATATATACATTGTGATGGTAATGGTTATCTTAACCACTAGTGAGGTAAATTTTTCCTTTAGTCCATCCTCTGGAAGAATCTTCATTAGTTCTTTTAAAATCTCTACGTTGAGAGAGTGTAACTATTTGATACTTATGTTATGATTTATCTGGAGAGAGAGAGAGATATCTAGGTAATACAAGATATAGACCTTGAAGCCCTTATTGAACTATTTAATTGCTAAGTACACAAAATACAAAGTTAACCCCAGGTTGGGCATCACTAGAGTGATTAATCTAGGATTGGGCATTGTGAGACTCGTATCTCATTCTCACAAGAAAGTGGAAAAGTATTTTGATTGATGAAGGTTTATATGATATACATATACTAGGATGTTATATATAGAAGTTTAAAACCTAACTTATGTTGGAATTCAGTTGTTCCAAGTAGACCAAAGGGTGGAAAACAAATTATTATGTTTTATATATCAAATCCTTTAAGGATTGAAAGAATAACTTGATCAAGACAAGTGTTGGGAAAGGATAGTATTATTTAAACTATTATATTGGTAAGGGAACACCTTGAATATTATGTTTCATTATGTATGTAAAGTGTGAACTCAAACAATGGCAAGTGGTCTAGGAAAGACTAGAAGAATTTGTTCTTATGGCTTGTTACACTTAATTTAATACCTTTGGAAAAACAAGGATGTTGATATTTCCATGTATTGGGTTAGAGAACCTAAACCCTAGCATTGAAACAAGGAGGATATAGGAAATCTATAACTCCTATGTCAGATATGACACTGTACATATATCTATATTGTTTGACAGTGAAAGGTTGAGGAAACTATAGAACAAGACAAGAAGTTTTTTTAATACCTTAAGAGATTCTATGTTAATGTCGAAACTCGATTTAACACACCAAGATGTTGGGTATTGAATCTTGAGAGTAAAATGACAGGAAGTCATAAACCCTAAATTTTGCAAGGATGCAATAAGGAACTTATAAAAAGCTTTCAAATACCTAAATCTTTACATTACATGTATGTCCTAGATTAAGGACTAGTTTTGAGTTAGATTGGCTAGAATGGATTTTCGGTACAAACCAGTTGTAACAAGAGTACCAAATAAAGTAAGTAAACCATAGGATGATATAGTTCCAAGACGAGTCAGAGGTGTGTGTTTAGATGGCATAACCAATCAAAATGATCATACTTAGCTAAAAGGGATCTAGAGTTGTATGGTCGATTGAGTTTTGTAGGACACATCCCTAGGACTTAGATGGAGAAACTTGAGAGTTCCTTATATCTATACTCTTCGAGAAGGGTCGGGTCACTTCCAGTTGGGAAGTGTGCGGGGGACCACTTGAGTCCGTGGTTGGAGGAAAAGCACTCGGATGATGCTCTCCCTCTGTAGCAGTAGACTCTTTGAGGTTTGTGAAGATAGAGATCAACATTGTAGATGAAGTGAACTCCAAGTTTTGGCTTACGACAGACAAAACCCATGAGGTAAAACTATTCTTTATGCCAAGTGTATTTTTGAGATATAAATGAAAAGTGTCTAGACTTCTCTTGATTCTAGCTATGATTACATATTTCAAGTTAGAAATTATTTGGAAAACTTGTACTTTATTTCTTGTACTCGTGCAAATGTTATTAAAAAAAAAAATTCTCTCATGTTTACTAAGTTTATTTACCTTCTAGTAAATTCTTGAGATTACTTGAGTATTAAGAAGAGGGTTGTTACAATGAAATAGACACAAAAGTGATAGAATCAAACCCTGCTACAATGGAGAACCTGTATCATGAAATATAGACATGATAAATTATTCTAGAAAATAGATAAGAAGCAAGAGAGCATTACCAACACTCTATGGCTCCCTCTTGGCTTGATAGATGTGACGTTGAGTTCTTGCAAGAGAGTTTTGGTTGTTGGTTTAGACTTCAATTCGGCAAAGCTTCATCATAGGAAAGTGATGTAGAAGAGGAGAGCAAGAAGAGAACAAGTTGGAGCGAATTAGAGTGAGAAGTGTTGCAAAAGAAAGTGAAAAGGTGATTTTTGTGTAGCTACATGGGTAGGAAAAGTCGTTACACTTAGAATCCTACCACAATGACATGTGTCACGGGCAAAGAATTCAAAGATTCCTCATTTGAATTTGTAAAGTACAGGGATAGTGGCGCGCTGCATGGATGTCTACGGTCCGCACAAGCATCTAACTCGTAATTTTGTGAGAAACAAGGTGGCGGACTACTGTCGCTTTGTCATTGGTCCTTATAGAGTTGAAATTGTGAAATTCTGACTCATAAGGTTCTTGTCATAGATGTAACTAGGTGCCATAAATGCAAGGGCAAATGCGCAAATGTGAAATTGTCACGAGGTGTATTTTTATAACATTACAAGTACAAACCAATCAAAACTAGATTATGGGTAATCCATATCAGCTACTTCATAGTCTCGTATACATCACAATACCATATCCATAGATATATACATCCCATTGTATCCTACATTCAAACAACCTCAACATTTTTCACTCCTAAAGTATGAAAAGGTAACAGAAGTAGTGAAGTGCACACTACATACCATGATTGAAATCCAATCATCAACAAATGATCTTGACAGGTCACATTCTTTATGATGCCATACTTTCTTTTCATCAAGTTCCTAGTTTTTAATTTGAGCTTAAATATTAAACATCAAATCTCAAACTTGATCAAGACTCAATCCTAAATTAAGTACCAAACACTTTCCAATGATAATTACGATCATATGTAAGCAAAACAATAAAATGTGATGCCAAAGCATTATCAATGTTGGCATAAAAATGATGAAACTATTATATATCTACTTTTGTATAGAACTATAAAGCTCAACATTGTATTTATATTTATATATAATTACACTATATAAGGCTCTGTGAGTGTGTGTGTTCGAGAGAGATGTGGGTATAGAGCGAAGTGTCTTGATGGGTCTTGAAAGGAGGTTTGCCAAAAAAGAAGTTTTATCCATGATTCCTTGATGAGAACTTTTAGCAAAATGTGTAGGTTTAAATGCAATTTCTTGCAATCTATGCAAACATGAGCATAAGAATTCAAACATCTAAACCCTACTTAATTTATTCTCATTTCCGCATTGTTTTGTTTTGTTGGATATGTGAAGTCCAATGGACAAACTCTTGCACTTCTCTTATTTTCCCTTCAATTTCACATCTCTTCAACTTCTTTAGAGATGGATATATTTGTAGATAATGTAATCATTTATTGCATTGCATAGATGAAATAAGCTTCTTGTTGTATGTGTAACAAAATAGTGATATTAATAACATAGTTTTCTCCTGCTTCCCATGGATGTAGCCATTATGGTGAACCACGTAATCTTGGTGTTGTGTGTGTTCATTAATTGTTTCTCTTGCAACTTTAATTTTTGCAACTGTTAGTTATTTATCTGCACTTATACTCAACAATTGGTATCAAAGCTTAGTGAAGAAGCTAATTGGGAATTTGTGAAGAATTTTCAGAAAGATGGGAGAAACGGATAATGGAGAATTAAAAAATTGTCGAGACCTAATTTTGGAATGTGGAAAATGTAAATGGAATTGTTGTTGATCCAAAGAGATCTTTCAATCACACTTGAAGGCAAAGCCAAGAAGCCAAATATGATGTTTAATGAAGGGTGGGAGAAAATGGATAAGAAAGCAAGAGCAACAATCATCCTCGCTCTATCCAATAATGTATTGTTTAATGTTGCAACAGAAAAGACTATGAAAGGATTGTGGGACAAATTGTTTGTTATGTATGAGATGGTGTCGACTTCAAACAAGGTTTTTCTCATGAAGAAATTGTATAATTTGAAGATGGAGTTAACATGATAAATCACCAAAATGAATTATATACATTAATCAACCAATTGATTTTCGTGAACATAAATCTGGATGACAAAACCAAAGCCATCTTATTATTGTGCTCTTTACCAGACAGTTGGGAACAAGTAGTAATGAAAATCAACAATTCTATGTCTAGTAAAAACACACTAAAATTCAATGTTCTTGCCACTCTTCTTAGCGAAGACATGAGGATAAAAAATCAAGGAAACTCATTGGGTGATGCCTTGATTTTTGGCAATAGAGGGAGACATCAAGATAGAGGCAAAATAATAATAGGAGGAGATCAAAATCTACAAAGAGGTCTAAGTCTAGAGGAAGAAATGGAGGTTGTTGGCTTTGTGATAAGGACACACCAAGAAAAAATGTTGGTCATACAAGAAAGTGAAAAATTAGTTAAATGACAATGAAGTTAACACCACATATGAACAAGATGAAGGTGCATTAGTCTTGTCAACAAGTGAAACTATAGTTGATTCATGGGTGTTGGACTCTGGTGCCTCTTTTTATGTAACCTCATGCTAGGAAGCTTTCAAAAATGATCAAGAAGTTAAATTTAGTAAAGTCTACCTTGGTGGCAATGAATCATTAAATATCATGTTGGCAAAGGTGACATAATGTTGAGATTCAAAAATGGAAGTGGATGTTGTGGGATGTGAGACATGTTCCAAATCTTAAGATAAATTTGATTTCAGTGGTACAACTTGATGCTCAAGGATGTAGCATTAGTTTTTCTTCAAACACTTGGAAGGTGACCAAAGGACCCTTAGTGATTGCAAAGGGCAGCAAATTAGGCAATTTATATGTGTTAGAGAGCCACGTTGAAGTGGGAGTTGTGATGGTGGTTGTGGATAGCAACATAGAGCTTTGACACAAGAAGCTCGGGCATATGAGCAAGAAGGGACTTGAAATTTTGCTCAAAATAGATCAACTTCCAAGTTTGAAATCTGTTGATTTAGAGTTGTGTGAGCATTGTATCTATGGATAACAAAGGCAAATCAGTTTTTCGAAGACCGAACATGAAAAAAAGTCAAATCCTTTGGAGCTCATGCACTTGGATGTGTTTGGTCCTACAAAGATAACCTTAATTAGAGAAGCAAATTATTTTGTCACCTTTCTTAATGATTGCACTCGTAAAGTATGGGTTTATATGCTAAATAGGAAATCAGAAGCATTTAGAAAATTTAAAGTTTTCAAAACTATTGTTTTAAATCATACCGACAATAAAATCAAATGTTTAAAAATAGATAATGGTGGAGAGTTTTTCTCTTTGGAGTTTGATAATTTTTGCATAGATAATGGCATCCAATGTATTTAGATCCATTCACCCATCAAGAAAATGGTGCAACTAAGAGGATGAATCAAACAATCTTGGAGAAAGCTCGGTGTATGCTCTCTAATGCAAGTTTGGGCAAGGAATTTTGGGCAAAGGCAATAAACTTAGTGATTTACCTAATCAATCGAGGCCCTTTATCTCATTTGGACTTTGACATTCTAGAGGAGAAATGGTTTGGAAGAAAAATTTCCTACAATTACCTACGAATATTTGTTTGTGAAGCATTTGCTCACGGTCCCAAGGAAAAGAGAACAAAATTGGATCTTAAACCCAAACAATATATTTTTTTTTGGTTATGGGGAAAAGCAATATGATTTTAGGCTATGGGATACAATTACCAAACAACTAGTTTGCAGCTAGGATGTGGTCTTCAATGAAAAGGTGTTTCTAAGTTTGTAAGCACAGGGGACACAAGTAAAAGACTATGTGCCATTATCACATATCACAAATGGCAATGATATATCTACACAAGCACTGACACATGAGGTAATTTGTAGTCATCTTCACAAGGCACGGTTGGAGCAACAAATCAAGTGGGAGCCTTGCATCCCACATGACTCTTTCAACGGTTGCCCCATTCACCGAATTCAACACCCAACACTAAGGCCGCAAGTGCTAATGAAGTTACTTTGCAACCCTTTCAAACTGTCGTCTTCCCTCAAAATTTGCAATGTGACACTTCCACATAGCCTCAAACTATTTTGTCTCAATCACATGAAATATAGAGGAGTCATGCTGACAATGTTGAAAATAATAATTTTGATGATGTTGGTAATTTGCAACATCTACAAAGAAATGCAAATAGCCAATCACAAGAATTAGCTCCTCAACTGTGGAGGTCCATTGAGGAGCATTGAATTCCAACCAATTTTGATGACTTTACATCATTTGCTAATTTATTGATCAAGTGTAGCCAAATACCTACAAAGACATCAATCGTGAGAAGTGGATGGATGCCATGAAAGAGGAAATGGATTCATTGATGGCCAATCACACATGGGATTTGGTGAAGCTTCCACCCAATCAAAGAGCTTTGAAGAATCAATGGGTGTATAGATTGAAAGAAGAGGGAGGCAAGAAATGCTATCAAGCTAGATTGGTGGTGAAAGGGTATGATCAATAAAAGGGAATAAACTTTAATGAGATCTTTTCACCGATTTTGAAGATGACCACTATTTGAGAAATTTTGGCTTGACAATGATATATAACCTCAAACCCAATCAACTTGATGTGAAGACTACATTCCCCCATGACAACATAGAAGAGGAGTTATATATGCACCAGCTTGAAGATTTTGAGAGACAAGGGCAAGAGGATTTGTATTGCAGATAGAGGAAGAGTTTGTATGTACTTAAAAAACAAGCCCACCAATAGTGGTACTTCAAGTTTGATTCTTTCATGGTTGAGCAACACTTCACCAAATGTGAATCTAATCCATGTGTCTACTACAAAGTGTTGGAAAATGGTGGGTTTGTTTTATTGCTGCTGTATGTTGATGATATGCTAGTAACAAGCACTAGCATGAATGTTGTTTGTGATTTGAAGAAAAAATTAACTCACAAGTTTGCAATGAAGGATTTAGGGGCAGCAAAGAGGATTCTTGGTGTGACTATAATCAGGGATAGATAAAGAGAGAGACCAGATTGTCACAAGAAAAATACATTGACAAGGTCTTGGATAAATTCAATATGAACAGTGCTAAGGCTATAAGCACTCCACTTGCTTATCACTTTCGTTTATCCTCCAAAATGTGTCTCAAAACACCACAAGCTCAAAAAGACATGAAGTGTATTTCCTATTCATCAACTGTTGGGAGTCTCATGTATGACATGGTGTGCACCCATCCTAACATTGCGCATGCAGTAGGAGTAGTGAGTAGATTTATGAGTAGTTTGAGCAAAACTCATTGGCAAGCAATGAAGTGGATATCAAGGTATTTGAAAAGCACTTCCAATAATGTTTTGTCCTTTGGAGGGAAAGATGGAGAACTACAAGGTTTCATTGATTCCAATATGGCCAGTGACTTGGACAACGAGAGATCACCTACAAGTTATATTTTTACATTTGTTAGGGAAACGATCAATTAGGTTTCCAAATTGCAACAAGTAGTTGCACTCTCTACTACTGAGGCTGAATACATTGCTCTCACTAAAGGTGCAAAATAAATGATATAGTTGCAACGATTATTGGGTGAATTGGGATGCAAACAACATGTTTTCACTCTCTTTTGTGATAGCAACAACACTATTCACTTTACTAAGAAAGCAACATTTCACAATCAAACCAAACATATTGGACTGCGGTATCACTTCATCCAAACTATTATTGAGGAAAACAAACTCAAAGTTGAAAAGATTAATATGAAGGTGAATGCAACTGATGCACTGACAAAGATAGTTTCAAGGGAGAAGCTCGAGTTTTACAGCGCTTCTCTTGGCATTGTCAAGATGTAACAATTAAGATTGAAGTGGGGGAATCTCTTAGACTTGGACTTCACATGGGAAATTGTTGGATATGGTGAAGTTCAACAAACAGCCTCTTAGACTTCTCTAATTTTCCCTCCAATTGTACATCTCTTCGACTTCTTTGGAGATGGATATATTTGTGGATAATGCAATCATTTATTGCATGGCATAGCTGAAATAAGCTTACTGTTGTATGCGTAACAAAATAGTGATATTAATAAGAGTTTTCCCCTACTTCCCATGAATATAGCCATTACGGTGAACCACGTAATTTTGGTGGTGTGTTAATTAATTGTCAGTGTTCCACGGAAATGCGTTCCCCCCCCAATTTGGTCGCATTTCGGAAACGAGGACATCTCGGGGATGGGGAGACGGGTACTTGGCATTTCCCGCCGTCCTGCCACCATCGTCGGTGCTCCTCCAGAGACGAGGAGACGTCTTCGCGTCTCCCAAGGAGACTTGGAGATGTGGAGACGTCTCCAAGTCTCCAACTCTCCTGGGGAGACGCCCAGGCATTTCTCGAGAGGCTGGGAGATGCATCAATGGGCCGACATAACACAAAAAAATTAAATAAATTTTGATTTTTATTTGTTTATTGTTGCCCTAATTTGGCGTGGGCCCCACCCCTTCCTCCAAAACAACAAAAAACCTCTTAATTTTATCATTTCAATCACATTTACAAAGACTTATTTTTTTTGGAGCCAGCAGAAGAAGTCTGATTGAAGGAGTGAAAAAAAAGATTGCAATTGTGATAGGAGTGAGAAAGAGCAAGAAGAAGAGGAAGAAGATGATTCTACTCCATTTTGGAGAGATTTTTCAAGCACAAGGTAGGGTTTTTAAAGTTTTTTTCAAATTTCTTCTTGTTTTTGTTTTATTTTCTGAGTTTAAACTTGTTCTTTTTTTTCTTATTCATCTCAAAGACTCAAAATCAGATTTGATGTTGAATCTTGATGGCAAAATGATGAAGATGAATGAATCATTCATCATTTTTCCCTCAAGATTCAACATCAAATCTGATTTTGAGATGAACACGAAAAAAAAGCAAGTTTAATATTAAAATTTTAAAATAAAAAATTTGATGTTGAATCTTGAGGGAAAAATGATGAATGATTCATTCATCTTCATCAATTTGCCCTCAAGATTCAACATCAAATTTTATTATTTGTTAATTTAATATTTTTATTTAAATTTTTAAATAACTTATAATATAAAATTAAAGTAGGCTGATTTTTAAATTATAAATTGTAAATTTTGTTTTCAAATTTGTTATTTCAATTTGTTAAAGTAGGCTGATTTTATTTTAATTTTGTGAAATGCAGTGTCACTTTCACGATGAGCACCCAAGACATGAGTGGGGATGACATGGAAATCCATTCTCATAGTGAACATGATTCAGATTTTGAACCTGAGAATGAGGGGGATGATCATGGGGCTGATCCTGCAGCCCAATCTAGTTCCATGGCGAGTGCACAAGCTAGTACAGGTTGCCCTTCAGAAATTTTGGTAGAGTTTGCTAGGGGTCATTTTGATCCGAAGTCTCCTCTCAAACAGTTTGCTACAAGAATACAAAGCACATCAAGTTCAGGTGGGGGAACAAGGAAGTGGAAGTGCAACATTTGTCATATGGAATGGTTTGGTAGCATCACTCGAGTGAATGCACACTTTCTTTTTTGGACAGGAAAAGGTGTGGACCCTTGTAAGTTTTTGAAGGAGGCTAAAAATATAAAATATAGAATGGAGTTTAACAAGCTTTGGGGCATTCCAGAGGACACAAATATTTCAGTCCCTACTACTTTGACTGCTAGGGCAGCCCTTCAACAAATCCAGCATGCATCAGTGCCACATACTTTTCAGACGGGAGGAATGATGTTTGGATCTTCATCCACTTCCACTTCTAGTGTCGCTAGGGGGACAGCCACAGGGAAACGCAAGTTGCAGACATCACAAAGTAACCCCATAGCTAATATGTTTAATGTGCAGCTGAGAGATGAGATAGATGAATCCACTGGCAAGTTATTTTTTGCCAATGGAATTCCATTTCATGTTACACGGTCTCCTTATTATAGGGAGATGATGGCTATGGTGGCTAAGGGAGGAACATCATATGTGCCACCAGGTGAGACGAAAATGAGGACCTCGATCTTGGATAAGTGCTATTCCAAGATCAATATTTTGATGGAGAAGCTGAAGGCATGTTGGGTGGCATCTGGGTGCAACATAGTTATGGATGGGTGGATGGACATTAGCCATCGTCCACTCATCAACATCATGGTCACATGTGCAGAGGGCCCATACTTCCTTAGAGCAGTTGATTGTACAGGGCATCGCAAAGATGCTGATTTTCAGTTTCATGTCCTCAGGGAGGCTATTGAGGAGGTTGGGCCACAAAATGTGGTCCAAGTAGTCACAGATGCAGCCCATGTGTGTAGAGCAGCAGGGAAACTCATTGAGGCAGCCTATAGACATATTTGGTAGACCCCATGTTGTGTGCATGCCATGAACAATGCACTCAAGGACATGGGGAAGATTGATTGGATTAGAGGAGTGGTCACCGATGCGAGAGATGTGCAGATGTTTATCTGCAACCACCACACTTCCCATGCACTCTTTAGGACCTTCACGAAGGAGTTCTTGAAACCGGTGGAGACCCGATATGCATCATATTTCATTCTCTTCGAGAGAATGATTGAGTTGCAAGAGGCATTGCAACTCATGGTTATGACTAATGAGTGGAATAGGTGGGCCGAGGCCAAGACAGCACAGGGGAGAAGGGTGAAGGAGATAGTGAAGAGTGATGTGTTTTGAACTGATGCGAAATACATTGTCTCCATCATTTCTCCAGTATTCCAAGTTATCAGATATGGGGATGGGGATGCACCTAACCTTGGAGAGGTGTATGAGTGCATCGACTCTATGCTTGACCAGATGAGGGTTGCTGTGCAAGAGAAGGACCCCTCTCTAGCATTCTACATTGAGTACATCCGGCCAATCATTCAGCACAAATGGTACAAGTTGAACACTCCTTTGCATATGGCTGCCTTTGCCTTGAATCCTAAGTGGTACAAGGCTAGACCGGGTAGAGTGACACCGATTCAGGATGATGAGGTGAAGGCGGGTTTCTTTAGGTGCATAGAGAAGATGTATGATTCTAGAGATGCCGGCACAATTCGCACTGAGTGGACCAAATTTGCCTCTTAGAGGCTATTCAGATGCGGCAAAGATGGATATAGAATCTATGGCACAAGAGGACCCACTTTTGTGGTGGAATTGTCATGGTCTGAAATCTTTGACCACCACTCTAGCTATCCGTCTGCTATCCCAGGTTTCCAGTTCTTCAGCTGCTGAGAGGAACTGGTCTACATATAGCTTCATTCACTCTCTTAAGAGGAACAGACTTACCTCTAAGAGAGCAGAGAAGCTTGTGGCTGTACACAGTGCTTTGTGTCTCATGGACCGCAAGACAGTTGTGTACAAGGAGAGTCCAGCGGCACAATGGGATGTGGAGCCAGAGGAGCCTTCACAGATTGATGAGGATGATCCTACCACTTTAGATGTAGGGCTGGTTGGTGTGAGCTTGAGGGATCTTTACCTTGTGGAGTCCAGCAGTTCCAGTGATGAGGAGTTTGCAGATGATTAGAGGCCTCCATTCACTACATTTTGAGTTTTGACATTTTGGCATTTTGTCTTTTCATTTTGTAATGCTACTCATTGTAATGATGAATCATGTAATCAATTAATCATCTTTATAGACTTTGTGATATCTCATATGACATCAGATATTCATATTTGGCGATATAATAGAAATCTCCAATTTGACAATTTCATTTGTCAAATTTTATTTAGCGATTAGCATTCAAGATATCTTCGTATTTAGATTTATTATTTCAAATTTTTCCATGTTATAATTTTACTAATTTCCTATAGTTTCATTTGAAATGTAATTCTTATACTGTTATACTGTTATACATCTTTTCAAAACTAGTTTTTCAAGTACTATAAGTATATGTATAACTATATCAGCACCACCACCCCGCCAACACCCCCCCCCGCCGTCGTCCCCCCGCCATCCCCAAACTTAGGCCCTTTGTCCCCGTCTCAGCTTAGTCGGTCCCCGTTTCCCCGTCCCCCAAGCCCGTGGAACACTGTTAATTGTTTCTCTTGCATCTTTAATTCTGCAACTGTTAGTTATTTATCTGCACTTCTATTCAACATGTTTTCCTTCTTTTTATTGCTGCATGGCATAAAAATTTAGTGAAAGAATAAGAAGATATTGTTTGAATAATGACAGTTCATAGCATTACAAACATTTTGTACAACCCTGCAACTCCAGCAGATAAAAAACCATTCTTGCCCGATTTTCTTCTATAAACTCCAGCAGATGACGAAAAATATAAAAAGTTGATAAAATTAAATGGAGAAAACAAACCTCAGTTTGAATTTCAAAAGATTACAAGAAAAAGGCTTCCAGAATTAAAGATTATATAATTGAAAAAAATTCCAAATTAATATATACAAGAGTAGCAACATTAACTCAACATGCATCATCAGGTGTCCTCTGGAATTTTTTTTTGAAGTCATTTTGTAAGGATCATGTTTCAGAATTATCTGTGGGAAATGCAGAATTAATATTCATGCCATGTTGCAAAAGCGAGGAGATAAAATGTCATGCCATGAAATACTTCTAAAACTGCAAGGTTCTTTGAAATTTGTTTTTATTACAAATATTTCGAACTTAGAAGACTGTAAAAGCCGTCCAGTTAAGTTGGATGGAATATCAATTCATCCTATATTCTCCTGGTCATAGAGAACAGCCCTTGCATTTCCCTTCATGCGTTAAAGCAGACTTCGAAGTTCTAGTAAAAACAATGCCAGAACCGAAGATAGTGAATGCAGCTGCAAGTATAGCGAAAAGCAGGCCAGTCAATCCAATGGTCCAGTGCGCATAAGCATACATATTCTATAATACAGCAATTAATTTGAAAATAAATCAAAATGTATGCAATCCATTTTTCTTCAGAAGATATAGGCACATGTTAAAAAATCTTCACAAGGCTAATAAACATACAAGATTCAACAATTTTCTTTACCCCACAACATGCGGAATTCAATTCAGCAGCTGACCAATTATCTTCATAAGGTAAGGTAACCTGCAAAATATGCTAAAATCATAAGGGCGTTAGGCTCACTTTTGATAGTGTCCAAACAAAAGCGTCCTTCCAGAATACCATTCAATCCACAATTCAAACAAAGCATTCATTCTTGCAGGAAAACTAACTCTTCAGAGGAAAAAGAACATAGAACCAAAGACATTTATTTTATAATCAAAAGCTTCCTTCCAGAAAACCATTGAATGCACAAATCAGATGAAGCACACTTCAGAGCAAAAAGCGTATAGAACCAGACATTCATTTTCTATGGAATTTTCAATTGACTTTTTATCAATGAACAATGAACCTGAATCTCAATAGATCTCAGTAAGTTAGCAAAGCCTCACCCACCAAGGAACTTCAAATCTTATCCACACAAATATAAGCTACAAAGAAAAGTAATCACATTTAGAATCATTTAAGAGAGAATTTGTGCATAAATTCTTCTTTATTGAATTTTGTGCGTAAGTTTTTGTGAAGGTTGTGGAGATCGAAGTGGCAAATGGTCAAGGTAGAGAGTGAGGGCTATGTTTTGTGAGGGGTCCACACCAGTAGAAGACATGTTGGTCAAAATGTTGGATTGCACGGTGTAGAGGGTCCAGTTGGCAACTCAAAAAAATCAAATTGGGAGAAAATTTCACACATTTTCCAACTAATACCGAGCGGATCCCAAAAAGGACATTTTACAAGGCAAAAGGTGGCATCAACCATTGACAGATGCATGGTAATTGCTTGCTTGCTTCCCGCCACGTCAGTCCCCGCAAACTTAATGCGCATTTACTCCACATTAACTTCTCCCCTCCCCTCCGTCGTCGGTCTTTTGGCAATCACATTGCCGTGCTTTTCACAAATTAGGGTATCATCATTCTTTGCAACACCATTCAAAGTTGGCGTCTGCACATAACACCGTCCATTGATGGACCAATGGTGGTGCACTTCACGACCGACCGCGAAGACACTGGGAGCAAGTAACGATGATATTTTTTTCATTTCTCTTGTGATTATGAACACTTCCAAATCGTAAGGAAAATAGTAAACTTTGGCCATGACAGGTGAGGCTGTCTTCCAACCTCAACGGCAATGAACCTCCATTGTATGTTTTTTTAAATTGGTTTCCAAATGTTCTTTACAGTATTGAAAATCTTGTTTCATTTCTAAGATACTTCATGCAGCTATCTTGTGACCGATTGCGTGTATATATCCGGCCAAAAAGTATATTGATATATCTGCAATATCTATAAACACTGTATACATCTATGACATACAAATGTCTATCTTTGCAATCCCCATATATACTGAGAGTATTTGAGGGTATCATATACTCGACTATTAAGGGTTTTTTGCAGCCATCTTTTGACAAACTATGTGTATATATATACACACACAGTTGGCCAAAAAATATATTGATATATCTGCAATACCTATAAACATTGTATATATCTGAAACATGCATATATCTATCTCTACAATCCCCAAACACACACACACACACATATTTGCATTTGAGGGCGTCATATACTCGACTATTAAGGGTTGCATGCACCTATCATTTGGCCGAGTGTGTGTGTGCATATATATATACCATTTATGGGTTTCATACAGTGGAGTGTTAAGGGTTTCATGCACCGATCTTTTGGCCAAATTTGTGTCCTCCATTGTCGTGAACCCCTTGCACAACATTACCCGCAACACCACTGTCCTCTCTGCCCTTTCGATACTACATTCTGTCCGCCATATGAAACTTCGCATGCACCTCTGCAGCTGGTATGAAGGACATTTTGATAGCAATTGAAACACATTGTATATATATATATATGTGTGTGTGTGTGTGTGTATGTACTATAACTATATAATACATACAAACTTCATCTGAGAGAAAAATGGCGGAACTGGGAACCAGGCTAGAGGAACAGGAAAATGGATTTCAGAGGAACGCATCGAGGAGACCAAGTAACGATGGACAGTGGGAGAGACAAGAAGATCGAGGTGCCCGGGAAAGGAAATGGTGGGGAGATGAAATGGAGTGGGTGGAACCAATGGAAGTTTTTAGGGATAAAATAAATAATGGATGGAGGGCGTACGATAAGCCTGGTTCTTGGGAGCAGATTGGCTATTGCAGACCACAGTGGGTGTGGGAGAAAGGGTAGTGGGTCGACAAATGCCACCCTTTAAATGATGAAAGGCAGAGGGAGTTCAGAGCCAGGCCAAAACAACGAATGAGGGATATCTCCAGTGGCGGATGGGCATTACATGAGGCTGCTCGGGAGAAGAAGTTTGGCAGACAAGAGCTGCCATGGATCCACCCGTTCCGATATGGTTATGCTGGAAAGTGGTGGGGGAGAGGAAGGGGAGGTGGAAAACCTCCAGAGACTAAAGCATTTCGAAGGAAGAAACCTGGGCGGGTTAGGGAAGAGCAAAGGACGTGTAGAGAAGAGAAAGGGCAATGGCGTCGCAGGGAACTGGGCGTGGGTGATCAGGAAATGAATCTAAACCCAGACAAAGACAAGGGAGAGGAGGTGCTGCAAATGGACGCTTCAAAGAAAGGAGGCTCAGTAACTAGTTTGTCTTTGACTGAATCTACTTTTACAGTCTCTTTGTCAATAGATTCAGTTAAGGAAAATAGGATTATACTAGAAGATAGAGGTCTGTTTTTGAAGTGGGGTGGGGGTTGTTCAAAGAATCTAAAAGAAATCAAAACTGGTGTAGTATCAAATGGGGAAATAAAAACGTGGTCAGGGCACTGCAAAATAATTTTTATCTGGTAACTTTCCCTACTCAAATGGACAAAAATAAGGTTAGAAACTCAGGGCCCTACTTTATGGATGGATCAGAAGTGCATTTTTTTGACTGGAATCCAAATTTTAACCCTTGGAAACAGGAAATTGAGGAAATCTCTACATGGATAAGATTATATAATCTCCCTTCCGAATACTGGGTAGAAAATACGCTTAAGGTTATAGGAAGGAAATTAGGGAAATTTAAATTCTTGGACAAAGCACATGAGGATAGTATGTGTGGTACATACTTCAGATTGTGCATTGCAGTTGTGAAAGGGGTGTTGCTCCCAACAGAAATTGAGTTAAAAACAGACAGGGGAATATGGAGGCAGGAAATTGTGAGGGAGGACAAGCTGTGTCTGTGTGTGAAATGAAAATCAGTGGATCATGGTAAAGAAAATTGCTCAGTATGTGTAGTAAGTAATGGACTCAATATGTATGACGAAGTGAGGGATAAGTATAAAGGTAAATTTGATGGCAATCCATTGGGACTTCCACTCACTGAAATGGAGAAAGAACTGGTAGATTCTGTATGGCCACCAAGTATAGATAGTAGTGAAGGTGGAGAGAAGGACAACATATGTAGAAATACACATTGTAAGGAGATTCTGGAAGAGATCCAAACCGTGCAAGAAGCCCCACTAGAAAAGGCCTTTGTTTTGTGGAAGGAAGGCCAAAACATGGAGAGCCTTTCACCTTTAACAGATAGAGAAGATTTGAGTATGACAGCAGAAGGGGACGTTGAGCAACAGCTGGTTTTAGAAATAGAAAAGACAGCAGGGGACCCAGTTTTAGAAGGGATGGATGTTGATGAGTTCACGGAAAATCAGGAAATAGGAAGTCAGGATTCTGAGTCAGATATGGATGAGAACTATGAGGATTCTCAGGCTGCTACAGTGGAAGAAAGAGGAATTGAACAAATACAATTGGCACACAAAACCCCCAAAATGAGGTCTGCCAAACAAAAAGGTCGTAAATCAAACAAAGAAAAACTTTCGATGGCAGGGCATGCCAAAGGACAAACTAAGCTGAGTCAAACAATTTTACGAAGCGGGAAGGAGTTGCCCCTTCCCGAGGAGACATGAGGGTTGTCAATTGGAATGCTAGGGGCTTAAATGCCCCTAGCAAATGGCGTCATTTCAGGGGTCAAATAGATACTAGTAGGCCAGATATAGTTTTTATTCAAGAGACAAAATGGTGCAAGGAAGAGCAAGAGAATAGGATGAGGTTTTGGAGAGGCTGGGAAGGTGTTTTTGTGGAAGCGGAAGGAGCTTCAGGAGGCTTAGGCGTAATATGGAACCCTAATAAGATAAGCTGTACTCTTATATCAGCAAATAGGAATTGGTTGTTGTTTTCGGTGAGGTATTTTCATGGTAACTTGGAGGTGAAAATGATAAATGTCTATGGGCCAGTAACTGCAGCAGCAAAAAGAGACATTTGGGGGTTGTTAACGAATACATTGAAACAAATGAAGAATGAGCGGGTCTTGCTAGGCGGGGATTTCAATGCTACGTTGAATAGCACAGAAAAACAAGGAGGCTCAAGTACTTTAACAAGGGTACAAAAGGATTTCCAGGAATTTGTGGATGGTAACGAGTTAAGGGAAGTCCAGGCAAAAAAGGGTGTTTTCACTTGGACCAACAGAAGAATAGGCCAGTATGGTATTGCTGAGAAGTTAGACAGATTTTTGTTATCTGGGGATTGGAGTCGGACAACAAACGTGATAGAAGCCTCAATTTTAGCCTTCAGTGGATCGGATCATTTTCCAATCCAGCTGACATTCACACAAGAGGATTTCAAAGGAGGCTCTCCTTTTCGTTTTGAAAAAATGTGGATTCAGGATCCGGATTTATATGAAAGGATCTCACAGTGGTGGAAAGAATTTTGGGCTGGTAAGCAATCCTATCTGTTCACTTTTCATAAAAAGCTGTCCTATATCAAAACCAAACTATGGTTATGGAATAAGGAGCATTTTAAGAATATCTTCGAAGAGAGTGATAAGATAGAGGCTGAGTTAAGGAGACTTAATGAAAAAATAATTGTAAGAGGTATGGGAATGGAAGAATACACGAAAGAGAAATAGCTGAAGGTTGAACAATCAGAAATTTTGGCCAGATTGGAATGTCATTGGAGGCAGAAATCAAGGGAAATGTGGCTGGATGAGGGCGATAGAAACACAAAATATTTTCACAATACTACCCTAGTTAATCGAGGCAGAAATAGAATTGGTGAAGTGGAGCGGGAAGATGGTACAGTTATTCAAAATGGGGATGAGATAAGTCAGGAAGCTGTCAGATTTTTTGAAACTCTTTTTACGAAAGATGACCAGCAGCAGGGGGAGGAGTGGAATACGTTCCTTGGGAGGATCCCAAGTGTAGTAACAGAGGATGATAACAAGGAGTTGTTAAAGCCAATCAGTATAGAGGAGGTAAAGAAAGCCACGTTTCAATTAGGGGCAGAAAAAGCACCAAGGCCAGATGGCTTCCCGACTTTCTTTTTCCAAAAATTCTGGGAAATAATTAAGGACGATTTGGTAAAGGCGGTGGAAGAGTCAAGAAGAAAGAATACAATTTTGGGAGCAATCAATCACACTTTTATTGCGGTAATCCCCAAGAAAAAGGAAGCTAAAGCTATGGGGGACTATAGACCAATTTCATTATGCAACACCCTACATAAAATTATTGCAAAAACAATAGCAAATAGACTGAAATTGGTGATAGACAAGCTGATCTCCGAGGAGCAGAGTGGATTTATTACGGGAAGGTCTATTGTAGAAGGTATAATAGTTGCTCATGAGACCATACATACAGCCAGAAAAATCAGAATTCCAAGTATGATACTAAAATTGGATATCTTAAAAGCATATGATCGTGTGGACAGACAATTCCTGGCTGAGATGTTGATCAAGTTTGGTTTTGATATGAAATGGGTGGATTGGATTAAGTGCTGTATAAGTTCTCCAAAATTTTCTGTTTTGGTTAATGGGGTGTCAGAGGGTTTCTTTAACTCCTCACGAGGTATCAGAGAAGGGGATCCCTTATCCCCTTTCTTATTCATCATCATGGCGGAGGCACTAGGAAGAAGTATTAGTCAGGCAAGGCTGGAAGGTTCATGGAAAGGAGTTGAAGTCACTCCTGGGGTGGAGCCAAGTACACACCAGCAGTTTGTAGACGATACAATTCTGTTTGGACAAGCGACAAGAACAAAAGCAAGACAAATTAGGAGTCTTTTGGATGAGTATAGTAAAGCTACGGGGCAATTTATTAATTGGAGAAAGTCAGAAGTATATTTCCTTAATGTTCAACCGAGCTTACAAAGGGATCTTTCCAGAATCTTGGGGGTAAGAGCAGCTGGCCTACCAGGGAGATTTCTTGGCATGCCATTGTTTGGTGGAGCCAATAAGAAGAGCTTCTGGGATAAACTAGTTGACAGCTGCAAGAAGAAGATGGAATTATGGAAAGGGAGGTGGCTTACATCCGCCGGGAGGTTGTTAATGATAAAAGCAGTATTGGCAGCAATTCCAATCTACTCTATGGCCTGTTTGAAACTACCGGCCAGCATCGATGACCAACTCAATCAAATCATGCGGAAGTTCTTTTGGAATGGGCCGAATGATACAAATAAGGTCCCTCTATTAGCATGGGATAAGATTTGTAGGCCACATAAGGCGGGTGGTGCTGGCATAAGGCAAACAAAATACATGAATTTAGCAATGGGAGCGAAATTAGCTTGGATGATGTATAAAGGAAATCAGAAATGGGTTAGAATATTGAGGAGGAAATATCTTGATTCAGATGATCCTGTTAGTATAATGAAAGTCTTGAATCCACCACGAGGGTCAGCAATATGGAATTTTATATGTGAGAGCAGAAATATTTTAACCAAACATATCACTTGGGAAGTTCATGATGGGCAAAGTGCCTCATTCTGGTTAGATTCCTGGGATGGGTACGGGAAATTGTGTAATAAGCCACAATTGGATGACATAAAGGAAGAAACAACCAGAAAATGGGGGTCCAAAGTCTGCAACTATGGAAATCGAGTCACAATAAACGGGATGAGCAAGTGGATTTGGAAGGATTTTAGTGATATCAATGCCCCGTTGGAACAAAAGAATACCTTAAAAGCAATTCTCAAGGAGAGAATTATTCTGGATGTGGAAAGTAAGGATGTTTTGAGGTGGTGTGCATCAACAGATGGAGAGTATAAGGTTAAGATAGGATACAAGTTAAGAGAGAATGCAGAGTCAGATCATGGCTGGCCAACCCCTATATTTTGGGGAGAGGATGTACTGCCTAAAGCAGGGGTTTTCTCATGGTTGGCATTTCAGAATAAAATTCTCACGCAGGATAGATTGGAGAAAATGGGCTTCAGAGGACCTAATAGGTGTATTTTGTGCAAACAGAATGTGGGAAATGTGGATCATCTGCTACTCTTATGTCCATATGCTGAGTACTGTTGGAAATACATTATTAGACAACTTGGGTTGCAGACTCCCTTTCCTCAAGGTTTGGCAGATTGGCTGCGTGCATGGCCAAGTAAGAACGTTAAGGGTGTATTCAGTGGTATCTGGCAAATTTTGCCGTCCATAGTATGCTGGGAACTATGGAAGGAAAGAAATCGAAGAGTCTTTCAAGATCAAGCTATGGCGAGGGAATTGTTAGTGAAGAGAATTGAAGGATCAATTGTGGAGGTAGTTAATGTGGCTGCTAGAAAAAGATCATTCTCAAAAAATATATTCACAAGCAGGGATATTGAATTAACGAACAGGTTCCAAGGGTTGAGTATTCCAAGAGTGACTGGGTCTCAGAGTTTAGAACAAAAGGCTGAAGTAAGGAGGAGGACAGTGTGGCAAAATCCGGAGGAAGGGTGGATTAAAATAAATTTTGACAGGGCCTCCTGCGGCAACCCGGGAAGGGCAGGGATCAAGTGTGTGGCTAGGAACTCGGAAGGGGTAGTGATAAAAAAGAAAGCTCAGTTTATTGGCCAGGCATCAAGTAATGAGGCTGAGTTCAGAGCTGCTTTTCGTGGGCTGGAAATGGGAATGGCCTTGTGTGCGTCTAAGCTCCACTTGGAGGGCGATTCACTGATAACAGTAAATGCGATCAAAGCTAATTTTACACCTAACTGGCAATTACAGAGATGGCTGTGTCCTATCTCAAAGATTATCTCCACCTTCTCTGAGTTCCGGATCAGTCACATCTACCGGGAAGGCAACTCCTTGGCGGATGAATTAGCAAAAGCGGCGGTAGTAGGAAGTGAGGTCGGCCAAGGATAGTGATACGCTCAGAAGTCCAAGTGCTTGGTGCGGCTGGAATGGAGTATGAGATGCTAAGGCAAACCTGTGGGAGTCGTAGTAAGAAGCCATCTGAGTTTTAACGTATCTAGAGTGATGCCAGATTTAATGCTTTTGCTATAAAGCGGTGGTATATATGAATAGAATCGACCCAACTAGAGAAGAAAACTTCTGTTCGGTTTCTGGTTTAGCAGGAGGGGTGTTAAAAAAAGGGAAAAATTTATGTAACGAGTGCAGGAAAAGCGTTTTAGATGAACACAAATGGACTGTAAGTGGTGGGAGTAATGTGGGGGGGGTAGAGTCAGATTTTTTGTACACACTAATGTAATGGTTTTTGTGCTTTAATAAAAAGGACGCTGGCCATATCCAGTGATTAATTTACCAAAAAAACTATATAATACATACATATATATCTATACATATAACACATTTATTACATATTATATATATAGATATAATTATTAAACCCTACATTGATAATATATGTATATGTATGTATGTACGTATGTATGCATTCATATACTTAAGTTTGTATGTATGTATGTATGTATATACATGCATATCTATGTATGTATGCATGCATGCACACTTACACACAAACATATATATCCCGGTTCAAGGGTTATATATAACTTGAAACACTATAATGATATAAACTTTTATAACCCTTTCTGAAACTAGTATACCTGTAAAAA
This sequence comes from Sequoia sempervirens, assembly GCA_007258455.2. Classification (NCBI taxonomy): domain Eukaryota; kingdom Viridiplantae; phylum Streptophyta; class Pinopsida; order Cupressales; family Cupressaceae; genus Sequoia; species Sequoia sempervirens. Next base: position 147,699,868 of record VDFB02000008.1, read on the forward strand.
CTTATATATAAATTGAAATAACATTTTCATACATGTAAGAGTCACTGTAATTGAAGAACAAACCATACATCTAATTCACTTTATTGTAAATGAACAAGGTTATATGTCAAATGTATATATCCACTTACTCTCAAATGCCTATTTATAAAGGTTTCAATTTCAGACGTTGTTGCAGCTTTCAAAGTATGTATATTTCATAGCTATTCTAAGATTACAATTGTATAACTGTTTGATGTATGTTTATTATTCATACATATCATGATTTTCTTCAGAAACATTTGCATACATACATATTATTCCACTTATCATCTTTAATTACAGCTGCTTTAAGAATGTTATATTAACTATGGCATTTGCATACACACATACACATAGTCCACCAAAAGATAGGTGCATGAAATCCTTAACAGTCGAGTATATGATACCCTCAAATGCTTGCAATGTATGTATGACAAAGATATATAAATTATTGTTTCATATAGCCTTGTTCATTTACATTTAAATGAATTAGATGTATACTTTAGTTGTTCTTTAATTACAGAATAATGTTTCAATTTATATCATAATATTATTTCAAATTATATATAAATATCATAATATTGTTTCCAGTTATATATAAATATCATAATACTGTTGCACAAAGGGTTCTAAATATTTGTATTATAATGTTGTTTCAAGCTATATATAACCCCTACACTCTCTTGCTCTGAAATTTTTGTGCCATTAATGTAGGGTGATGTACAATTAGTTTTTACCCGCACAATATTAAAAAAATAGAAACCCTCAATTCTGGATTTGTTCTCAAACCCTTCCCAACGAAAAGGAGCAAATTATTTAATGCACTGGGAGTCATGTCCTCAAACAGCTTCATGCCACTTCTCTTCATAAATATGCTAAGTGCTATTTCATTTGATTAATTCTCATAATTAAACCTCAATAGCGGGTCTTGGGTTAGTAATAAGGATCATTAATATCGATAAAAAGCCTGACAGCTACATCTTGCAGTTTTAACGAATTTCACTGCTTGTTTTTTCGACCTAATTTCATTGCTGTTTTTTTCAACCGGGCTTCATTTAGGATGGAATTGATAAAGACGAGGAGAGCAAGAAAACAGAGAAGTGAAAAGAAGATCCATATTTCGTGTTTTATGCTGCAGGGTATTATAATGCAAACCATTTCGTTATCACAAAATCGTTGTTAACCCTCCATTACTTTTACCAACTTATTTCATATATATATATATATATATATATATAATTTTTTGATTGCAGGAATTGGTTGGGTATCTGTCTCCCTATAAACTGCAGTGCATCTGGTAAACTTTTTTCACATGACCAGTGTCGCGCCAGGAACGGTGGGGACGCTAGACCTCATGACCTCTTACCTGCAACAGGTTGCTTTAGCCAATCAAGCTAGGCCCACCGCCCCTAAATCTACACATATATGTATATATAAAAATAAATTTATTTCTCTATTTATACATAAACACAAATATATATACATATGTGTACTCCCACGGTTGGAATGTTTCCATGCATAAATTTTATTATGAAGAAAATTATAATTTGGAATCTTTCCCTATTTTAATAGAGCGGCTACTGATTAAGAATTGAAAAACTGTGAATAAAAATGGAGGTTGGAACTAAGCAAGAACTGCATATCGCCAAAAATCCAGTAGCTCCACTAATTTCTTTCCCTCTTTTTTAATATTTGCTTTCAAAAAACAAATTCCAATTTTTTACTACATAATAATACTATAAGTACAAATTTAAGATGACTGCTTAAAAATTAAATAACCAGAAAAATTAAATATTCACGGGGACACCAACTCCACAAATAATTCTTTAAAAAATTAAGTAGTGGCTGCTAACCAAAATAAGCTAAGGGTGAGGTCCTATGGGGGAGCTTCAGGATCTATTTTGAACGAGCAAGGGGTCCAGTGAAGCAAAAGAAGAAAATGCTACAAGATTAATTAGAATCTTTTCAACAATATCGGCCCTTAATTTTTTAGCTCAAAAATTTAAGCAGATGCAGGGGCTAGAAATTGCCCCACCAGCTTAGGCTTTTTCCTGCCACTTGTCAATCTACGAAGTTTTAAAATTCTCACTAATTTTTTTTTTTTTTTTTCTATTTATTTAAGCTGATAAATTGAATATGCAAAATAATAAAATTCATGAGACCATCAGCTTCCATAAATATAGGAGCTTAAACTTTTAAGCTTGAACTCTGATACAAAATTCATGGGACCACCCACTTTAAAATAATCCTAAAAAATCTCAGTAGCACCGACTGAATTTTTTTAGGAAGCCTTCCTCCATGTGACCACACCCTAAGTAGTGGCATGGGGACCTGCCCTAAGGGAAAGGATCCAGTAATTGAGTATTCTAATTTTGTGCCTCAAAATCTTATGTGGCAATTTCAAACCATTCCCAATTTTTTAGCAGCTATGCAACCCTTACATTGCACCATGGCATCAATGCCCTACATGCACCATAACTTCAATTCATTGTTCTTTTATACACTTAACTCGTCTTGCAGCATTTTTGTTGTTTGTGCGCATTGTTGCACTTCAGTTCACTTTTGTTGTCGTGTGCACATCATAGAGGCTGGATAGCCGCTTCCTGCTATTAAAGAGAACATCATAGGGGCTGGATAGCCTCTTCCTGCTATTAAAGATCAATTGTTTTTACATTTAATTATCATAATAAGTAAATTAGTTATGTTGCGAAATAGAAGCATTTATAATTTTGTAATGGGTGCATGCACAAGTACCAATCTTGTTTTTATAATTATTTATGGAAGCTTGTTAAAACAGTGGTAAGATTTAAAAAAAGTAGAAAGTTGTCATCCCATGAACTTTGTATTTTAAAATATCTCGTTTTTTAGACTGTATGAATCAGTCAGGGATCTGTCCCCCTATATACTGTAGTGCATCTAGTAAACTTTTTTCACGTGACCTCTTGCCTACAATAGGATGCTTTAGCTAATCGAGCTAGGCCCACCGCCTCCTATTTAAAAATATCTATTAAATTATAGCCAAAAAATTTATAAATGTGTCTAAAATAGTGCAAGTGTCATGACTAATTCTACACAAGAAAAAATATGAAAGGTGATCAAGATAACAAGATGAACAATCTAATCAACAACTAACATCATTCTAATTTTCTCATGTATCTGATTAGGTGATTTTGAGTGAGTTGGAATCTTCCTCTCTTGAGCTGGCTATAATAAGACATTAAAATTCAAGACAAATGCAATATGTGTTGTAATAAAGGTGTTAGATGCGTAACCTTGAAAAGTCATAAATCGTTCGTTGAATCATGCTTCACTTCAATTTTGTTGAGCCACATGCAGCCAAAAAGGAGATTAAAAAAAAAAAAAACAATTACAATTACTCTTTAAAATAAGATAATTAAAAATTGTATAGGTGGAGGAAATATTAAGGATAGGTAGGTTATGAAGTGATCTTGGTCAAAAGAATTAATAGATTTGAATAAATAGGAAGGAAATGATAGACATGCCATGAGCTATTTGTTAGGTGTTTTAAGAAAACTTGTAAGATTCAATTTTTGAAATGTTAGCCTTATTTGAAAGGAATGTATTAAAACAAATTGATGTAAGACCTTTTATTGAAAGGAATGTTAACCTTATTGTCTTAGTTTGAAAGTGTTGATGATAGCATCGGTCAGATAGGAATGACGATTGCTGGATCGTCATTCTTATTGATCAATATTATCATTGGTATTTAATTATCTTTCAGAATTATTATAGAACGAATTCTGTGAGCCTTCATAAATTCGAATCTAGCCTTTGGTATATTCTGAATCATATTTAATCCTATCTTGTTGCATTCACCATCATTCAGATTAGTTATGTTTTGTTAAGGATTAATTCAGATAACATTCAAAGTGTTTCTTGAGACGCGATTCTAAGAAACACGTCCCATGAATGGACGTGTCCCCACTTGTGGAGACACGTCCTTCCATAGGACGTGTCTCTTAGAAGAGAGTTTCCTTATCATATTTATGATGGTACATTTGTGATTTGCAAACATTGAAATCAATTAATGTTCTGCAATCAGCACATTTGTATTACAAAGAAGAATTCTGGAAATCATTTTCTGAACTTGAAAATTCTGTGTAGTTTGCCTCCTCTCAGTTCTATAAGTTTGCCTTAGGTTCCTTAGCCTGATAGGATTTGATTACATTTACAGAAAGGAAGGTACTAAACAAATTAAAAGCGAATAAAGACCTCCTATGTTGGTGTTAATGTCCATAAAAACATTCAAAGATGATATTTTTAAATATTGTCCTCCTTCAAGATAAAGGTGTTGTCCATAACCTCGTAGTGAATGGTGGAATATAAAATCAACAAGCAACTCAATGCTACAATTGTTTAGAAAAATGAAAGAGAGTTATAGTTGAAACATTACAAGACATAGACATTAATAAGCAATTTAATTGTACTATAAGTTAAAAAAAGTGACCTAACTCTTAAGTTAAAAGTGTAGATACTAAAATTTGTCCTGGGCTTATGAACTCTAATTCTTTCATTTCCCTATGCATTCTTGATAATTAAATAATGTTAATTATTTAATTAATTCATTTCTAACTTTATTTCTTCTTTGGTTAATTAAATAAATTTTACTTATTTAATTATTTTCCAATCTTTCTACTAAATAATTACCTTAATTATTTAATTATTCATTAGCCTTCTAGATACCATTAAATTAAATAAATTTTATTTATTTAATTGCCTATTGATTTGTCATTTTCCTCCCACTTTTGAATTATTATTTTTTTTATTATTATTTAACTATTCATTTCAATTTCTCCTACAACCTCTTTGTCTATGCCAATCTTATCTTCCACATCAAATCTTATCTTTTGACATCTCATTTAATTCTAGTCCTTGATTGAATTATCTTATAATTCAATCTTAACCACTCATTCTTATCATTTGCCCTAATTTTTCCCAAACCCTAAATCATACTACAACTTTCATTCTTGGCCATTGATTGACACATCCTATTGACATCTAACCTCAGTCCTTCATTCAAATGATTTTTTCTATAAAAGACCCTATCCTTGTCATTGTCATCCATCTAGTTCATATGCCAGTACATGTTAGTGTGAGACAACAATCTTCAATATTTTGCTAGTCATTGTCATAGGCTTATTATTGCACACTCAAATCTGAGGGCAATCATCATATTCAAGCAAAATGGAGAAGAGCAATGGAGGTGAATCAATGATAGCATGAAGACTTTATGGTGACATTGCTTTATATTTCATGTTTTCATGCTTATTTGTGCTCTATTGTTAGTTTAAGGTTAGCTTTATGCTTTATTACATTAACCTAGATTTTTATCCTAGATTACAAAAAGAATGTAAAAAAATGAAAAATAAGTTTTTTACTTTATGGTACATCACTTTCAATATCAATAGACTCTAGAAAACAAGTTTGAACCCAAGAAATTTTAATCTAAAAAAATGTAGAGGAACAAATAAATTTAAACATGGGAGCCCTAATTGACATAACCATACGAGTTTTCTTGGATACTAGAAATAATGATCAAATTGACATGTCATCTATGATACGTGTTCTTTGGTTGAAACTTTCTCTTCAATTAAGATAAGTATTATTATAAGAATATTAACTAAATTTGCAAAACTTTAGTTTTGTGAAAGAATGACATTACCTTTATTAAGCAAATTATGAGCATGCAAAAAGAGATGTGATAAAGAAGGTATTGAAGTTTTACATGAGTGTTGCTCTAAATAATTTACTTAAAATAATAAAGATAGGTGTCTATTAATATTGGAGTCTTACATGAATGTTACTTTATTATTAGTGTTTAAATCAATTAACTTTTAGTTTTGTCTTGGAATTAATTTTATTTAAGAAAACTCCATGAATATACAGATGGTGAATAATATTGGAGTCTTACATAATGTAGTTTTTTTAATATAATTTTAAAAAGTTTAATGTTTAATTACAACTATAACAAATCTAAATGCCAAATTCATAGAGGATCATGTGTTTCAATGATATCTAGATTCATATTTATATTTTTCTATTTTGTACAATAATTATTCAAACCATTATCAACTATCTAGTGTGAAAAACTCTTAAATACAATGTAAGGTTTTCATCAAGTTTATGACAAATAAAAACTTTTAAGAATATTGAGAATGGACTGCCTTTATAGGGTTGATTGTTGAAAAATATAATAAGTCACATTCATAATTGAAAATTATGATTTTGGTTTTTAGATTTAAATTTTAAAAACAAAATTTCATTGAGATTTCACAAGATTGAATGTTTTAGGCTATGATCAGTTATTGTAAAAAATGACTTATTGTCTTTGAATTTTAGTTTTATCAACACTCAATCATCAAACCAAGCTTTTAGTAATTTTGTTTTCTAAGAAAGAAGTTAATCAAGAAAGGAAGATAATATTGTGAAAGATATATAAATTCTAAAAAATGGTACTTACATCCTTGGAGTTATTGATCTATCATCTATGTCAAAGTTGCATGGACTTGGATATAGATACAAATACATATATGGTATCAGATACAGATACGGTCATTTTTTAAGACCCCCAATATAGATACGACTGGATACGGCATTCATAAAAGACACACATATTTAACACAATTTTCTAAATTATTAGAGAAGATTTTCAATACTTTAAAAGCAAATAAGTAAATATAAATTAAAATAATATTAATAATTTAGTAAAGAATAAGCAATTAAAAATATATGATTATGAATAAATTTTATTTATATTGAAAGAATAAATTTTAATTTTTTTTTAAATATCTAACATTTAAACAACATAATATAAATATTAAATATAAATATAAAATTATAAACAATTAACTTTCTTAAATCTACAAAAATTAAGACACCAAAAAAATACTTGAGTTGCCTTGCAAGAAGACCCAAAAAAATGGTTCGCTGAAATAGAAAAGAGTTTCATTTCTCTTCCTCATTTGGTGTAGGTTTTGTTTATACAAAACAAAAACAAATATATTTCACGATTGAGGGTTTTTAAGATTAAGTTTAGGAGGATTCACGTCATTTTTTTTTTTGAAAATCAAATCACACAGCAACCAACATGACTGGAAAATCAGAGTAAACTCTGGGCATGTGTGGATACAATATCCAACATGTATCCATGATGTATTGTATCTAGATACGAATACGGTGATATGTGCGCCTGGGGAGGGGCGGGGGCGTATCTGGCTACTCTGATCTATGTATATTTCAAATGGATAGGGACAATTAAAATATTGCAAATTAAGTTTATATCTCAAATGTGTGGCTGCATATTTATGGCCCATGTTAAGTTCTTGATTATATAACTAAAATTTCACCAGAAGCTTTAGCCAATCAAGCCAAGAACCTTGCCCCAACATCTTGGATTTTTAAACATTAATATTTATACTTATTTTTTTATGAGGGTAAACATTAATATTACCACGCCCTAGCTTAGACATGACACCCATCCACAGGGCATTTAAACATTTCAATGTGCTTATAAAATTTAAACATTAATTATTATAATTGTCTCATTAATAGGAGAGTCCATTAGTTAGTAGATTGTTTTAACATAGACCTTCGTCACTCACTTTTGAAAGCCTCTCATTACCATTACATCACAACACAATGGACCCAAAAATTTTATTATTAATAATATTAGAATGTTTTGATTAAGATAAAGGTGGGAAGGTCTTGTACCCATTACAATCCAGTCATAGAGGCAAAAGACCGAGTCTCACAAGAAATGAGACATCAAAAAGCTAATAATATTAGAATGTTTTGATTAAGATAAAGGAGGGAAGGGTCCTACCCATTACAATCCAAACATAGAGGCAAAAGAGAGCAATCTCACAAGAAATGAGACATCAAAAAACTAACAACAACCGAAAAGAAATGACTAGCAAAAGCAAAAGACGGGTGCAGGAAACGAAAATTGATGAGGGAAAGAACCCAAAAACCAACAACAAAAGAAATATCAAGGCAACTTGAAGCCAAACTTTAGAAGAGGCCTCAAATGAGGGGTAGGACGGGCTTGGAAAGATATTCCAATCTTTGTGGGATGTAGCCCAATAGAAGGAGTATGAAGCACAACACCGAGTTTCCTTTTCATCCTCAATAGGTGTCCTAATTGCCATTAGCACATTGGAGATCCAAAGAAGGGATCACAACTGTCTATCAAGAACTATAAAGAAAGTTGAGAACCTAAGATTTCAGCGAACCATTTAGCATCTAAGGTGATAATTTGACCAACAACATTAGCAATATCCTAAATAATACCTTCATCCCAAAATTCCAATGGGGGTTGTAGGAGACACACCCAAATAGACAACATGTTAATCTTGAAAACATTAAAGCCTGTAGACCAACGTTCTAAATGAAGAAAAGCCTTGCCAAAAAACCAAAGGCCTCCCTGATAAATAATAATGTTAGAAAGTTATAATTATAACATTGCATTTATAATTACCATATTCACATTATTAACAAACATATATAATATTATCTTTGATTCGATAAAAGGAAATAGGACCTCTTTATCCATTATATTAAATTTGAAAAAAAATACCATAGGATTTTAAGAAATTTTGCTAGTGTAATACAACACAACAAAAAGACAAGACATCATAAATACTAGGACTCTTCTTGGCTCTTTGTAATTTCTCCCATGGCTGGATGCCATGACTAAGCTAGAGATTGGTAATGTCTTTGGTTACCCTCATCAAAAATACATATAGATATTAATATTTAAAAATATAAGATTTCGTGAAATTTTAATCATATATTCAAGAAACTTGATAGGAGCCATAAATATGCAGCCACACATTTAAGAAATAAACCTAATTCAAAATATTCTACTTGTCTCTCTATCCATTTGAAATATACATAGATCAATTAAATCATACCATTTGGATAACACTAAGAACGAAAGTATCTTTCTTCACAACTTATATATCTTTCTCAATTCAATCTTATCAGATCTCTATAAAATTTTATTTTTAAATCTTACATTTAAAAAACAAAATCATGGTTTTCAATTACAAGTGAGACATTATTTTCTTCAACACTCAACCTTAAAAGATAGTTTATTTTTATCATTTTGTAGTTTTTATCTCTAATAAACTTGATGAAAACCTTAACATTGTACTTTAGAGTTTTTCACACTATGTAAGACTCCAATATTAATAGCCACCTACCAATATTATTTTAACAAAATAATATTAGAGCAACACTCATGTAAAACTTCAAATTAATAACAACCCACCTTGTTTATCACATCTTTTTTTGTAAGATAACCATCAATCTTTTGCAAAACTAAAAGCTTGCAAACTTGGGCAATATTATCATACCAATAATTATATTGCTTAAACAAAAAAAGTTTCAACCAAAGACCATTGTGGAATAGGGTAAAATCAAGGTAGAAGGCATGAATCAATAGTACCAACCACCAAATACATAAAACTCAAGCCCTAAAGACCATAGTCCAACAATGAAGCACAAATGAACATAGAAACATAAAATAACAAAGCAATATTACCATAATTCCTATGCCATGGTTGAATCACCTTCATTGCTCTTCTCCATTTTGCTTTATATTCTTGCTTGCCCTCAAATTTGTAGTATGCAAGAATAAGCCTAGTGATAATGATAGCAAAATATTGAAGATAGTAGTTGTGGTTAGGGTTGAAATGAAAGGGATAGGTCTCTTTTATAGAAAACCAAATTTGAATAAAGGGTCAAGATTGAATGATGAAGATCAATGGGTAAGATTGCTTTGAGAAGAAAGAAAATAGGGTTAGGTAAAAAAAATAGTTTAGTTAAGGATGGACGGTAGAGATTAAAAGGTAATAAAACCTTATCAAGGGTGGATATTAATTGAGATAAGAGATAAGATTTGGCACTGAAAAAGAGGTGACTGGAGTAAATTAAATAATTATAAAATTATTTAATTTAGGAGGGAAAGTGAATAATTAAATAATTAAATTATAGAAGAAGAGGGGAAGTTGACTTTTAATTAAAATAATTGGAAACAATTATTTAATTAAAAGTGGAGGAAAAAGATAAATCAATAAATAATTAAAATAATTATATACTAGTGGATGATAGAGGTGGGAAATAAATAAATAGGATTTATTTAATTCTGAAGAAAAGGCTAATAATTAAATAATTAAAATAATTATTTAATTATAGTAGGAAAATAAAAATAGATAATTAAATAAATGAAAATTTATTTAATTATAGAGTGAAATGAGCATTAGTGATGTAATTAAATAAATATTAATTTATTTAATCAATGAAAGGGCTCGAATAAAAGGGGAAAGTGAATTAATTAAATAATTAAAAATATTTAATTAATAGAAGAACATGACCTTAGACAATAATCAAATAATTAAAATTATTCAATTATGCCAGGAAGAAGTGGAAAATGGTGTTCACAGGTTTAGGACATTTTTCAATGTCTAGAACCATATATAATAGATGACATGTCAAATTGATCATTCTTTCTCATATCCAAGAAAACTCGTATGGTTATCTCAACTAGGTCTCAAATTTATTTTCTTTTATGCTATTGATGTTGAAAATGATATACCAAAAGGTAAAAGATTTATTTCCCTTGATTGCTTTACATTCTTTTTCACTTAAAAGTTAGGTCACCTTTTTTAACACGATACAATTAAATTGCTTATTAATGCCTAAACACTTTTACTTTTCTAAACAATTGTAGCATTGAATTACTTTTCTAAACCCTAAGCCCTAAACCCTAAACACTCTTATTTTTAAGGCACTTATATAGACATGGACACCAACTTAGAAGGTTTTTATTCACTTTTAAAATATATCATGAATGCTTATATTAAAAATACACCAGCTTGAAGATATTTATTCACTTTTAACTTGTTTCACCAAAAAAAGGAAATTAGATGTTCGACCTCACATCAACTTGTTTCAATGCATTTCTTTCAAAAACATTTACAATGTTAAAAGTGATTTTTCTTAAAAAACCTAGGTCCTAGACAAATAGATCATCACATAGATCATCACATATCGTTTGGCCAAGACCATCTTATAAACTACCTATCCTTAACTATTTCCTCAACATCTATAGAAATTATTAGTTATCTTAATTTCAAGACTATTTGACCTTTAACTGCTTTTGTTTATCTCCTTTTATACGTCCTAGTCTTAAATTCTAGTCCTCGGATATAATAGTTTTTTTTTGCTATATGTCACTCAACAAAATTGAAGTGGAGCAGGATTTATGACTTTTCAAGGTTATGCATCAAACACCTTTATTACAATACATATTGCATTTGTCCTAAATTTTCATGTCTTGTTCCAGCCATCTTAAGAGATGAAAACTCTAGCTCACTCAAAATCACCTAATCAGATACATGAGAAAATCATAATTATGTTTAAGTTATTGATTAGATTGTTCATCTTGTTACTTTGATTGATTTTCAATAATTTTCTTACACGGAATTAGTCCTCACACTTACACTAATTCATGCACGTCTGTAAATTTTTTAGCTATAATTTAACAAACATTCCAAAATACAAAATTCATGAGATGACTATTTTCTATATTTCTAAAAAGAATTTGACCCTATTTTATCCAACTTCCATAAACAAAAATATTTCAGCAAACTTCTAGATAGAGTATGCTTTTGTTTTACAACACAATCAATTTACTTAAACTAGATAACTAAACATAAAACAATTGAGATCTAATAGAACAGCTATTAAAATATTATTACAACTTTATAATATTATAATGGATCTACATATATGTTCTAAATAATAAATTATTATTTAGAATAATATGCTGCATTCAAAACATTAAGTCAACTTTTATAAAAAAATTCTTATGAGAGATTGGGCCAGATCCTACAAACGTTTCCACTTTCATTAAATTACATTTTTCTCTCGAAAGATGAGTAGTCTCAGTATAAAAACAAAGAGAGGGTAAATCTAATTTCTACTTATTTGTACTCTGCACGTTACAAACACAATATTTTTTTCAAATATACAACACGCATTATATTGCAAATAGCCCAACAACAGAAAAAACAAAAAACCATGCAACAGTGAACTATGAAGTGGCATTGATCTAGAGTGAAACTGTTTTTTCCTTGCAAATCTATAACTCAATTATGGGGCAACGATACGCACAAAAAACAACAGTGAACTGAAGTGCAATGTGAGTTGAAGAGAACTGCAACATGAGTTAAGTGTATAAAGGAACAATGAACTGAAGTTATCGTGTATGTAGGGCATTGATGCCGTGGTGCAATGTAAAGGCTGAATAGCCACTTCTATTTTTTTACAGCAATTTATTTAGCAAGTCTTCTATTTATAAGTAAGGTCTTAAGGCTACATTACCAAATATGATGCCACATCAACATGTTTTTTGTTGAGGTGTTTCAAAAGGTCTAAAAAAAGTTAGACCGATAATCATACACTAAGTCATGTTTTATTAGTGTTTAATGTGGCATCACATGATTTGTTATTTTTTAATCTAAGGAATACATTTCACTCAAGTATGAGTAAAGGAGAGGGACTAGTAGTTGTTAGGCTAACTTTGCAAGCAAGTAGCAATCGCAAGGAATATCATAGGACCTCCGTCTTATAAGAAATGTGATTCAGTCTCTTATCTAACTACAATTAAGGTTTGGAGGGGTGACTCATAAAGCAACTTGCCACATCAACATGTCCAATGAGAGGTGTCCTAAAATTGACTTTTTAAAGATTCAACCAAAACTTAATCGTGGTATCTCTAATAGTTGAACAAAAAAATATCAGTTATTGTTAGAACAATATCAAATTCTTATTTAAAATAACTTATATGAAACCTAAATGATCTCAACACCTTTTGGTAACCATAAATCTTTGTTATCTCTAACCTTTATATCCAACACAAATGAATCAATAGTTGAACACAAAAACTATTGTTATTATAAAAACAACACATCATTATTTAAAATACAGCTTATATTCAACTTTAAATGATCACAAAACTTTTTGACAATACTTCACATTTTATGAGAAAATACAAGGTATCTTTTGCAATCACCTTTTATATTTGTGATAGGACAAACTATTAATACAGAGTACTCCAATGCATATACATTGTCACCCCAATAGTTGTACACTAAGAATAGTATTTTTCGCTATGACAATAATACTTGTTTAAATGACCACCTTATTTTATATGAAATAAAAAAAGTATTTATTTCACTTGTTAATGAATTTATTTATGTTTTTTATATAACATTCATAGGTTCTCGTGTGTTCAAGTATGTGTTCATCTTATAACCATAAGTACATACCAACAATTGGACCCCACCTAACTATTGACCCCTCTCCCCTACTCATAATCAACACCTAAAAGTTTAAAGTCACAACTAATAGTGCTATATTATTAAAAATATTGGACATTAAATCAACAAATGTTATCATGTAACTAATGGAACATGCTCAATTATTGGGTCATTTCTCCTATATGTGTGTGTTTACAATAATTATACCTAAAGATGTCTTTACAATGATAATAAGGAGAACAACATTTGATGTTGTGATAGTGAAAGAAAAACTTTCTATCTTTTATCCTAAATTTGATAATCACTTACACATCAAAATATTGAAATTTAATAATAATATAAAATAAATAAATAACCTTTTATTTAAAAATAATAAAAAAACAAATAAAATTTATAATATATTTTTAGAGAGATTTGTAACATAAATAAACTAATATCTTTGAGTGTCTTTCACATAATCTTTTATATAAATTTATCTAAAATAAATAATTTAATTGCATATACATAGGGGAGAGGACCCAATAGTTGAGCACCCTAACTTCACGCTTCTCAAAATCGTACGTGGAAATTTCAAATCACTCCCAATTTTTTACAGCAGCTTGCTTGGCAAGGCCCCTGCTTATAACTAAGGTTTTAGGGCCATATCATCAAATATGACGCCACATCAGCATGCTTTTTGTTGAGGTGTCCAAAACGGTCCCAAAAAAAAAGTGAGAACGATACTTGTGCACTAATGTTTTATTGGTGCATTGATGTGGCATCACATGATTTGTTACTTTTTAGATCTAAGGAATACATTTTATTCAACTATGGGTAGTTATCATCAACACTAACAACTTTAAAGTCACAACTATTGGATCAATATTGATAAAAGAATTGGGCATTAAATCAACAAATGCTATAACAACTATTGAAACATGCGCAACTACTGGGTCCTTTCCCCTATATAAAAGAGGTTCTACTCCCTTACATCTACATACACACACAGACAAACGAACAAATTATCTTATGTATATATAAGAGATTTTAAAAGAGTTCATTAAATGAACTTGAACTCAAAATTTCCATAAGTGTAAGGTACAAGTTTGTTCTAGGGATTTGAGAGTGCGTTCGCGAGAGCTTGGAGTGCAAGAACAACGTTCCATTCAAAGGGCCTGATGCGAAATTTGAGCTTGCTTAGGAAATTCTGATTTTATTTCCACACTAACACACGTGTATGTTTTTGTTTTTGAGTGAGAAGAAACTTGTTTCTCCATTTGTAGTGAATTGGATTTTTGGAGAGAAGCTAGGGGAGAGCGGCCAATAGTCGTATGGGCTAACTTTGCGAGCATGTAATGGTTGCATGGAATATCACAAGACCTCCGTTTTTTAAGAAATGTGAATTGGCCTCTAACCTATCTACTACTAAGATTTGGAGTTGTGACTCATCACACAACTTGTCACATCATTTAGTGAAAAGTGCCCAAAAATTGAATTTTAAGGGTTCGACCAAAACTTATTCATGGTATCCCAAATATTCAAACAAAAAAATATCATGTGTTGTTAGTAGAATATCAAATTTTCATTTAAAATATCTTATATAATGGAACAAATACCTATTGGTAATCATAAATCTTTGTTATCTCTTAACTTTTATATCCAACACAAATAGACCAATAGTTGAACATAAAAAACTATTTGTTGTTATAAAAACAACACATTATTATTTAAAGTATAACTTATATCCAACACAAATGGACCAATAGTTGAACACTAAAACTTTTTGACAATCCTTCACATTTCATGGCAAAACACAAGATATTTATTGTGCTCACCTTTTATATTTGTGATAGGACAAACTATTAATATAAAATACTCCAATGCATATACATTGCTATCCAAATAGTTGTACACATAAAAAAAATATTTTCCCACTATGATAAAAATCCTTGTTTAAATGAGCATCTTATTTTATAAATGACACAGTTATAGTGGATAGTTATGATATTTTATTTGAAACAAAAAAATATTTATTTCACTTGTCAATGAATATATTTATGTTTTTTTATATA
Source organism: Sequoia sempervirens (assembly GCA_007258455.2). Taxonomy (NCBI): domain Eukaryota; kingdom Viridiplantae; phylum Streptophyta; class Pinopsida; order Cupressales; family Cupressaceae; genus Sequoia; species Sequoia sempervirens. The sequence goes on from VDFB02000008.1 coordinate 147,715,283, forward strand.
GAATTCATAGATTCCCATGTGTTCAAGTATGGGTCCATCTTGACCAATATTTGATTTTTTTTTATTTACATGTGAACTAATTATTTATAATATATAGTATGAATATGTGAAAAGATTGAATATTATAAGTACAAAAGATATAACAATAACTAACTGTTGCATAATTAGTGACCACTCTCCCCTATTATTTTATCATTTTTGTTACCTAATATTTGCACTTGGAAAGCTTTAGGATGACAACAATAATTTCTAATGAAGGAAAAAAAAACATTGGAATAAAGGATTTGCAATTAGTACATGAAATTTCTCTTAAATGTAGTAACTTTTTATATTAGTATTTAAATTTTTTATTAATTAACACTTTTTTTTTATCATTTTTATATGAATAGATACGCTCCCGTACTGGAATGGATTAGGATAGAAGAGAAGCATTTTACCGTCAAGGAGACCAAAGTCGTGGATTAGATTGTGAATGAGGAAGCATGGGAAGGCTAGGGGTGCCTTAATTTTACAACAGCATTTTTGTTTAATCTGACTAAATTTTAGTTATTAGGGTCCACAAATTGCAAGAAATATAATTTATTCAGGCCCTAATGTGCCTCAACTTATTCTGAAATGAAATGAATAAACAGAATGTAGTCGTTGGTAGTCATGAATAATACTGAGAATGCGTTATGACAGATAAATGGCATGAATAATTTGTGGAAAAGAGAATGGATTTGTTAAGACACGGACAAGCTTCATAGCCTAAGCAAAGATTTATCAAAAATCCTTACCAGTCTGTGCAGCAATGCTCTTTCAGAGTTCCTGCTCTTCGCACCACCACCACAACGCTAACAGCACCGAGAAAAAGTCGAAATTTTACCCCTTTCTGTGTTAGGTTCTGTAGGAAGAAGAAAAAACCCAAATTCAAGATAAAAATTGTACACAAATTTAGTCTTAATTTTTAAGGGAGAAATAAATATTGAGATTAAAAAGTAAACACTGGTAAGACCCGAATTAAATATAAAACCACCATAAAGAAATAAATGCCTGTCACATGCACTAACCTCAAAAACAAAATCCTCAAGAGTGCGCCTTTTTGAAAATGCGCTGGAAAGCGACACTAACTTCAAACGCAAAATTCTTCCAACGGCACTGGTAAAAGCAATGAAACCATGGCGTTATAACGAAAGCTTTGGCATTAAAGCAGCGTGAATTATCATTATCATTACCAGTGTCATCCAGAAGGAAGGCCGCTTGAAAATAGCAACGGAAATAGGTAAATGCGTTATCAATGCAGCGGCTACTTTACCTGGCTTGCAAAACCCCAAAAGCCGAGGTAAAACCCAAGAATCCTGCAAGCTCTAGCTGGCGCTTTTTACGGAGATTAATTATCCTAACAAATTATTTACTAATCCAGCATGCGCGTTACCCAATGCATTAAATGCTATGCCTCCTGTCTTTGTGGATGGTTTCAGAGCAAATCGACGATTATTAAATTTTTTAATATTTCCTTACAAAATTAAAGATCAGTTGATTAAACCCCATCGTACAATAGGTAATTAGTTGTGGCGCTCAAGCGGGGCTGTGAAATGTATATTTCCTAATCTATTTTTAATTTACAATTATCTATTATCCAAAAATTAAATTTCATTTTCTTAATATGAAAGTAAAACTAGCAATCGCACCTTCGTGTGTAATAGGTACACCGAAGAGATGTGGAAGGTTCATTAGGATTTTTTTTGGTCTATTACTTGCGTATATTTTGTAGTACATGGGGTCAATTGGTAGCCCATTTAAAAAATGATGTTGTTTGTCCAACAAAGGTCTTAATGGAGAAGTGATTGCTTCAAATCAACTATGCATACACTTACAAGGATTCAAAAATTATCGAAAGATGACTTCTTAATCAAGAAGATAAGAAGATAAGTAGGCTCCTTTACTAATAGGTTCGTGTCTTGTTTGCAATAGGGAGAGAGGGAGAGATATAGGGGGGAAGAGAAAGAGAGAGATGGGTAAGGAGATAGAGATAGGGGATATAGGTAGAGAGTAAGATGGAGATGGAGAAGGAGAGGGATATGAAGAGGAGAGGGAGAGATAATGAGAGAGAGAGAAGAGGGGGATATATAGAGATGGAAGATAAATATATCTATATAGAGAGGGAGATATAGAGAGGAAGATAGAGATATAGGGGAATGGGGAGAGGGAAAGATAGGTAGAAACATATTTGGTGAAATAGAGTGATAGAGAGATAGAGATATAAGGAGATATAGAGAGAGGGGGAGAGGGATAGAGAGACAGAGAGATGGATAAAGTGATAGATAGAGATGGATAGAGGGAGAGATTGAGAGAGGTAGAGAGAAAGAGGGAGAGGGAGATATACGAAAAGAGAAAGAGAGAGATAGAGATATATGAGAAGAGAAAGGGAGAGAAAGGTAGAAATAGAGAGATAGATATAGGGGTAGGGAGAGAGTGATGGAGGGAGAGATGGGGAGATAGATGGGGGGAGATAAAGAGGGAGGGAGAAAAATGGAGAGAGATGGGGAGAGAGAGACAGAGAGATAGGTAGAGGACAAAGAGATATCTAGGTGGAGGAAGAAAGAGAAGAGATGGAGAGAGATAGGTAGAGAGAGAGAAGATGAGGGGAGAGAGAGGGAGAGAGCTCAATATAGAGAGGGAGAGGGAGTAGGAGATAGGGAGAGATATATATAAAGATCTAGATGAGAGAGAGAGTGGGCTAGGGAAATAGATAAAGAGTTATGGGTGGAGAGAGATGGAGTGAATGAGAGAGAGAGAGGAGAGGGTGGAGAGAGGGAGAGATAGCTCAATAGATACAGAGGGAGAGAGGGAGTGATATAGATAGAGGGTGATATAGAGAGATAGTGAGGGATAGGGAGAGGGATAGAGAGATAAGAAGATATAGATAGAGATATGGATAGTGACAGAGGGGGGAGAGAAATAGAGAGAGGAGAGAGGTCAAATAGAGATAAAAAGAGGGAGTGAGAGGGAGAGAGGGAAAGAGGGAGAAATAGAGATCTAGAAAGAAAGAGACAATGAGAGGGGGAGATGGAGAGATAGAAGGATAAAGACATGACAATGATATATAGAGAGAGATAGGGAGGAATATATAGAGAAAGAGAGGTAGAGAGAGGAATACATATATATATAGAGAGAGAGAAGAGCATAAAGATGGAGCAAAAATACAAGAGAGAGATTGAATAAGAGAGAGAACTATATAGAGAGGGAGAGACATAAGGAGAGAGGAAGAGGGGGAGGGAGAAATAGAGGTAGAAAGTTGGAGAGAAAGAGAGGAGAAAATGGAGATATAGTAAGATAAAGATATATGAAATTATATATATATATATATATATATATATAGAGAGAGAGAGAGAGAGAAGTAATGGAAAGAGAGGGATATAGAGGGTAAAGATAGATAGAGATAGAGATAAGGGGAAGGAGAAACATGGATTATGTGTGGGTGTGTGAGAGAGATAGAGAGGAACAAATAAGAAGTGAATAAGATAGATATAGAGATATAGATAAAAATATAGATGTTAAGTCCCATTCATTACATGGTCTAGATATTGCCCATGAGAAAGAAAAAAAAGCTTGTGATGACACTAAAAATATGTCACCGTTTTGACATATATGGTTTAGATGCATTCAATCAATTATCTAGGCATTGACCTCGTCAAAGGCTTTAATGAAAAACCCTCATCGCAAAGCTACGCAAATAATTTCTGTGAATCCAAGAGCAGCAACAAAATAGACTAGAGCAAAGGAAACGAAAGGTCCTTTTATAGTCCACGATACCAGGCGATCTGTTTTTGGGTCTATAGATGGCTTACAATATATGGGACCCCTCGTACTCCCAATATGAGGGAGGCACCTAACTCATGCTCCACAATACGAGGTGTACATACCTTACCCCCTGCAGGATTTGAACTTGTGACCTCTCTCTCAAAAGTACAAGTTCTCCACCATTAGGCCAACTCAGGTATAATGATCAGCTGACTGGTTTTCCCCTTCTTTCCAACTGTGGACGAAATATTTTGTGATTTTACTAGGGTTTCCAACTGCGGCGAACATTGTGGTGGGGCTGAGTCAGATTACAGAGATGAGATATTGGTCACCGAAGATTCATCAATGGATACTTTAATACACATGAGTAGTGTTGACATTTGATAAAATTTCTCATGGGGTGGACATCCTTGACATATTGTATAAGGTGGTCTGAAAGCAATTTTTTTTAGAAACAGTAACATCAAGGATGTTCATAGATGTCTCCAGACCTCCGCAACATTTTCTCCATTTTGCATGTCTGTAGACACTCTAATCTTCACGAAGCGTGTTAATTTTTGTTATTATGGAAGTTTGATGTTCCCTAGGATATGTCCTTTACTGCCCTAATGTCTGCAATTTTTCGATATGTTTAAATTCCACACTAGTCTACTAGCTTCATAATTTCAACCGACTCATCAAATTGGCGAAAAGATCATTAAAACGGAGTTATGTTGCATTCATATTCTGATTACACACCAAGAATGCATCCTTCTTATCTGTAAGATCATGCATCTGGGATAAGTGCATTAACTTGACCATTCGTCACTAATCGAATTCAAGACCAACCCTGAAATACAACTATGATCTGTCATAATTTGGATTGCGATTATTGCCCATAGTCCCACGCATTGAAATTAAACTGGTCGCTTGATCTGAATCCACTAGGTCCATCTAGAATTGCTATGCAAGTAATATTAAAAGTGTTTCTATCGTTATCAACTAGAGTTTCCATGGATTAGGCCAATACTTGCTAGAGACATTCAACCCTTCGTAAATGAGACAAAGATAGTTGTCAAGCGACATTCATTGCACAGTCTGAATATTACCCACGGTGAAAAAGAGCCTGTGATGAAATTAGCCCTTCACAACATCAGTGATTTGAAATTTATTGTGAAGATGCATTCAATCATTGGCACGGCGTAAAAACTGATATCAACTGTTCATCAACAAAATTAGCTCAATCTGTTTCATATAGGATACGTCTTCAGCATAAAATATATATTGGAAAAAATGATTAGAAAGTATGTATTTCTCTCTTTAAAAGGCTATGGAATATCAATTTGAAAGAATAAAAAAAATAAAATAGACAATTGAAGCAAGAGAGAAGGAATCTTCCAAACCTTATAGTAGGGCATAAGCATTTGTTCCCCTAAAAATTCTACATATTCTTAGTATTAGAAACAATGCTTATTTTAATGTTAAAAAAACTAGACCAATATGAAAACGATTTAAAAACAGTAATAGTAAAGTTAATCATGGTAGATTTTGCACACTAGCAAGAAACACAACAATAAGAATCACAAATCCATAGAGGCTTTCTAATTAACATTTACAAAATCTCTGAAGTGTCTGCTCATATCCCAAATATGGCAATTCTAATCATTTTTAGTAACAACCTTAATGTCATTCCAAGTAGAAGTTGAATTAGCATGGTTACCCTTAATAACATTGAAACAATGAACAAGGATGTTGATGTCTTTCTTACATTTATTCAGCTATCATTGTTTGAAGTGAGAGAACTTTCTTTTTAAATGATCAACCAAGATTTTAGTCATATTCTAAAATAATATTAGTAAAATGTCTTTGCTTGGTATGTAAAAGAGCTCGGTCATGGCCTTCACAAAATTATTAGAACTAACACCAAGACTTCTTACAAACTAGAACTTGACTCTACCATTATGTTCACCACAAACACCTCTCATGCTAGCATTTCCAAATTATCTTTTGAAGCACCATAAACATTGTTTTTAACCAAGCCCAAAGAGGGCATTCCCATTGAGTAAGTTGATAATCTCAAGGGTTGTTATGAAAAGAGGCAAAAGAGGGAGAAGCTATAGGAATACAAAGTATTATTAGAACTATAAATTCCTATTGAGAACTTGGTTGATTATCTTGAATCCAAACTTGATAATTGTCTTTTAGATTTTTCATTATTTTACCCTGAACCTGACCTATATTCTTTATTATACCGTTAGAAATCCTTTAATTTCATTCTTGTCAAGTATTACAATATATCAAACTACAATTGATGTCATGTAAAAGATTAAGGGTTTTTAGCTTCAAACAAGGTCATGTTGATTGATAAAAAAAGACTTGGATATACTCAAATTATTCCACAAAATTTCTAACAAATCACACTATCAATGGTGAAGAAAAGTGGAAAAGAAGATGTCTATCATACTCTATCTTGAAGGAAAATATTATGGGTGATCCCACAATAGTGGTTTACAATTTTTGGCCAAACTGGACACTGAAATTATTATTTTTAACTAAATCTTCACATTTGGGCACCTATAGCAGCTAAACCGTGACGAATTTGAAGATGATGCAAACTAGAGTCTTGTCACATTTTGTCTGTAGATTCTAAAAATATTTTTTTCAATTTTTTTGGAATCAGATAGTACCTCTTTTTCCATCTCCCACGAAAACTTGTTTTTTTTCAAAAAACTGCATTTTTAATAAGTAATGCACACTGTATAACACATAACTTTTTTTCCATGAAGGATAAAATTCTAATTCTTTCAAATTTAGATTTGTAATTCTGATATCTAGTGCTTCCACTTGGTTAGATAGTTTTTTATTGAATATTTTTTCTTTAATAAAGTTTCGAAGTCAAACCAATTACAATTCAAACATAGCGCGACCGTATAATGCGTAACTTTTTTTGTATATCGAAATTCAATTTTTTTTTTTGTTGGATCAAGGACTTCAATATCTAGTGTACTCATATTTTTCAAATTTCTTTTTTGATAATCTACTATTTTTCCATATGTGCAAAACAGAGACCTTCATTTTCAATGAAAAACCTATGTTTAATAAAACTAAAAAAACAAATACATAATAAAACCAAAACATATTAAATTTATATTCGTTGGATAGTTCATTCCGAGGACTACCTGATTCCAGTTGGGTTTGTAAAGATTCCTCCATTTTCATCCTCAACCTGAGTTTCGAAGCGTAAAAAAATAGGTTTTTTTTGTGAACAAGGTCAAAAATTAGGGAAAAGGGGGGTTCTAGCGAACCAGGGTTCATTCAAACCCCCCTTAATATGAATTTTCCTTTTGTTTTTTAGGCGGAAAATGTGGGCCCAGTAATTAAATAGGTTCATTTGAACCCTAGTTCGGTCGAACCCCTCTTTGGTTCGGTCGAACTAATAGGTTCATTCGAACCCCTAAAACCAATTTTTTTGCCATGGGGTCATTTTTTCTCAATTTTCCTTCCTCCATCAAATTGTAAACCACTATTGTGGCTTCACCCTTATATATGTTCAAACTAACAACCCTTCTTTTTTGAAGATTGTCATAATGAAAAAAATTATCTAAATTTGCAAATCAAATGAAAGCATAAACCTTTGGGCAACATTTAGGATGCCAAACCCTTTTTCAAATATTAGAACTCTTAACTTCCAAGTTTTTTATAACCAACTTGCATACTGTAAATCTTAGAGCCTTTCAAACCCTATCCAAAAAAATCTAAATGTTTACCTAAAGAGAATTTTGAGATACTAAAATATGAGCTAAGCAATCAATGAGGAGAAGGAATTGTTGACCTAGTCAAAGATATTTAGGTTTCCATTTCTAAATCTTCAAACCATCTTGCATGAGTACATATTGACAATTAGAAACACGAATCTAACCAACTTCAATTTTTTTAAAAAAAGAGAGATTAGAGAATTATACTTTAAGAGGGCTATGTTGGTCTCATGCATCCTTCCAAAAAAGAGCAAAGCCTCCCTTCTCCACAATCCAAAAAGGTTAGACCTTTAATCAAATTGCTACCCAAATTGTAATTTTCAATATTTGAGAACCTTTACCAAGGGTTGGCATTCTAGAGATGAGAGTATGTTCCTCCATATTCAAGTACTTGAGCTTAAAAATTTCCCCTCATAAGGATTGTTCCTCCATACACCATCTCCAATATAATTTGATAGTAAGAGCTATATTATTAAGGAGGGAAGATCTCGTACTTCAACCATATTTCTTTAGGCTGACAAATGTTATCTCAATTAACCAAATGCCATTTATTTTTATGTGAATTTCCTTCCCAAATATTTTTATTTTATTTTATTATCTAAATCAAGGAGGAATCCTTTCAAACCTGCAAAAGTCTTAAATCTATAAATTTTGAAAGCTCCAATCATAGATTTAAGAAGCATTATACAACTAAACAAATAGAGGTATTTGTTTGTCCAATTATTGATACGATGCTCGAAATAATCCAACATAACATTGCGATTTTTTTCCCAAGACAAGTATGACAAATACAAATACCCAAATATTTAAAAGAAGGAGAAGCAACATGAAAATAAAGAATATTAGCAATTTGTTACTGAAGATGAGGGTTACTATGGAAAAAGGAAACATGATTTGTTACACCCCAATTGTGTATAAATTGTGCTTGCACTTTGTTATCGATGAATTATGAATGAATGTTGTTTCATTAAATAATATGTGAAGAAATGCATATATGTGAAATGAATGGTTATTGAATTATGTATTATAAATATGGAGATATATTATGTGTAATGCTTATTTTGTTGAACAACTGACTACTGTGGGCATGTGTTAGTTGGATGCAGGTGTATGTTCAATCCTTCAGGTGTGAGGGGAAGTATCACTTAGGAGAAGATCTTGGTTGAGTAACCAGTAATGTAACTTATTTGAGCTTACACACACTCACATTAGTATGGTTGAGTCAAGTTATTATGTTGGGAGTTGGTAAGCCATCCTTAGTTTGATTTTTCTGCATTAGTAAGGGTCTCGATTATTATTGAGTGCATTATTAGGTGATGTTTATCTATTTGAGCTTGTGAGTTCTTCCCTTTATTACTAGGCTTGTATTGATAAGTTAAACACACATGGAATATGTACTTGTACACATATGCATGTTGATGATAGACCATATGCATGAAGGAACGTGTACTGAGGTTACATAGGTAGACGTACCTATGCACACTTATGAATGGGTTGCTTATGTGCATGGAACTATCAAATGGACCTTACGACATGTATATGTTATGATTGTGGTGTGCAATTGAATGTCTGTGTATATATATATGATATATTCATATATCCATATGTATATATGTATCAATACACATGGATGTTTGGCATATGGACATGCCCATACGAATGTATTAATATATGTACATATATGTATACATGTACATAGAGGCATATATATATGTATATATGTACACAATCGATGTAATTGTTATTACTATGAGAATGTTAACTTGTTTGTATTCATTTGTATATCAAATATATACATACTTTATTGACCTAAGATATATATATATATACACACACATATACATATATAAATGTGTGTGTTGATATACATACATACATACATACATACATACATACATACATACATACATATATATATATATATATATATATATATATATATATATATATATATATATATATATATATATATATATGTATATGTGTGTGTTGATATACATACATACATACATATATATATCTATGTATGTATTTATGTATGTATATGCAAATATATCAATATATATTTATATATGAACATAAGCTTGGAGGTCAATTAACATATGTGATGCTTAGAGGCCGATATATTTAAATGAACATAGGTTGATTGTATAGAACATATACAAAGCATTTTAAAGGCCGAATATAATACATATTGGCATTGAGTAAAGATCGAATTATAAGCAATATATGGTGCAACAATTAAGTTGATATGGAGAATATAACATAGTCGATGCTATGGAATAGCATCTTTGACTTAGTAAAGATCTATTTACTTAGCTTTGGAAGTTTCATCATAAAGCGATGGATTAGTTACCAGTAGCAGAGTAAATCTAAAATGCATGATAATAAGATAAATGACAACAAGGCAATGAAATAGTCAAAGCAGATTTATGAGACAAAATGACTCTTTATTCCTCTGTTTGTTGCAATGCATTGACTTAGTCAACTTATGTAAAGTGTTGCATTTAGAAAGAAGATTGTTTCAATAAGTAAAGTCACACCAACAAATAGGAAGAGTGGCTACTTCTTGGCGCCATATTATGAAGTTCTAAATGCTATAGAAGTCCATTTTGGAAACAAATTGATTGTCACCATTTGATCATGTGCAGATTGAAATAGTCTTTAGATACTGTCAAAATATAGAGGTCAACCTATAGCTTATTGTGCTAAGTAAACTCTTTAATTGTTGCCACATTTTTTCCAAGTGAAGTGATTCAACTAGCATGGATGTTTCTATCAATTTACATGCCTTTTTTGTAGACTATGAAGTGTCCTTTTTGTTGTATAAATAGAGAGGCATGCTCTCTCTTTTGGGAGCATTCTATTCCATACTATTACACACTTCTATTCTGCATTTTTAAATGCAATCTTATTCTATTGTGTTTTGTGTGAGCCTTAAGTGTTTTTTGAGGAGCTTTATTGCTTGAGTTATGCTTGAGAGAATCATATTATCAACTTGTGAGGGAGGTTTTATTGAGGTATTGCATGTGAGGTCAAAGTGAAGCTAGTAGGCTGAGCACTATTGGAAAGTTGTGCAACAAATCAATCAATTGGATAAGCGTATTGCAGGCATGAGAATACATCTTCCTTTATTTGTCTTTGTTTATGAAAGATTGATTCTTGAGTACTTTATTTGATCTATTGAGATTACTTGCATTAGGGAAATATAACATTTGCTTTGAAAAGAAAATAGAAGCTATTTATGTTGTTTTGTGAAGTGCTTATAATTACTCCATGATAGGAGGAATTGTTTGTCATAGGTATTAATATACTAGATATGATTAAACAAGGGTAGCTTAAGGGTTACTCATAGCTAATTTATTTGATTATACTAGATAGCTGCTAGGTTACTACTGGGATTGTTTGTCCATTGAAGGGAGGGAACTTGTTCATATGCTTTGTGAGTAGAAATACCATAGAGTTTGTGGGAAATTGGATAGGTTAATTTTGGGGTTAAATATTTCCCATTGGAGGAATTACCTATGCATAGATTATAGTGGCCTTAAGTCAAATCAAGCTTAAGTAGTGTAAGTGAATAAAATTACTATCACTCGAAGTACTGAGTGAGAACACTTTGGCCAAAGTAGTATGAATTCCTTTGGCTTCACTGTCAGTTCACCTTGTTCATGTAGTGCATGCTAGTTCCAAATTGTAGGGTTACAATTTCTATTCATGTTAGGTATAACACTAAGCTCGGTATGGTTGTTGTACGAGGTTACTCCACCAATCTCTTCGTCGAAGGGTAGTGCCATCAATCATATGATAGATGTGTGGGGGACCGCATATGAGTTTGTGGTTGGAAAAAAAGCACTTGAGTGATGCTTCTCCTCCTCAGTAGGTGACATAAGACCAAGGTTTTGAAAGGTGGATCCTAGACCATCTATATATATTACTTTGAAGCTCGGTTGAGCTATGTATGTACTTGTACATGTTTTTGGAATATTGTAATTTGTGAAATTATTATATTGAAATGGAATCCTTGTTTAATATTGTTGTGGAATCTATGTTAATTTTTTATCAATAAAGAAAAGATATTTTTTATTTCAATGGCTTGTTACATAGTTTATTTACTCGCAAAGTGAAAACTTAGGAAAAATTACTTTAGTGAACAGTTGGCATGTTACATGTGGTATCAGAGCCAAGTTTAGCTCTAGAACCTATGAGTTCATTGTACTGTCCATTCAATGATATCTAATGTTTGGAAATTATTGTGCCAAGATGGTGCATCTCAAGTTAACGGCTAGAAAGTCAGTAATTAGAAACGGGCACTACCTCAAGGCCAAGAAGGAAAGAGAAGCCATCGCTAGAAAAATTGAGGGTACTAACTATGACAATGCCATTTGGTTAAGCGACACTTAAACCTCCAATCACACACTTTCTTAGATCAGTGATGTGAAGAGAAAGATGAAGATGGAGGCCAAGTACAACTACCTACCTTTCATCTCACCAGAGAAGTTTGAATCTTTATCACTTTCTAGGGATATGCCCCCAAAAGGAAGTGTTAGTCTGATATTTATCTTTAGGGACCCTAGAGTTCTTACAATGGTGGAAGTAATTTTAATTTCCTTGAGTAACGAGTCTGAGGGTTATGTACCTCACAACTATGTATCGGATGACAAATCCAACGGCTATTATCCATTATGGGATAGGTATGAACAAATGAGAGATGAGCAACAATCTCAATCTGTAGGATATACTCCATTAAGTTATGTGTTAGAGAGTGAATCCAAGGGATACTCTCCACTCGACTATCTGAATAGTCACTCCATGTAATCAAAGGATATTGAAATCCTTGAAAAATGAATAAAATCATGTGTTTATCGGAAGTGTCTGCTTAACTCTTATGTGGAATTCTTTATGTACGATTGAATGCCATTCCAATGTTTTCCATAAGATAGTTGATAACATGATTAAATCTAACATGGATGAACTTTCAGGTAAAATCCATTCTTATGAAGATAGTGAGGACACGAATCAATCTTAGTGGAAGCCAAGAAGTTGGGCAAGAACCAATAGGAGTTGAAGCTAGACTGGACCAAATCTTAGCAAGGTTGGAAAACCTAGAACAAGAAAGGGTAAAGGGTAGAGTTGAGAAGGAAGTTCCCAATAATGAGCATGAGGGAGAAAACTCTTCTCACAAACATGATCAAACTTATGATCATGAGAGAGAGAGAGAGAGATAAATCACCTACACCATCTAAGGAAACAAATACGAAGTGTATGGCTTATGAACTTTCTAGAGATATGAAGAAAATTACCCCACCCAAGTTTGAGGGAACTGCTAGCAAAGATGAAGTTGAGGCATGGTTAGTCCAAATGGAGAAGTATTTCAAGATTTTAAATTATACTAAGGTCACCAAAGCCACATGGGGCGCATACCAGTTAGTAGGAGAAGCCTCTAACTGGTGGATGAATAAAAAGATGGAACTCGATATTAACTCATGGAAACTAACATGGAGTGAATTTTTAAAACTTTTCCATAAGAGATGGTTACCCCAACCCTATTTTGGCCATAAATTCACAAATTTTTAGCGTCTGAGACAAGGTGATATGATAGTCAATGAGTATTGGGAGAATTGTACTCATTTGCTATGTTATGTTTGTATGTACCAGAAAGATGAATGCTTCTGCATAAGAAAGTTTATCATGGGACCTAACAGTCAAATCAGAGGAGAGGTGGATGTGCACGGTCTAACAACTATGGATCTTGTGTATGAGAAAGTGGTTAAACAGGAGCAGAAGCTCAAGGCTATCTCCATCCGCCAGGAAAATAAAAATCATAAGATTGCAGGAGTTCAGGACAAAAGGATCCTGTAATGGTGGAAAAGAATCAAAAAGGGAACATAAGAGGAATGGTTCCAGTGGTGGGAATACCAACAATGCTAGTGGAAATGCTAATAAATATGGAGAACCCACAAGGAAGAGATGACCAAATACTAGATGTTTTACATGTGGAGGAGACCACTATGCTAGAGAATGTCCCAATAAGGTTTCTAGGTCACAATCTTATGGTAATCCACTACCTACCCAGCAAGCGATGTTCCAACAAAAGATACATGCATCTGTGGATGATCACCAGGTGGAGTATCAAGTGGCTCCAATTGAAACTCTAGGTTTTTTTTTAGATTACTCATTTATGTACTTATAGATATTGGTGCAACTGAGAATTTCATTTCACCTAGAGTAGCTAAGCAATTATCAAGAAAGGTTGGATACATGGCAAAGTCTTGGAATGTAGAGTATGCAAACCATAAAAGAGCAAAGGTGGAACAATTTTTTGTTCAAAGATAGGATAGAGCTACCTTATTTTTCTTCAGAAGTGAGCCTATATGTTGTGCCTTTAGGATTCGATGATATTATCTTAGGTATGAATCGGTTATGGAGACATAGGGCTAAGGTAGAATGCCATGCTAAAACTATAGAATGCCTAGATGATCTTGGTAACTAATTGAAGTTTCAAGGGATACCTAGAGAGGTCAAGATTCATAAAATATCTGCAATGCAACTGTTAAGGGCTAAGAAGAAAGGGTGCAAACTCTTTGCAGTCAAGATAGAAGAACTTGAAGATAACCTTGATAACTTTGGATCACAAAACTTCTAAGAGATAGAAGAGGGTGAAATGGATGAAACAAGAATGTCGAATATGGAGAGGTATCCTATACTAAGAAATTTTTTGGATGTTTTTCCAAATGAGTTACTTGGGTTGCCACTGAAAAGGATATTTGACTTCTCTATAGATATAGTTTTGGGGTCTGAACCTATTTCTAAGGTGCCATATAGGATGACAACAATTGAGCTAATGGAGCTTAAGGCACAACTAGATGAATTGTTGTCTAAGGGGTTGATAAGACCAAGTGTGTCACCTTGGGGAGCACTAGTCATCTTTGTGAAAAAGTTTAGGATGGTACTTTGCATTTATGCATCGATTATCACATGCTTAACAAAGCTATGGTAAAGAACAAGTATTATTTGCCACGCATTGATGATCTTTTCGATCAAATGAGGCCCGAGCTACCATATTCTCTGAGATAGATATAGATACTAAGGGTTTACAGTTCCACCCTTTGGTTTAATGCATGTACCTACAACATTTATGAACCTATTGAATAGTGTATTTAGGGATTGCCTAGATAAATTTATCTTGTTTTTTCTAGATGACATCCTGATTTATTCTAAGGATGAGGAAGATCATTGCTAATATTTAGAGATAGTCCTACAACATTTAAGAGAATATAAGTTATATGGTAAACTCTTTAAGTGTACCTTATTTTAGAGGAGAGTGCATTATCTTGGGCATGTGATTTTGGTTTATGGAATCTCAGTGGATCCAGCTAAGATCAAGGAAGTACTAGAATGGCTAGTACCCAAGAATGTGTTTGAGGTAAGGAGTTTCATGGGTCTAGCAGGGTATTATAGAAATTTTGTTGCAAACTTCTCCAAGATCGCCTTTCCGATTACTTCTTTACAGAGGAAAGGGAAGAAATTTGAATGGACAGAGAAGTGTAAATAAGCCTTTGACCTACTCAAAGAGAAATTGACTACTGCACCAAACTTGAAAGTGCCAGATCCTGAAGGTAACTTTATCGCTATCACGAATGCATCTAGGGAGGGCTTAGGTAGAGTGTTAATGCAAGAAGAGCAAGTAATTGCTTACGAATCAAGAAAGTTGAAATCTTATGAGCAAAATTATGCATTTCATGATTTGGAGTTAGCAGTCGTAGTTCACATGTTGAAAATGTAGAGGAATTACTTGTTCGGGAAACCCTTTGAAATGAAAACTAATCATCATGGGTTGAAGTATCTATTCAATCAACCTAATCTAAATGCTAGGCAAAGAAGGTGGTTAGAGTTAATAGTTGATTATGAATTCAACATCAATTACATGAAAGGAAAGGAGAATCACGTTGTCAATGCTTTGAGTTGAAGACATCATATTGCTTCAATAGTGATTATTCAAATCGACATTAAAGGTCGAGTGTTGTAGAAATGCAAAGAGGATGAGTACTACTTGCAAGTCAAGCAAGCACTCACTTGCAATCTGCAAGATAATAGGTATGTAGGTTTTCATTTTGAACCTAATGGATTACTTAGATATAAGGGGAGAATGTATGTACTTGGCATAGAAGAGTTAAGGAATCTGGTATGGAAAGAAGTACATGAAGCACCCTACTCTGAACATGCTGGAGTGACAAAAATGATGGCAGATGTGAAGTTGTTATATTTTTGGAAGGGGGTGAAAGGAGATGCTGCTAGATTTGTAGCTAGGTGTCTTGAATGTCAAAGGGTGAAAGCAGAGCATCATCATCATGTAGGCTTGTTATACCCACATGATATATACCAGAGAGAAAGTGGCAAGTCATAAGTATGGACTTTGTGCAAGGATTTCCTATGTCAAGGAATACACATAATGCCATTCTTGTGGTTGTAAATAAGCTTACCAAAGTAGAACATAATTCATACCTGGGAATCTAACTAATGGAGCACCTATCATAGCAAGGAAATTTGTGCAAGAAGTGTTTAGGTTGCATGGGATTCCTGAGAAGATTATCTCAGATAGGGATGCATGAGTCACTTTTAGGTTTTGGAAAAAATTGTTTTTGCACTAGGGACTCAATTGAATATTAGCTTAGCATATCATCCAGAAATGGATAGAAAAACTAAAAGGGTGAATCAAGTATTGGAAGACCTACTTAGAATGTATTGCATGGATTAACAGTACAAGTGGGAGGACTACTTTCCTTTAGTGGAATTTTCTTACAATAATTCTTACTATTCCACGATAAAGATGACTCCTTTCAAAGCATTATATGGTCAAAAGTGTCGAACTCGTATAAGTTGGGATAAACTTGAGGATAGAGTGAGTCTTGGGTCAGAGATGTTGGTTTATATGGAAGAGAAGGTGAAAGTTGTTAAGCAAAGGTTGGTTGAAGCTAACAACAAATAGAAATTCTATGTTGATGCTAAGAGAGTGCCCCGTAATTTTTTTGTAGGTGACAAGGTGTTGTTGAGAGAAAAACCTCACAAGAGTTCCATTAAATTTGGGAAGTCTTACAAATTATCCATGCTCTATGTAGGACCTTTTGAGATTCTCAAGGAAGTGAATCTAGTAGCTTACTGAATTGCATTGCCACCAACTCTTGCTAGAATGCATAATGTCTTCCATGTGTCCTACCTAAAGAAGTATATAATAGGTGATAATCATGTGATAGATTGGAATGCTTTACAAGTATAGGACCCCGGAGTGGTTGTTGGAATTGACTTATTCAATCCACAGCTCCCATGAAACACCTGCAAGTGATTACCTATCACAATAAAGAAGATCAAGAGTGAGATTGTGCTCAATAACTTGAGAATTGTATTGATGCAAATAACTTGGATTAAACCATGTTACCTAGATGAATATTACAAATGAATGTGCATGCTTATCTAAGCAAGCACAAGAAAACCCTACATGTGGATTAACAAGATAGAGACAAGTGTGATAATCTCATGCAATGAGACAACTTGTCCTAAATTTAGTCTAATATAGCAATAAGAATCAAATTAAAGATTAAACATCAACTCCTAAGTTTAGATTAAGTGAACTAAAGTAAAAAAGCCTCTAATAATTAATTACTGATTAATTAATTATCAAATAATGACTTATTTACTCCAACACCCCTCCTTAAGTTCAACTTAGGGAGAAACTATACTACCGATAAAGGTAGCTAAATGAATGGAGAATGGGTCCCGGCTACAAGGCCTAATGAGGTACCCATGAACAAGCAACTGAAATCTCTCATAATTGGAGAAAAGGAGAAAATCACATGGGAAAAAAATCCTCTCCAAAAGAGAGAAGAAGAAATGACTGCACTAGAGAAAGAAGGATATAAGGGGGACTCAATGTGACCCCCCAAGGACTACTTCTATCATGCAAGTACAATTGATGTCCCCTTAATAGAAGAGAGAAAAAGAGGATATGAAGCCCCCCATAAAGAAAGAGCTCCCATTCCAATGATAAATGTCTAAAGATAGAATATGATCCACTGCCTACAAACTACATTTCTCCCCTTAGGAAGAAATAGATGCACTAGTGATTGGAGAAGCCAATCCAAAGAGATGGGTGATATTAGATTCCAAATCTAGATTCAATGTGTTCCTCTTAAAATTGCTCACATATCCACATGTCAAAAAGTGATGATGTCAATCCAGAATCTTGTGAAGACTAATGTAGAACAAGTTGTAAAGGCGATGAAGATGGTGGGCCAACAACATTGATGTGGCTATCAACAAAGAGGAGATGAATTTCCTCAAAGTAACCCTCCAGCTATGAAATATAGGACTCTACAAAAAATGATGATATGTTTATAAGATACGAATCTGAGTAGTTGTGTCTAGAAGATGTATGATGTCATGTTGCACTAAACCAATACGATCCAACTATGTGGCAATGCCAAGTTGATTAGGAACAATAGAAGATGATGATGTAGTCTCAATCTATAGAGTGGGAAAATGAAGATAAGTCTTTGAACCGTTGGAACATGCAAGACCTATGATATACTCAAGATCCTCTAAAATATCATTATCAAAGGTATGGAATATGCATCTACAAGAGGGACGGGACAATTTGGAGTAAGATCCTCTGGGTATGGAGAGATATGAGGTTCTCCATGGATCTCCTAAAGTCATGTCCAAAGTATGTGGAGACATTCAATGTCTGATACAACATACATAGTGTCAAGATCAACACTAGAACATATAACCCCTACAATATGATCTTTGATGATGCCCCATGCCGATAAACTCCCTAGTGTGTCTAGTGTAGGTATGAGCCCATACAAATAAGGCAAAATGTCAAGCCACATGAGATGTGTCAAGATCCCATTTCGCCAAGACTCATAGTTATCCTTATCCAAGTTAATCATAGAAGGATGAATAGAAAAACCAATGATACTCACTCAAATGAAAAAAATCAAAGACTAATAACCTTAGTACTAATAAAGCAAATCAAATGATGTCATCCCACACAAATAGATCCTTTCTAGGTGCCAAGACGTCTAAGAAATTAAGCAAAGTGTGAAAACACAAAATACTGAATAAAATGTACCTAGGGCAGATTCTAGAAAAAAGCGCATGAATAGATTTGAAGAGCTCTGAAATACCTTTCCAACACCACTTGAATCGCAAAAATCAAAGATACAGGCAAAAAGTTACGAGCTCAAAAGCACAAAATAAAGATCTAAATTTGACTAAAAATAACAACCACTGGAAAAATCTGGTGATGATACCTACACCACTGGAAATTTTGTGGAACTAGCTTTCCAACGATATCTTGTTTGCTCGATTTTGACACTGTATGCCCAAGTTACGTTAAAAAGAAAAAAATTCCTCCTTTAGGGCAAACTTAACCTAGGAGGGGGACTTGAGATCTGTCGTACGACTGATGTCATCATGATGTCATGCTGATGTCACCAAAATACTAGCTTAAATTTGATGGCTTTCTAGCCATCATCACAAAAAATGCCTTGTCGGAAAAAAATTGATAGCGTCGGGAAACATACCAGGTGTTGGAACGTTCTCCTAGAATCTATGAAGATTCCTTGTCGGTTTATATGCTGAATTTTTCATTGGATTTTGTGTTTGTGTGATCATTGTTATTTTTGAGCCACCGGTTTTTGGAAGGAGGTCAGCGATGAAGTTTGAGTGGTCATCGATGAGGAATGAGGGGCCCACAACCTGTGCAGTCTGCCAGGGTACGGTGCAGTACCCTGCACAAGTTGCTAAAACTTTTTTTTTTTTTTTGAAAAGTTTTCAACTTTTTATTTGCTTTTTTTGATAAATTTTTTGGAACCAAATGTATCAAAACCAGAAATAAAAAAATGAAGAAACTATATGTGCAAACACCTATGCACAAAAATCAAGGCACCCAGATTTGTACAAATCTATGTGCCTCTAAAAAAATTGTCTTTTGTTGCAACTTCACCAAAATTGATGAAACGACAAGTGATCCTTAGGTTTTTGGTCATTATGGACACAACGGTAATTCCTGTTTCATCCTAGGATGAGCCGATTTGTCTGTCAAGGCCGAATCTCTCCAAAAATTGAATAGAGGGTTGCAAATCTAGGCTCTGATACCATGTTGGAATTGATTGATTAAATCCATAGCTCCCATGAAACACCTGCAAGTGATTACCTGTCACAATAGAGAAGATCAAGAGTGAGATTGTGCTCAATAACCTGAGAATTGTATTGATGCAAATAACCTTGATTAAACCATGTTACCTGGATGAATATTACAAATGAATGTGCATGCTTATATAAGCAAAGCACAACAAAACCCTACATGTGGATTAACAAGATAGAGACAAGTGTGATAATCTCATGCAATGAGACAAATTGTCCTAAATTTAGTCTAATCTAATAATAAGAATCAAACTAAAGATTAAACATCAACTCCTAACTTTAGCTTGAGTGAACTAAAGTAAAAAGGCCTCTAATAATTAATTACTAATTAATTAATTATCAGATAATGACTTATTTACTCCAACAGTGGTAACACTCGAGCCCATCAAGGTGCTTAAAACACATAAGCTTCACTTGCATAACAGGGAGGTTCTGTACTACAAAGTCTAGTGTAACCAGTATGCAGAAGACTCGTCCACTTGGGAAGACTATGATGAGATTCAACAAAATTTTCCTCATGTTTCAAATACATTTGAGTGTACTTGAAAAAAAAAAATTGTTTGTGTGTTTGTTTTATGTTGCTACATAAAATCATCGAGGACAATGATTCATAAGGGGGAGTATGTTACACCCCAATTGTGTATTTACTATTTACTATTACTATGCAGGGTTAATGTGAATGTAATTTGAATTTTGAAGGTGAATAAATTGTTCTTTCACTTTGTTATCGAGGAATTATGAATGAATTTTGTTTCATTAAATGATATGTGAAGAAATGCATATATGTGAAATGGATGATTATTGAATTATGTATTCTAACTATGGAGATATATTATGTGGAATACATATTTTGTTGAACAATTGACTACCGTGGGCATGTGTTAGTTGGATGTAGGTGTATGTTTAATCCTCTAGGTGTGAGAGGAAGTATCACTCAGGAGAAGATCTTGGTTGGGTAACCAGTAACATAACCTATCTAAGCTTACACACACTCACAGTAATATGGTTGAGTCAAGTTATTATGTTGGAGTTGGTAAGTCATCTTAGTTTGATGTGTTTGCATTAGTAAGGGTCTTGATTACTATTGAGTGCATTATTGGGTGATGTTTATATATTTGATCTTGTGAGTTCTTCCCTTTATTACTATGCTTGTATTGATAAGTTAAACACACATGGAATATGTATATGTACACATATGCATGTCGATGATAGACCATATGCATGAAGGAATGTGTACATGAGGGTACATAGGTAGACGTACCTATGCACACTTATGAACGAGTTGCTTATGCACATAGAACTATCAAATGGACCTTACGAAATGTATATGTATATGTATAGATATATTGCACATAGATACCTATCAATACGATATTAATTGTGTGAGTGTGATGTGAAATTGAATGTGTATATATATATCCATATGTATACATGTATTAATACACATGTATGTTTGGAAAATGGACATGCCCATACAAATGTATTAATATGTGTACACATATGTATACATGTACATAGAGGCATATATATATGTGTACACAATCGATGCAATTTTTATTACTATGAGAATGTTAAATTGTTTGTATTCATTTGTATATCGAATATATACATACTTTATTGACCTAAGATATAATGTGTGTGTGTGTTGATATACATATATATGTGTGTGTGTGTGTATGTAAATATATGAATATATATTTATATATGAACATAAGCTTGGAGGTCGATTAACATATGTGATGCTTAGAGGCCAATATATTTAAATGAACATAGGTCGATTATATATAACATATACAAAGAATTTTAAAGGACAAATATAATACATATTGCATTGAGTAAAGGTCGAATTATACGCAATATATGGTGCAACAGTTAAAGTCGATATGAAGAATATAACATAGTCGATGCTATGGAATAACATCTTTGACTTAGTAAAGATTGATTTACTTAAATTTGGACATTTCATCATAAAGCGATGGACTCGTTACCAACAACATAGTAAATGTGAAATGCATGATAATAATATAAATGATAGCAAGGAAATGAAATAGTCAAAGCAGATTTATGAGACAAAACAACTCTTTATTCCTCTGTTTGTTGCAATATATTGACTTAGTTGACTTGTGAAAAGTGTTGCATTTAGAAAGAAGATCATTTTAATAAGTATAGTCGTGCCAGCAAATAGCAAGAGTGGTTGCTTGCTTGGCACCATATTATGAAGTTTTAAATATTGTAGAAGTCCATTTTGAAAACAAATCTACTGTCACCATTTGATCATGTACAGATTGAAATAGACTTTAGATGCTGTCAAAACATAAAGGTTGACCTGTAGTTTATTGTGTTGAGTAAACTCTTTAATTATTGCCACCTTTTTTCCAAGTGAAGTGAGTCAACTAGCATGGATGTTGTTGTCAATTTACATGCCTTTTCTATAGGCTATGAAGTCTCTTTTTTGTTGTATAAATAGAGAGGCATGCTCTCTCTTTAGGGAGCATTCTATTCCATACTATTATGCACTTCTATTCTACATTTTTATGCAATCTTATTCTGTTGCTTTTTGTGTGAGCCTTGAGTGTTTTGTGAGGAGTTTTATTATTTGAGTTATACTTGAGAGAAGCATATTATCAACTTGTGAGAGAGGTTTTATTGAGGTATTACATGTGAGGTCAAATTGAAGCTAGTAGGTTGCTATTGGAAAGTTCAACAAATCTGTCAACTAGATAAGCATATTGCAAGCATGAGGATACATCTTCCTTTATTTGTCTTTGTTTATGAAAGATTGATTCTTGAGTGCTTTATTTGATCTATTGAGATTACTTGCATTAATGAAATATAACATTTTCTTTGAAAGGAAAATAGAAGTTGTTTATGTTGTTTTGTGAAGTGCTTATAATTCCTTCATGATAGGAGGAATTGTTTGTCATAGGTATTAATATACAAGATATGATTAAACAAGGGTAGCTTAAGGGTTACTCATAGCTAAGTTATTTGATTATACTAGATAGCTACTGGGTTACTCCTGGGATTGTTTGTCCATTGGAGGGAGGGAACTTGTTCATATGCTTTGTGAGTAGAAATACCATAGAGTTTATGGGAAATGGTATAGGTTAATTATGGGGTTAAAGATTTCCCATTGGAGGAATTACCTATGCATATATTATAGTGGCCTTAATTCAAATTGAGCTTAAGTAGTGTAAGTAAATAAAATGACTATCACTTGAACACCTGAGTGAGAACACTTTGGCCAAAGTAGTGTGAATGCCTTTGGCTCCACTGTTAGTTCACCATGTTCATGTAGTGCATGCTATTTCCAAATTGTAGGGTTACAAGTTCTAGTCATGTAGGGAGCAACACTAAGCTCGGTGTGGTTGTCATATGAGGTTACTCTGCCAATCTCTTTGTCGAAGGGTAGGGCCATCTATCATATGATAGATGTGTGGGGGATTGCATATGAGTCCATGGTTGGTGGAAAAGTGCTCGAGTGATGCTTCTCCTCCTCAATAGGCGACAAAAGACCAAGGTTTTGAAAGGCGGATCCTGGACCATCTATATCTATTTCTTTGAAGCTCGGTTGAGCTATGTATGTACTTGTACACATTCTTGGAATATTGTAATTTGCGAAATTATTATATTGAAATGGAATCCTTGTTGAATATTGTTATGGCATATATGTTCATTTGGTCTCAGTAAAAAAAAAAATTATTGCAATGGCTTGTTACATAGTTTATTTACTTGCAAAGTGAAAACTTAGGAAAAATTACTTCAATGAATGGTTGGCATTTTACATGATTCTTCTATTCATTCAACAGTTATTTAATTTCAAATTTTATATTTTGTGTTTTATTAAATTTTATCATGGTTGTATATATTTCAATTGAATATGGATAAGATTTGTATTAAATAATTACTATTATTTAAAATGACTTAGAATATTTTATTAAACAAATATTAATTTAGTGTTGTAATGAATATTTTTTCAAATTCATTCTTATTTTTTAATTTATAATATGTTGTTTTTTATTTAATTTTGGACTCATTTTTGTAGAATGCTAATGGTCAAAACAAATTGAGCTATGAAGGTGGTGAAATAGATGACCCTCACTCGAAGTACTGGGTGATGAATCTTTGGCCAAAGTAGTGTAAGTAACCATTGTTTCCACTATTAGTTCACTATGATCCGATTTACATACTAAGCTAGGAATATCATATATGCAGTTATAGCCACAATATAGTAGCTCTAGATATGTATGACACATCACCATGCTCATAAAAATATAAGGATTATGAAGTTACCAAACCAATCTCTTCGTTGAAGGGAAGGGCCATCTCACCAAGTTTGTTAGATGTGGGGGGGACCGCAGTAAGTCTATGGTTGGCGGAAAAGTGCTTGAGTGATGCCTCTCCTCATGCAATTGGCAACTAAGATTTAGGAGGACATTTTGGACCATTTGTATTTCTAAATTAATGTAAGCTCATTGAAGCTATGTATGTAATCATGTACTCATCTCTATGGAAATTGTAAAATGTGAAATGTTATCTAATATATGTAAACTGAAATCGTTACTTGTATTGATAAAATGATTATTTGACTATGCAATGGAAAAGTTTGGAAAGGTTATGTTTCAAATGGTGCATTTATTATTCAAAGGAAAAAGAAAATTTTTATTGCTCATAATGTTAGATGCATACACTATTCACTTGTGGATAAAACATAGTAAAATTACTGGGTAGAACAATGGACATGTTGCACTTATTATTATGTTTTAGTATTTAAAGACATTATATATGTAAGTGATTTTATGGGTGAATAAAAAGAATCCACTTTAGGAACATTTGGATTTAAAGTTTAAAATAATATATTTGCATCAAAATCATATAAATTCCTTTGAATGTATGTGTATGTTGTTTTCAATCATTTTCTTAGAATAATAAAGTTAGTCCAAAAAAGTGGTTAACTAAGGATAAGTTGACCCTAGTGATCCAATAAACTTCCCTAAGGGACTTATATTCCAACCACATTGAGTTTTGGGTTTACATGTACTATAATTTATAATGAAGAAATCAAGGCTATAAATATATACCTATGGAAAATTATTCCTACACAACATCAACATTGGTTCTTTATCATTTCATACCAAGGTGAAGCCCCCTAATCCATTGTACCTAATTTTTGAATATTTGTTGCATGTTTTCTAACCCAACTCTAAAATTCAACCTAGATTAATTATGCTTAATTATTTACATTTATTTATTAGCATATATTATTTATGTAAAATAATTCATATCTTTATATTTTGGCGAACTCATATGCTTGTATGCCACCCTAGGGCTTGACCTTAAGGTTTTTCATTTATCCATTAGGGCTTTAGATCTAAATTTTTATGATTGATTCTTATTTATCTTCAATCTAATCAGGGTTTGATTTCCCTATCATATTTATGCTTCATATCTTTATTTTACCCAAGGTTGTAGTTTATGTGGCATGTCTTTGTTTTGATGAACCTTACCCACCCTTACACCAAGCTAGGGTTTCATTTGTGGATCTAATTTTATCTCCTTATTTCAAAATTTCTATGGTTTGGATCCATCCTTGATTGCATACGTTTATCATACTTTGATTAGATTTTGAGAATACACAGTGATACACCTAATTAATTTGACCCTCACACCCCAAGATTATCCATCATGGATCCACATAGGCCATGTCCTCTTTTCAATTTACTTGTGCATAAATTTATGATTTTGACATGTTCTTATCATTTGTGACACATAATCCTTTCATTCTCGATGAACTCAAATATTTTTATAATATGGATGGGGGTGTTTTTCTATGGTAGTGTGTCCACTTGTGGGATAGGGCACAAAAATGATTTTTGGAAGGCAAAAGCTATTGTACACCTTGGAATGAAGGTCCTTCATTCAAAGGTTTTTTTTTTTCACATGTAAATAGGTTTCAAATGAAGGTAGGAAGGTTCATATGAAATACTTTTTTAATTTTTAGATATTGCACATTTAAAAACCTTATTATTACCTTCATTTGAAGTTCCTTATGTTTCCCTTCACCTTCTACTCACTTAATCTTTGAAAAAAATATTTTGAAGGTTGGAGCATCAAATAAAGTTACCATGACATGAGATTTTCTAGGATTATAGCTCTTAGACTAAGCTTTCCAAAAATATAATTTGTAATATATTTTTAATTAATATGTTTATTTTCTATTTTCTAGTGAACATAAGTTTATAACCAAGCATAAAGGTATATGCTCAATGTATGTGGAAAAAATTTAAAGAGTACATGCACTTCATATTGATGTCCTAATTTTAATGAAAAAAATAATTTAGATGTATACAAAAACATGATATAATATTACTTTAAATTATGATTAATATGAAAAAATAAAAAATAAATAAAATATGTAGCAAAGATATTATAAAGAAATATGCATATGCTAGATATCAGTGTTAATGATCTCTATTAGGAAATTATGGATTTATTCCATTTCTAAAAATATATGTATTATATAATATCACTCATTAAAAATATTATAAATTATTAATAATGACATTAAGAATTATTTGAAAATAAGACAAAATATTTTTAAACATATTTAGAATCTATACACAAAATCTCAAAATCACTAATTCATGTCGTCTTCAAGATCATAATGGTTTCCTTGTTATAAGTGAGAGATACAAAAATTGATTAAAAAGGTTGATTTCAATATCACACTGAGGCCAAAAAGTGGGACATGCTATTAAGATAGACACTATTGTGGGATCACCCTATAGCTAGTTAGGGTGGTGTGCATGAACATGATGATGATATACCTAACAAACATATACTTTCTCTACACTTTACGATTTTTTTCCACACTTACATGTTAAGGTCAATCTCAATATTAATAATATTAGTATTAATTACATGGATTTTTAAAATAAAATAAATTGGGATATGCATTTTTCACCTCTTTCTTTTAAATATGTGGTTTGCTTTAGATAGTTCATGAAAGAGAATAATCTAATAGTTGTTTGGTGGGATGTTTTAGATTTTTTACAGCCACATGGTTTAACTATAACTATATATTCAAAGGAAATTGTATTTTGGGATATTGAGTGCCATTCCAACATGTATGAATAGGAAAGACTGGTTGCCAACATTACCAAGAGTTGTGGTTAGTAGAATTTTTCAAAATAAATAAAAATTTCAAGTTAAAGTATAGAAATCTATGAAATTTGGCATGCACATTGAAATTTGTATCATTTTGTTGTAATAAAGAGTTAAAACCTTTGCATTATGATTAACACTCTTATTGATAAAAAGAAAAAAGAAAAAAGAAAATATCATATGAAAAGAATTTTCTTAAATCCAATTTTTGTGTGTATGCCTTATCTTGGATTATTCAAAACATTATTTCTTATTTTTATCTATTAACAATGCAAGAACAAAACTTGCTTTATAACAAATAATAATATATGCATTGCTTAACTTATGTAGTAGATATGAAAGTGACGAAAGATAAATTTTAGGGTTACTACATTATATTAATAGTAAATTGAAATGGTTTTGCTCAAACTTTGTTCTTAGGTTCATAACTATGTAACATAGTTATAGTCAAACATTCAATTTAGATTATGTTTCTCCATGATAATAAAAATTCAATAATCAAATAACTAAATAAAGTTTCTATAATCCCAAATTACATATGTTTTATTTTGGAATGTGTTAATCAATACTAAAACTTCAAATTTTGTTGAGCCATAATAAACAATTTCTCACAAACCATCTTTGGAACTAGAGTTGCATTAGCTTTCTTAAGAAATTATTGGGCATCTATATTTCTTCAATTTGATTTCAAATTTGATTTCAAGACATATCTCAGAGAACTTAAAATGTGACAATAATTATTTTATTTCCTCTACGTCCATCAATAATATTTCTTCCATTCAATTTTACACTCAATTATTTTTAGTTTTCCTATTGTGTCGAACTTGGAAGTGATGCTCTAAATAGATATCCTTTATTTACAATATTATATACTATTGAATTTCACAGTAAATGTATTTCATTATTAATTTAGAGTTTGCATAAGAAATAGACAATTATATTATTTCTTTTAGTTTCAAAAATTAATGCATTAATTTATGTGGCTTTTTACATAATGTATCTATTGTTTTCAAATAGTATGTTCTTGATAGAGTTAGAATATATAATTTTAAACTAGTAAAATAGATCTATTGGTCAAACATGTCACCAAATAAATTTTTTTTTTTAAAAAAAAATGTACAATGCTTGACAAACAAGATTTTTTACATGTACTTATTGACTGTCCAATAACACCTATAGATACTCCTAATTCATTTCAATTTTTTTCTTAGAATTAATGAGTTTGTGCATTTTGAATGTTTTTAGCAAGCCCATAAATAAGTTGCCATTATCAAATTAACCCAAGCTGCTCTATTTGTGAAGAGAGCTATTTGGATATAAATGTGTTCATGTTTTTGTGTGCAGAGAAGATTATTTTATTATTTGAGCTGTCAGTTCTAATATTCTCTCATTTGCAATCACCGATAGTTGAATTTTGGGCCAGTCGTTGCTATTTTATTATTTGAATTGTCACCTAATATTTTTCTCTCTTGCAAGACTACAATGGGATAGTTTATGCATTTTCACTCAACTTTAACTAGATTCTCAGCTAGCTTGGGGATGGCAACTACTACATTTGAAAAAAGAATTAACAACAAAAAATTTTCATCCAAGTAATAGTATATATATATATATATATATATATATATATATATATATATATATATATATATATATATATATATATATATATATATATATATATATATATATATATATTAGATCTAATACTATGTTGTCGTCATTTTCAGTTGCTCCTAAAAGAAATCCTTCAAAGTAATTAGAAAAATTAAAAGGTTATTTTCATCAGTTTTTAACCTAGTTCACAGAACTATATCGGATGTACTGATGTGGTTTTAGAAATTTCTTTTCACTTGACAAGCTTAGCTCTTTGAAAATTTGTGTGTCGGTCTTTGTGATAAGTTGTTTGATGGTCAAAAGGACTGTATAACCAAAGAAGAGAATTGGATGGGAAAAGAATGAAATATTAAAAACTTGGCGGTATTTCACAAAGTTTTGAAACCTTTGTTGGTTTCTGACAAGGTTCTCGAAACTTCTTCATTTTTTCCTTGGTTTTCAAGTTAAGTTGTGACTATTTTTCTAAGTGTTTTTTATAATAGTAAGAAGGGGTTAATGAGAAAATTAAGATGTTTCAAAATTGTTTAGTATGGCGGCATATGAGTAGGTTTTCATAACAATGACTAACTTCGACATATTTCAAGAACCTACCTAGAAACAAATCATAACTAGTGCATTTGAGGCTGAAAATTGTTTTGTTTTCAATGATGTATTTGCAATAAAGAAAGTTGCTTATAGAAATTGAGACTTTCATTGATGAAGACTAAGTCATTCACCATGAGCATAAAATGAAAGGCTATAAGCAACCAACATCAAAGAAACAAAATATTTCTAAGGCATTCCCATAACATAGAGCATTTTGAAAACCAAAAAAGAGATATATTTATATATTTATCATTAAAAACATTTTGCATTACATTACCAAAAGAGAGGAATTTCATTACATAGGAGGTTTAGACGTAGAGAGTGAATATGAGGACTCTGATAGCCTCAATGACTGCTTGCATACACTTTATCTACATAGGTGAGAAGTGGTTCTCATTAAATTTAACAAAGTGGGTGAATGCATCCATATTGTTGCTCTCCAAACCAAAATGTAGCAAAGCAATGGCATGACCAATACGTTCATTGTGCAACGTAGAAGTGATGCAAACTGCATCACCAACTAAGCCCACACGCGGATAAAAAGAGAGGCCTCTTAGAGCATCTTCAACACACAACAGATATCGTGGACAAACTAGATGTGTAGTAGCTCGCAACCCCCATCTGAAACTCTTAGAGGTGTGCATGATGTTATACAAGAAGTGCTCAAGCAGACTGGAATTATGGAAGTGCACTTGGGACATGAAATGCTCACCAATGATTTTACGGATCACTTCCTCCTCCACATTGTTGCGGATCAGGAAGATTTCTCTAAGTTGGTCTATCATCAACCTATGGACGACACTACACTCAATACCCTCCACAACCAGGAAATCACTTTCCACAACCACTTAATCACTTTCCACAACCACTTCATTAGATGAACTCAACATACTAGAAGAAAAAATTAGCATTGTGCAAATGAATAGTGGTGAAGTTAATTTATAGAGTGACAAAGGCAAATTGGTGGAACTTACTTGGAATCAATTAATGTTGAGAGTACATTCAAATTGCTTCAAACTCAATTAACTTAAGTGCAAGGTGGTGTGATGGAAATCTAGTAAGTTGGATTCAAATAGTGATGAAATCCTTTGCATTTAAAGAAGTTGCACATAAATGATCTTTGGTGGCATGCCAACAGTCACCAAAAACTGAAGGTGACCAATATTTCACACGAGGGTAAGTCATGTGGTCTGCTTACAACAAGGGATGATTCATCCTCTAGTCTTATCAATCAGGAGATGAGATGTAATCATAACTATCCTTAAAAATAGAAATTAATGAAGGTGTTGTCATAATCTAACAAGTGTTAGTTGGTTTCTGATCAACTTTTTTATTCAGCCAGGCAACGGTTGGCATCCAAGAACCAATTTTCAAGAAATCCTAACCATTACAATATAAAATTTTAGACGTCGCGTAGTTGGATGTTGCAGGGATCTGACATTTTGATCCCCTTGCGCTGTGAAGCATGAGTGAGAATCGATCATAATAGAAGGATCAAATTTTGCAATTTTAATTCATTGCCATTAATGTTTATTGTCTGTGTGTAGTAAATTGTGAATTAGATACTAATGTTTACGAATAAGTCTATGAGCTTAGATGACCATTTGGATATTCCTTCCCTATGAGGATGTGTTGTTCAATGGTGTTTAATTCATTTATTGCAGCCAATGATTAAGATTGTATCAATTTGAGTCAGTAAGTATTGATAGTCTAGTCTATGAGCTACGATATTAATTGTTTGCTAGTCAATTTCAGCATTGAAATAGTTTCTTAGTTTTAAAGCACTTTTTTTCGCATCTATTTCATGGCTATGAATATGTGTTAGTTTTCCTTTTTTGCTTTCTAATCAAAAGCATACCTCCACTTTATATATTTTCAAAAATCAAAAATTACATTAGAAGAAAGAGTAGCACCTTAATTAAAATCTAGAGGAAGATTACCAATGCAATGGTAATCTCTCCAACTATTTTGATTAGTCCTTCTTGGGAATTATTGATTCATTTGCATTTTGTTGGAAAATAGGACCACTAAGAGGGGGGGTGAATCAGTGGTCTAATGAGAAACGAAATTTCAAAACTTAACTCACTTATATTATGCAAAGAAACTCATTAAGATTACTTCAAACATTATAGATATTGAATGTTGAATGAGTCACAATGATAGGTATATCAAAACATGAAACTTGAACAAGGATAACCTATTAAACTCAATATGACAAACCATCAAGAGGAGATATAACACAAGTATTTGAGTGGAAAACCTTAAAAGGGTGAAAAACCACTATGAAAGCAAATTTTATTTAGCCTCACTAGCCAAAAACCTCACTGGTTACAAATTGTATGCCTCACTGGCAAAGCAATATGCCTCGCTGGTAAACATAAGATGCCTCACTAGAAAACACATACCATTTTCATTAAGCTCAGAATAAATAAACAAGATTAGAGGGTTACTCAGTTTCCAGACAATTCATTGCACTATCTTAGTGTCAACACATCTCATTTCAATATTTCTGTATCAACAAATCTTGAAGTAATCGTTTGCAAATTCAAATGTCAGTCGTTGATTCTTGAAACCCACTAGTCAAACAATCAAACATTGTTCGTTGATCTTTCCTTGGACATTCAAATAAGAGACATTAACCTGCTTGACCGGTGAAGGAGTTGGTATCGAATGAGAACAATTCCCTTAAGTTTTTACTTAAACTGCCTCTGATTGGTGATAGTAAGTCTTGATGATCTTTTATAACAAAAAGTAAACTTACCATTAACTAGCATAATGAACAATGTCGTTAGGGTTTTAAAATAAACTCCCAACCAATGAAGAGACAATAATCAAATTTAGATACCCTTATAATCTTGCAACCAATTTGTTGCTATCTTACAACCATGTGATCAAATACCTTAGGATCTCTGATAATCACCAAAAAAGTTTATAAGCTTTGATAAAACATTAGGGTTTTAAAACTTGAAAAGAAAGAACCTTTGAAGCATCGAGTAAGTTTGCAACATGCATCAAATCAACAAACTCCAATAATGTGCACCATCAACCTTTCCTTTGAACAAGCATCAAAAACAATGGATGAACCTTCACTTTCCTTTGAACAAGCAACAACATCAATGAATGAACCTTCACTTTGAAACAACACCATAAACCATATGAACAAGAATCTTTGAAGCAATCCGAACACTTGCATCAATTGAACACCATGGCAACCATCATGAACTTTGATAAGTTTCGCCTTTGCATATGACACCATAGCTCCTCACAGGTTCATCTACACCAACACTAACATCTTTAACATCAATGACAAACACTGCCATTGCCAACAAACTCCCCCTTTGGCATTGATGTCAAGCAACAAAGCTTTGCACCCTTGTTCTCCATCATTAAAGCCATTGAATATTGTTCTCCCCCTTTGACAACAATGACAAGGGACTCATGAAAATATGCAAGAGAAAATTGTCACCATAAAAGCATTTTTATAATGAATAAAACCATTTGCATATCATTAAGAGCATTTATATCATTGTCACTGACTATAGATGTTGCAGATGCAAAAGAAAGTGTATAGAATTACTCCCCCTGCAAAATAGATCTACCTTTACTAAAAGAACAAGATCTAGTAGCTTGTCTTCACACTAAACAAAAACAAAGGATAATGTAATCAAAACATATCCTGCCACTAACTTCTGAGATAAAATTTCCATATCACTATGTTTCTCAAGGCAAGCAACAGTGTCTAAGCATCATATTGGTTTCCAAAAACCATAGTGCATAGTCTATCATGTGATATCATTGGTTGTTATGTCACTACCCTTATTTTGTGTGGAAAATTATTGTCTCAAAGCTATCAAGGGTGCCACTGTCTCAAGCAAGTAATATTAGCAAGGTTTCAATGGCCAAAAAGAGAAAAGTGCACTATGATAAGTATCATAAGAAAGTATAGGTCAACATTACCACTATTTCTTGGATGGAAACCTTCGTGGAAATGCATGAACACTATTAAAGATGAGAATGGATTGGCAACCCTTGTGATTTATCAAGTGCTCAAGCAAAAACCCACAGATAAGAATTCATTAAAAGCATTGTCTCAAGACTAGCACTATGTAATCAACAACACACTGGGTTATCCCACAAGGTGTGGTGACACTGTCCATAGTCACTGTCAACATTCAACATTGCACTGTCATCAAAATCATAAATCACTGTCACTCTCAAAGTAACATTGTCAAAGCATCAAAGAAGAGTTGAAACACTATCATTGTCAAAGATGCATGATAGACCACTATCAACAGTAAGGAACATGGCAAAAATAAGAGAGCAGAATGATCTTGTTGAGGGTACAACTATGAGATTAACATAATCATGAATCAAACAAATGATGTAAGCATCAAGTTCATGAACCACGAGTTCATCTACTGTCATTGACTCACTGGATGCATATCATTGTTACTATTTAGCATCACTGCTACTGCTCCCAAGTCAAACACCAAATCTCTTTGTCATGATGCACACCATAGATAGCCATGTATTGTCTTTATCTTAGTGGGAAACTCAAAAACCAAAGCAACCACAACACCAAAAACCTTGAGCAAAGAAAAAGAACATTAGGAACATTTGTATTTGACTTTGAAGTCATTGCTAAAGCATGGAAAGCATTGGTAGATATCAAGAAGTGGCACTGTCAAGACATTAAATACCATGGACTACATCAAGAGAAGAAATATCATGGTCATAACAAAAATGAAATCACTGTAGACTAACCTCATACACCATTTTCAAACATTATTCACAGAGTATAGAGGAATACCCTTTGCATCCAAATGCCAAACTGTTACTGAGTAAAACCACTTGAGATATGAGAATGACTCTATGAAATAAGCTAGATAAATGAAGACCACCATACTGTAACAAGGTAGCAAAAAGAATTGACATTACAAAGATCACTATCTTATCATAATCCAAGGAACCATAAAACAATGGAAAAAGCCAAACTAGAATCATCACCAATACTTGAACCTAGACACCCAAATTGAACAACCAATCAAGAAAGAGGGATGATGGAGCAAAGGCATAGTCTCACCCTGAAACCATGCAAAAATGATTCAGTGAAGAGAAGCAAGAGAAAGACCATCCAATCTCTCCCTCAACTATTCAAAAATATCCATGGATTTGGTCCCTTGTAGGTTATAGATATTTCCTTTAGTCCTCAACCCTGTTGCAACAATTTCACCTCATTTCTTTCTAATTTCACATCCATGAGCATCAAAAAGAACATTAAATCCATTATCACAAATCTGACTTACACTTAAGAGATTATGTTTTAGACTTTCTATGTAGTATACATCATGCAAAGGTGTGTTATCAGCCAAAGAGATAATACCTTTCTCTTTGATTTGAATGCAATTATCATTTCCAAACTTGACTGACCCACCTAAATAGTCTTCTAAATTAATGAACTTGTTCTTATTCCCAGTCATGTGATGAGAGCACCCACTGTCTATAACCCATGGCTCTTTCTTCTTGACATGTAGGATAGTTTGAACAAGCATAGCTTCAACCTTTTTGTCAATTACTTTAGGTCTCTAGACTGATTTTACATTACTCTTATTCTTATAGCATTAGAAGAAGTCATTTTGGATTGAACACAAGATGTCTTTTGTATTCCATCTAAGTGAGGTCCACAAAACTTAGCTATATGTCCAAAGTTATTGCAATTAAAGCATCTCAACTTGTTCAACACTTCAAAAGGATTTATATTCACAAAATATAATCTCCTTGAAACAATCTTACATTCACTAGCTGTGTGTCCATATTGATTACAATAAAATTAATAACCATTGAAATGTAGATTATACCTAAATGGGACATTCATTTTTGCACTAGATGATCTCACAATCCTTTTGCTTCCATCAATATCAGCATGTTGAATCAGATCTTTTTTTGAATCAGATTTTGATGAAGTTATCTACCTCATTTCATCCTCTTTCACTTGAGAGCTATTTGAAAATGAGCATTGTCTTTCTACAAATCCTAGACTAGTCTTGTCCTTGTGGCCTTTTTGTATATCCAAGAGATCTACTAACATGTCACTACTATCACACATATCTAGCCTTTTCCTTAAGGATACAATTTCTGCCTCTAAAGTATAACACTCATTTTCTTTACTGTCTAACTTCATTTAGGTGACTTCTACAACTCTCTTGTTCTCTTCAAGTTGAAGTTTTAGATCTGCAACTAATTTTTTAGACTCACTAACCTTGCTGATCAGATTTTCAGTATCTTTTTGGTTATGATTTCTTTGCACTATTGCCTCCTTTTTGAGTCTTTTTATTTCACCAAGAGCACATCTCAATTCTCCTTCAAAATCAACCTTTTCTTCATTATTAGTAGATTGATCTTCACCAGTGATAACTTTAAGGAACCCACCTTAAAAAAAGATATAAAATCCTGGCAAATATTTCATTTTTTTAGGAAAAATATTAATTTCTATTGGCGAGTCTTTCCTTTTTTTCTATTTTTTTTTAATTTTATTGGCAATTTTTTATGTCACTAAATTTTTTTAGAAAATTTTGGCAAATCTTGAAAAAAATAGGAAAATGCATTAACTATGATGGTAAATCCATGCAATCTAAAAATAATTCTCATGGAAAAGTAGGGGCTCGAGAGTGGAAATTATTGATGTGTTTAATGGGTAGATTATAATATTTACTTGTCACCATTGTTTTAAATATAATATAATGACTCTCATTGTATTCTGCAAGGTAAAATGTACCCATGATCTATAATTCTTATGGGGCTCAAAACTGCTTTTAGATCATTGATCTAATGACCGTCATTGTACTCTACAAAGTAAAATGTACCCACAATATATAATGCTCATGAGACCCAAAATTGGGCCCCATGAGCCCATCATGGGTGCATTATACCTTGTAATGGCAAAGATTATATTATAAATCAATGATGGAAACTAAAGATTAGAAATATGGTCCTAAAGCAACTAATAATTATGATATACTATTGGCAAATTAATACAGATTTCTACTATAATTTATAAATTTAGGTGAAGAATCTAATCATGTATCAAATACTGTTGCGAATTTTTGTGTTAAATTTTTTAATAAAATAAATTCTTTGGCGATTTAAATAAGACTATAATAAAATTTTGTAAAACTGTGGCGATTCGAGTCACATTATAGCTTGAACTATTAGCCAATTTTGGATTCCCAAATTTCAATTATTAGCCAATTGGTGAATATTAGCCACTAAAAAAATCATTGATCTTCAATCTTTTCTTTCTGATTTTTACTTAGACTAATAGTAGTCATAAACAAAGTTTCCTCTCCTTCTTCAATAGAACCTTCTAAATAACTATATGTTACATCAACATCCTTAATGAACAGACTATTCTTACTTTTGAAAGAGTTTTTCCTTTTAGGACTATACTATTTCTTCTTTCCCTATCTCCAACTATCCTCTTCATCACTTTCAGGATCTTTAAAGCGACATTGAGCAGCATAATGTCCTATCTTACCACAATTGAAACACTTGAATGGAAGCTTCCCCTTTTAACTTCTTGACCCTCTTTTCAATCTACTTACAAAAGTGGATTCTTTGTCATCTAATTCTTCTAGATCAGAATTTATCTCTCTGTTCTTTTTGATAGATTTAAAGGCAACCTCTTTGCTTGTAGAGTTATCATTACAAATTCTCATCTCATAAGCAATACATGTGTCATGAAGTTCATATAATGTAAGTTTATTTATATCTCTCTTCTACAGCAGATACTTTGGAACCTTACCTAGATGTTAGTGATCTTAGTACCTTCTTGACAACTGTTTTTTCTTCCAAGGACTCACTAAGACCACGGATAGCATTGACTCTCTCTTGAACTCTTAGAACGTAATCAACA
This sequence comes from Sequoia sempervirens, assembly GCA_007258455.2. Classification (NCBI taxonomy): domain Eukaryota; kingdom Viridiplantae; phylum Streptophyta; class Pinopsida; order Cupressales; family Cupressaceae; genus Sequoia; species Sequoia sempervirens. Next base: position 147,752,282 of record VDFB02000008.1, read on the forward strand.
ACCTTCTCTTCTTCATTCATTCTTAGTCCTTCAAATTTGGCTCTAAAGGTTTGTAACTTAGCTTCTTTGACCTTTTCATCACCCTGATAAATACTAGATAACTTATCCCAAAAAACCTTTGTAGTTTTACAATCCATAATCTTGATAAGTATATCATTAGTCAACCCACAACAGATAGCATTTTTGGCCCTAGCATTACACTCATAAGCCTTTTTCTCATTTGCAGTGGAAGGTGCATTAGTAGCAGTATACTCATTCTCAACTGCTTCCCAAACATCATAGCCTTGAGAAGATAAGTAGCACTCCATTCTAAATTTCCAAAAACCAAAACCAAAACCATCAAATAGCACGGTGCTTTGTAAGTAGAATAACCTTCCTGATTAGCCATGATAAGTACACTACCAGGATCTCCTAAGTTGGTTAAACTTGTGCAAGGAACCTAAGGCTCTGATACCACTTATTAGAGAACAGGACTACTGAGAGAGGGGGAAGGGGGGAGGGTGAATCAATGGTCTAATGAGAAACCAAATTTCAAAACTTAACTCACTTATATTATGCAAAGAAACTCATTGAAAATACTTCAAACATTATAGATATTGAATGTTGAATAAGTCACAATGATAGGTATATCAGAACATGAAACTTGAACAAGGATAACCTATTAAACTCAATATGACAAACCATCAAGAGGAGATATAACACAAGTATTTGAGTGGAAAACCCTAAAAGGGTGAAAAACCACTATGAAAGAAAATCTTATTTAGCCTCACTAGCCAAAAACCTCACTAGTTACAAATTGTATGCCTCATTGGCAGACATAAGATGCCTCACTGGCAAACGTACATCATTTTCATCAAGCTCAGAAGAAATAAACAAGATCAGAGGGTTACTCTATTTCCAGACAATTCATTGTACTATCTTAGCATCAACAAATCTCATTTCATTATTTCTATATCAACAAATCTTCAAAACCCTACTACCAAGCTCACACCAATGTCCTCTATTGTCAGTCACATGAATACTTGCTTTCACATATGTGCACACTTTTCTCACATCTATTTAATCTTCACAAAGCATTCATAATTTTCTCATAACATATACTCAATGTTGCAGTGATCATATTCAGATCACTCTATGCAGATCCCTTGATATAAACAAAAGATTAGAGACATCATATTGCACTTGATGTTCTATCATTCAAACTCTCTCCATTTGCATTAAGTTTTCATTAAAAAATGATGTCTAGATCTTCAACACATTCTCACAAAACTCACACGCTCATCCCAAACTTCTCAAAGCACAAGCCAAGTCCTCAAAACCATCGCATTCCAAAGTAGTTAAAACTGTGAAAACTAATCCACACGGGCAATGACACTTAGATGACCCTCAAAGTAGAAACCTCTTGAAGTAACCATTTACAAATTCAAATGTCAATCGCTGATTCTTGAAACGTGCCAATCAAACAATCAAACATTGATCGTTGATCTTGCCGTGGACATTTGAATAAGAGACGTTAACCTGCTTGACTAATGAAGGAGTTGGTATCCAACGAGAACAATGCCCTTAAGTTTTTACTTAAACTGCCTCTGACTGGTGATAGTAAGTCAATGATCTTTTATAACAAAAAGTAAGCTTACCATTAACTAGCATAATGAACTTTATAATGAATAATGTCATTAGGGTTTTAGAATAAACTTTTAACCAATGAAGAGACCATAATCAAATTCAGATACCTTTATAAACTTGCAACCAATCAAGATTACTATCTTGCAACCATGTGATCAAATGCCTTAGGATCTCTGATAATCTCCAAAGAAGTTTATAAGCTTTTATAAAGTATTAGGGTTTTGAAACTTGAAAAGAAAGGACCTTTGAAGCATCAAGTAAGTTTCCAACATGCATCAGATCAATAAACTCCAATAAACCATCAACCTTTTCATTGAACAAGCATCAAAAACAATGGATGAACCTTCACTTTCCCTTGAACAAGCAACAACATCAATGAATTAGCCTTCACCTTGAAACAACACCATAAACTGTATGAACAAGAATCTTTGAAGCACTCTGAACACTTGCATCAATTGAACACCATGGCAACCATCATGAACTTTGATATGTTTCTCCTCTGCACAACACCATAGCTCCTCATAGGTTCATCAGCACCAACACTAGCATCTTTGACATCAATGACAAACACTACCATTGCCAACACATTTAATCTTATAAAGGACAAAGGACAACTCTATTCACCAACATACTACGACATGAATTTTCTACAAATGCAACAACTTTTTGTGCTAGTATTTGAAATTTTTATTACTCAACAAACCCAATAGTTCACATGGAGCTATCCAATTGAAAGTAAAAAAACACCCATAGAGATATGCTCTATGCTTATCTCCTACTGTACATGTAACAGTGTACACTACATACTCATAGGGATTATAGCATGAAGAGTGAGGTGACTTAGGAATGGGGAACCAAACAATTCATTAAGACATTTTAATTTTAATTTGATTAAGTTTTTAAATATTGATGTCAAGTAGTTAAAGAAATATGTTTTAACTTATTATGAAATCAAGTGTATAAATAGAATGCAATTTTCCTTAGTCATAAGATGTATTCAGAAAATGAATTGTGCTACACACATAGCGTGAATAATGAGTCAAAAAGTGAATGAATTTGTTGTAGACATTGGCAAGCTTCATAGCCTATGTAAGGCTTCATAAACATCTTACATAAAAACTCCTGTGCACTAGTGTTTTTGATATATATAGTTTCAATTTTTTTGAAAAACTAACATTTTCTCAAAATTGAAATAAAAAATGAACAATGGCGATAAAAAAATAAATTGTGTCTATAGCACATGCATTATACTTCAAAAATAAAATCCAAAAAGGGGGGTTTATTTGAAAATTCCCTAAAAAGGACATTTATTTTAAATTACAAAATTTATTTAAAAGGTTACCAAGGGTCCTAGACATTGCCTTCGAATTAAAGGGTTTGAATTAAAATAACAAACTATAATTTTTGACACATTTTGAAAGTATAAAATGTTTTAAGTTCCTTGTATGATGAGTAATCATCCATAAATATATACATCCCATTGTAACCTGCATTCAAACAACCTAAACATTTTTCACTCCCAAAAGTATGAAAAGATAACAAAAGTGGTGAAGCGTACACTAGATACCATGCTTGAAATCCAATCATCAATGTATGATCGTGACAGGTGACATTCTTGATGATGCCATACTTTCTTTTCATCGAGTTCCTAAATTAAGTACCAAACACAAAACAATAAAATGTGATGGCAAAACATTATCAATGTTGTCATAAAAATGATGAAAGTATTATATATCCTACTTGTGTATAGAACCATAAAGCGGCATTGTATTTATATTTACAGTATATAATTGCATTATATAAAGCTCTGTGAGTGTGCGTGTTGAGAGAGATGGGTACAGTTCAAAGTGTCTTGATAGGTCTTGAAGGGGTTTGCCAGAAAAGAAGTTTTATCCACGATGCCTTGATCAGAACCATATAGCAAAATATGCGGGTTTAAATTACCTGCAATCTATCCAAACACGGACACAAGAATTCAAACCCTACTTAAGTTTATTCCCATTTCCACGTTGTTTTGTTATCATTCTTTTTATAGCCGCATGGCATAAAAATTAAGTGAGAATAAGAAGATATTGTCTGATCAATGACAGTTCATAGCCTTACAAACATTTTGTACAACCCTGCAACTCCAGCAGATAACAAGCCATTCTTGCCCGATTTTCTTCGTTAAACTCCGGCAGATGCCGGAAAATATAAAAAGTTGATAAAATTAAAATGGAGAAAAAAACCTCGGTTTGAATTTCAAAAGATTACCCAAAAAAAAAAAAGCGACTACCAGAATTAAAGATTATATAATTGAAAAAAAATCCAAATTAATGTTATAGAAGAGTAAGCAATATTTAACCCAACACGATTCATTAGGTGTCCTCTGGAATTTTTTTCAAAGCCATTTGTAACGATCATGTTTCAAAATTATCTGTGGGAAGTGCGGAATTAATACCCACGCCATGTTGCAAAAGCGATGAGATAAAATGTCATGCCATGAGATACTTCTAAAACTGTAAGGTTCTTTGTAATTTATTTTTATTACAAATCTTTCGAATTTAGGAGACTGTAAAAAGCCGTCCAGTTTAACTTGGATGGCATATCAATTCATCCTATATTCTCCTGGGGAAAACGCTACAGACATACCCCAAACTGATGATAGAGAACAGCCCTTGTATTTCCCTTCATGTGTTAAAAAGCAAACTTCGAAGTTCTAGTAACAACAATGCCAGAACTGAAGATAGGGAATGCAGCTGCAAGTATAGCGAAAAGCAGGACCAGTCAATCCAATGGACCGGTGTGCATAAGCATACATATTCTATAATACAGCTATTAATTTGAAAATAAATCAAGACGTATGCAATCCATTTTTCTTCAAAAGACATAGGTACATGGAAAAAATTCTTCGGAAGGCTAATGAACGTGCAAGATTCAGCAATTTTCTTCACCCCACAACATGCGGAATTCAATTCAGCAGCTGACCAATTATCTTCATAAGGTAAGGTAACCTGCAAAATATGATAAAATCATAAGGGTGTTAGGCTCACTTGTGACAGTGTCCAAACAAAAGCTTCCTTCCAGAAAACCATTCAATGCACAATTCAAATGAAGCATTCATTCTTGCAGAAAAACTAACTCTTCAGAGGAAAAAGCACATAGAACCAATGACATCTACTTTATAATCAAAAGCTTCCTTCCAGAAAACCATTGAATGCACAAGTCAGATGATGCACACTTCAGAGCAAAAAGCGTATAGAACCAGACAATCATTTTGTAAGGATTTTTCGATTGACTTTTTATCAATGAACAATGAACCTGAATCTCAATAGATCTCAGTAAGTTAGCAAAGCCTCACCCACCAAGGAACTTCTAAATCTCATCCACAAAATATAAGCTACAAAGAAAGGTAATCACATTTAGAAATCATTCAAGAGAGAATTTTGTGCATAAATTCTTCTTTATTAAATTTAGTGCATAAGTTTTTGTTAAGGTTGGAGATCGAAGTGGCAAATGGTTAATAGATGTCAGGTAGAGTCAGTTCATGCATCATTTAGGTCAAATTAAATGTTATAGCAAAGCATTAAGGACCTGAGTGTAATGGAGTAAAATAAAGTCAGTTCATGCATCATTTAGGTCAAATTAAATGTTATAGCAAAGCATTAAGGACCTGAGTGTAATGGAGTAAAATAAAGATGTAAAATTACATAGTATATACTTTTATTCCTTCTAAAATGATTTATATTCACAGTTACCTTTCACGTGATAAGGAAATACGATGGTTAAGGAAACATCATACACTAGATAATAATACTCTATGTGAGCATATACAGCACTGTGCATCAGCTAGGGGAGAGGATTTGGTAGTTGAGCACCCTAACTTTGCACTTCTCAAAATTCTACGTGGAAATTTTAAATCACTCGCATTTTTTTTAAAGCAGCTTACTTGGCAAGTCCCCTACTTATAACTAAGATATCAGGGCCACATCAGCATGCTTTTCGTCAAGGTGTCCAAAAAGGCCCAAAAAAACGAAAGACCGATACTTGTGCACTAAATCATGTTTTATTGGTGTGCTGATGTGACATCACATCATTTGTTGCTTTTTAGATCTAAGGAATACATTTCATTCAATTATAGGTAGTCATCATCAACACTAACAACTTTAAAGTCAAACTATTGGAACATGCTTGGGAGGGCCACATCAGCATGCTTTTTGTCAAGGTGTCCAAAAAGGCCCAAAAAAACGGGAGACCAATACGTGTGCACTAAATCATGCTTTTATTGGTGTGCTGATGTGACATCACATGATTTGTTGCTTTTTAGATCTAAAGAATACATTTCGTTCAATTATGGGTAGTCATCATCAACACTAACAACTTTAAAGTCAAACTATTGGAACATGCTTGGGTCCTCTCCCCTATGCACACTTTAATTTGATAGATATATATCTAAAAGTTTTTTTTAAATAAAATAATTTTATTTTTTTAAAGTTGTATCAAATGAAAGGGAGAATTTTAGGCATATTGTTGAAGTCAGCTTCAGGAATATTCACCACCATGACAAATTCATCTCGTGGAAAATTCACCACCACAGATAATTCATCGCATTAATTGAAATATAAATCTAATAGGTGTTCCTTGAATGCTCATTATCTAGGATAAGAGAGGATGTTCTTGGATGATGAATTGAGTGCAATTGCATGTCTTTAAATACAGATGCATAACAATAAATGCACAAATATGTGTTGAGTCAGCTCATAACAACTAGTGAAATGGGCAAGTCAGCCAAAGTTGAATTGGACTTTTGGAATTTCAAGTGTCAAATCCACAGATGAGGGATTGTTCCAACACTTGCAGCAGTGACCCAGGATAACAGAGCAGTGAAGTTTGCATGAGATAAATGTTTGGATATAGGAGGTACAATAAATGTAGAATCTGTATGAAAGTGTGCAGATATTAAAAAAATGCAGTTGAAATGTGGGAATATGTATTATGTATACATGGTGATAGGTGAAGGCTGGGAAATGAGCCCAACTTTGCACAAGATTGTGTCATTTATTGATTATATTAAGACATTCTCTTCAAATAAGCACAAAATCAAATGAGAATTTTAGCGTGGATATGTAAATTTCACAAATATGTGTGCACCTATAGATAGAGAGGGAGGGAGAGAGAATATCAAAGACTAAAGATATATTTGCTGTAATTCTCTAGACTTTCACAATATTCATAATATGCCAAAAATTCTTCCTTTCATTCAATATAACCTTAGAAAAATAGATTTTATTTTATTTAAAATTTCATACATATGACTATCAAATTAAAGTGCATAAGAAGGCAGAAAAACTATTTACTGTCCTCTAGACTTTCACGGCTCTAGGAAAATTCACCGTCAGAAAATTCACCACCAACAATTCATCGCCTGACAAATTCATCTCATGGAAAATTCTCCACCAGCAATTCATAGCCGTGGATAATTCATCGCATATACAATTAGAAAATTTGATTTATGAAAATAAAAATAAAAACATTTTTCAATGTATTTTATTTTATTCTAGTAAACCAATTATACAATAATATCATGTTGATGTTCAGCCGTAGACTCCATACTTTCCAGCAGCGATAATATTCTATATGTATAGCCATTGGCTATGTATTTAAATAAAAACGATTATTGTCAATGTAATATATATATCTTCATTTAGTGAAGAGGCGGCGCTTCACTTGGAAAATAAATAATATTTTAATGATGCCGACCTCATCTTATTTGCCACCTTTATTGAGATGCAACCTTTCATATGTGGCTGATCTCTTTCCATGAAAGGGCGCGATCTTCTCTTCATCTTGTATATATTAGAGATGCGGATTGTTCATTGTAGTATTATATTCATTCATTTCGTTTCAAGTGTGAAGTGCGAATTCATCAAAGAGCAGAACGAAGTTGTCTTCAAGGGGTCGAGTGTTTCATCTTGAAGGAGTTCGATATTACATTGCATTACACCAAGTGTGATGTTAATAATCGGCCTTGTGATTGGCCTTATTGTAAAGCAAGATTGCTGATTATAATATATAAGTGATATATTGTTGCTGGGTTTTTCTCTCTCAAGTTGTAGGGTTTTCCCAGGGTATATGCTGTGTCAATTTGTTTAAAATTGCTCTATATCTGCTTATTTAATTTCTGATCCTAAAACTAACATGGTATCAGAGAGGGTTTAAGCAAGATCGTGATCAGATTTCTATAAGCAGTGTACTCTTCCTCTCTTGTTCTCATCTTCGTGTGTCTATCTTATCTTCGAAAATGGTGAACGGGCTCAAGGTTGAAGATAGACTTGAAGGTGCTTCCAACTTCACCTTTTGGAAGTTTAGAATTTTGATTGCATTGGAAGAAAATGAGATTGCTGAGTTCCTGGAGAGCGAAGTTCCTAAGCCTTCCAATGAGAATGAGAAGTCACAATGGAAGAAAAATGGCACAAAGGCCAAGAAGATTTTGATTGATTCTGTGAAGGATCATCTTGTGCCTATTATCTCCAAGTTAAAGACAGCGAGAGAGATGTTCAAGACCTTGGAGGGATTGTATGAGATCAACAATACAAGCAAAGCTCTTGCATTAAGGCAACAGCTTCATCATATCAAGATGGCGAAAGGAGATTTTGTCATCTCCTTCTTCATGAAGATCACCGAGTTAAGAGATCAGCTTTGTGCCATTGGTCATATGGTTGATGATAAGGACTTAGTCATGTTGGCACTTAATGGTCTCCCTCAATCTTGGGAGCCATTTATCCAAGGTATTAGTGGAAGATCGAAACTACCAAAGTTTGATCAACTTAGGGCAGATTGCATTCAAGAGGAATCGAGATTGGCAGCGAGAGGCAATGGGAAAAGTTCTAACAATGAAGACATTCATGTACTTGCTGCTCATTCATCGAAGAGGAAAAGAAGAGAAGGGAAGAAAGGCAACTTCAAGAGGAACAGAGATAGAAGATCGGATGGTGCTCCTGAATCGAAGAAGAAGGCTATCTCCCATATACAGTGCTTCAGATGTGACAAGTTTGATCACTATGCGAAATATTGTCCAACTAGACCAAAACAGCATGCTTCTATTGCGGATGTGGGTGAGGTCTCTCCTTAGAAGGACTCGAGACAATTCAAGTGGATTTCTATTTATTTCTACCTTATCAAGCAATGTTCCTACAGATAGCAACACATGGTTGATTGATAATGGCGCCTCTTGTCACATTACTGGATTTAGAGAACATCTTTCAATTTTGGTGGAGAGAGATACAAGCATTCAAGTCATAATTGGAGATGATGCATGCTATTCTGTGAAAGGTGTTGGAGCCTCCTCTCTTCACTTAGATTTTGGCATCTCTCTTCAGTTGAGCGATGTGTTATTTGTACTAGGCATCAAGAGGAACCTTGTCTCAATTTCAGCTTTGGAGGACAAGGGATATCAAGTTGCATTCTCTGAAGGAAAAGTTCTTGCATGGCCGAAGAACTCTAGCATTGGTGTTCGGCAAGAGAGTCTCTATAGACTTTCCACTCGTCCAATGCAAGCATTGTTGCATGATTCCACCAGTTCATGTGAGCTTTGGCACAGGAGACTTGCTCACTTTCATTTCAGAGCACTCCCATCCATGGAGAAGATGGTCACTGGCCTTCCTCAACTCAGCCAGGAGCATGAAGGTACTTGCCAAGGATGCGCATTGGGTAAGAATACTAAAGGTCCTTTTCATAGTAGTGAGAGTAGATCCAAATGTATTCTAGATCTTGTTCATTTTGATTTGTGTGGTCCAATGTCTGTTGCTTCTTTGAGTGGTTTCTTGTATTATGTAATTTTCATTGATGACTACTCTAGAAAGACTTGGATTTATTTCTTAAAGACTAAAGAATCTGAAGAGGTACTTGAGAAATTCAAAGAATTTAAGGCTCAGGTAGAGAACTTGTTCAGGAAGAGGATCAAAGTTCTGAGATCTGACAACAGAGGAGAATACATATCTAGAGGCTTTCGTAACTTTTGTATTGAGGCTAGGATTAAGAGGGAGTTTTGTGTCCCTTACAATCTATATCAAAACAATGTTGGAGAAAGGAAGAATAGATCCATTGTTGAGGCAGCTAAAGCCATATCCATGATCAAGACTAGCAAACCTTCCTTTGGGTAGAAGCATCTAGAACGGCAATGTATATTCAAAATCGGAGCCCTCATCGTATTTTGGAGAACATGACTCCTGAAGAAGCCTTCACAGGTGCAAAGCCTGAAGTTAGTCACTTGAGAATCTTTGGTTGTCTTGTGTATGTTCATGTGCCTAAAGATAAAAGGACTAAGTTGGAACCATCTGGCAAGAAGGGAATATTTGTGGGCTACAGTGAATCTTCTAATGCCTACAGGATTTACATTCCAGGTCAGAAATTGATAGAGATCAGCAACGATGTCACTTTTGAGGAAAACGTTGCATTCAAGAAATCCAAAGGCTCATACATGGAGATAGATAATGAAGACCAAGAGACTCCTCAAGACATGGAAGTTGATCATACTCTTGAGATTCAGAGGGAGTCCACTAAACCAGAAGGAGATGGTGATCCAGTTGAATCTTTGGATCCCACTGATGGGCTGAGAGATATTGTTATAGGTCGAAAGAGACCTCTATGGGCTAGTCAAACAATGCAGGAGGCAGAAAAGTTTGCAGCCCCTAGAGGAACATTCAGAGAAAGCAAAAGACCACAAAAGTTTCCAAGCTATGTTGCATTAATGAGTCAAATTATTGAATCTGAGCCTTCCAGTGTTGAGGAAGCTTCAAGTCAGCAAGTATGGAGAGATGCTATGGCTGAAGAATATCAATCTATCATCAAGAATGATGTTTGGGATATTGAACCAAGACTAGAAGGGAAATATGTTGTATCCTCTAAGTGGCTTTTCAAGATCAAGCATGCGGCTGATGGAAGCATTGAGAAGTACCAAGGCTAGATTTGTGGCTAGAGGATTCTCTCAGAAAGAGGGAATAGATTATGAAGAAACCTTTGCCCCAGTTGCTCATTATACATCCATCAGGAATATCATTGCTATTGCAGCAGCTAAAGGATGGAAGTTACATCAGATAGACGTGAAGACAACTTTCCTTAATGGTGTATTTGAAGAAGTATACATTGAGCAACCGGATGGCTTTAAGATTCATGGGAAGGAGTCTCATGTTTGTAGATTGAAGAAGGCTTTTGTATGGCCTTAAGCAGGCCCCTTGCGCTTGGTATGAGAGGATTGATCAATACCTGATGAGCTTGGGCTTCTCCAAGAACGATGCTAATTCAAACCTATACTTCAAGGTAGTTGATGGTGAGGCATTAATCTTGGTTCTTTATGTTGATGATCTATTTCTTATAGGAGAAGAACATCTCATTATCAAATGCAAGAAGGAGTTAGCTTCTAAATTTGAGATGAAGGATCTTCGATACATGCATTACTTCCTTGGTTTAGAAGTATAGCAGAGGCCTAATGAGATCATTCTGAATCAAGGGAAGTATACAATAGACATCTTCAAGAGATTTGGTATAATGGATTGCAAATCCATGTGTACACTGATGGAAACCAATTTGAAGAAGTTAAAGGAGTTTGCAGCTAGTTCAGATCGGTGGATCCTACTATGTATAGGCAATTGATTGGATCGTTGATATATCTAGTTAATACTAGACCAGATATTTGCTATGCAGTGAGTACACTTAGTCAGTTCATGTGTGAACCAAGGCAAATACATCTAGTTGCAGCGAAGCATATCCTAACATACTTGCGTGGCACAATTGGATGTGGCTTGAGATATACTTCTAGTGTAGATCTTCAGTTGCAAGGATATTCTCATTCTGATTGGGCGAGGAGTGTAGCTAATCGGAAGAGCACCTCTGGTTGTTGCTTTAATTTGGGATCTACAATGATTTCCTGGTGTAGCAGGAAGCAGTCTTCAATGGCACTAAGCACCGCAGAGGCAGAGTATATTGCAACTTGTGTAGCAGCTCGAGAAGCAGTGTGACTTTGTAAGCTCCTTGCAGGATTGTTTGGACAATCATTGGAGCCGACTGTTATTCATTGTGATAATCAACGCTATGTGAAGCTTTCTGTCAATCCAGTGTTTCATGACAGAACAAAACATGTTGAGATCAAATACCACTACATCAGAGATATGATATTGAGGAAAGTTATCCAGTTGAGATATTGCACTGATGAGCAGACGACTGATATTCTCACCAAGTCTCTCTCCAAAGTAAAGTTTGTGCACTTTCAAGACAAGCTTGGAGTTGTGGAGAATGAAGCTATAGCTGAGAGGGAGACTCAACATCAGTGATCTTCTGTGATTTGCTTTAATGCATCTTTCTCTGTGAGAGAAATTTGAGGTGAAAGCCCTTGTTAATGCATCTTTCTCTATGAGAGAAATTTGAGGTGAAAGCCCTTGTTTCCACCCTCTGGGAGTAGCCATGGTGGATGTCATTTTGAGTGACTCCATGACAACATCACGTTGAGAGACTCTGTGATGATTTAAACTTGTACTTGTGCTTATCCACCCTCTAGGAGTAGCCATGGTGGACGTCATAATGAGATGACGACATCACGTTGAGTGACTCCGTGATGAGCTATTTCCCACATATGGGTGTAGCTATTGTGGGTGTCATGTCGAGAGACTCCATGACATTGGATATCTGGGAAGTATTCCTCCCCAGCTGAGAGGGAGTGTTGATATTCAGCCACGGGCTCTATACTTCCCTGCAGCGATAATATTAAATCCATATAGCCGTTTGCTATGTATTTAAATAAAAATGATTATTGGCAATGTAATATATATATCTTCATTTAGTGAAGAGGCACTTCACTTGGAAAATAAATAATATTTTAATGAGGCCGACCTCATTTTATTCGCCACCTTTATTGAGATACAACCTTTCATATGTGGCCGACCTCTTTCCATGAAAGGGCGCAATCTTCTCTTCATCTTGTATATATTAGAGATGCGGATTGTTCATTGGAGTATTATATTCATTCATTTCGTTTCAAGTGTGAAGTGCGAATTCATCAAAGGGCAGATCAAAGTGTCTTCAAGGGGTCGAATGTTTCATCTTCAAGGAGTTCGATATTACATTGCATTGCACCAAGTGTGGTGTTAATAATCGGCCTTGTGATTGGCCTTATTGTAAAGCAAGATTGCTGATTATATTTTAATATATAAGTGATATATTGTTGCTGGGCTTTTCTCCCTCAAGTTGGAGGGTTTTCCAAGGTATATGCTGTGTCAATTTGTTTAAAATTGCTCTATATCTGCTTATTTAATTTCTGATCCTAAAACTAACATATCAGTCATCTCTATTATTAATATGGTGGAAATTATTCTTTTGCAAAAAAATCTCAAGGTCTTGGAAATATATATTAAAAAATGTTAATGTGATGAATTATCCGTGGCAGTGAATTTGCCTGAAGCCCTAGTGAGGATGATAATATGCTCCTTGATTACATCATCCACCAAGGTTCAAATCTTCAAAGGTGTGATTGGGTTAAGTTCGATCCTTGGGAAATCTTGATGAACAAGATCTTCTTACTTATGACTTCTTAACCAAAAGATAACTTGTGATTTAAATGTAAGCTTATTCATCATAATACAAATAATGAAAAAATTTAGCACTTTCCAAGCCCTTTTGTTATTTGCTATGAAATCTTATAAAAAAATTGTGAAGCCATGTGCAATGGTCAAAATTGTTCTCTTTTTAACTTTTTTGCCCACCATTTGCATGACTAAGTCCATGCTGCTCCATCGGCAAGAACTGAGTGTTCTCGCATGTAAAAGAAACCGTCTATAAATGTTCTCTACATTTAAATTACATCAATTTTGAATTTAGGCCAATCTTAATTTCATATATTTCCAAAGGACTATTTACTTCCAAAAAGAATTGTATTCCACACAAAATGTTCTCTACATTTAAATTACATCAATTTTGAATTTAGGCCAATCTTGATTTCATATATTTCCAAAGGACTATTTACTTCCAAAAAGAATTGTATTCCACACAAAAATAGAAGAAAGTTGTGGACAATGAGAGGAAAGTTAGCATTATTCAATATGACAACGCAGCTTCCATGTCTCCGACACTCTCTTGCTCTGAAAATTTTGTGCCATTAATCTCGCTTGCTAAGGGATTTTTTGTCTAGAAGAACATGATTCACCTATTGAATCGATGATCTCCTTAATATTGTCTCTGGACACCACCTTAATAGTCTCAGACAAGCAAATCTTCGAGCACACATTATATCAGTTCAACCTTCCACATGACAGATCAGATCCACGTGATAGCTCCAAACCTTAACGATCGAGTTCAAGCCCACAATGCCCAGAATCGATCTGCAATGTTTTATCTGCTGGTTCAGATTCTCCGATGGTCATTCCATCCAGGCAATTATATTTCTGTTAAAGGCAAATCAATTTTGCAAAGCATCGACATTATATTTCCAGTATCAATCTTAAAGCTTTCAAATATTTATTTCGATTATCAATTCCAACTCCTGAATTAATGTAGGGTGATGTAGAATTATTTTTACCTGCACAATATTAAAAAAATAGAAACCCTGAATTTTGGATTTGTTATCAAACCCTTCCCCACGAAAAGGAGCATGTTATTTAATGCACTACGAGACATGTCCTCAAACAGCTTCATGCCACGTCTCTTCATAAATATGCTAAGTGCTATTTCATTTGATTTATTCTCATAATTAAACCTCAATAGCGCGTCTTGGGTTAGTAATAAGGATCATTAATATGGATAAAAAGCCTGACAGCTCATCTAGCAGGTTTAACGAATTTTACCCTCAACTTTTGATGTTTTGCATGCAAGTTAAAGTAGCCTATGTCTGTGTCTATCCTTTGTAGACCTGATTTCATTGCTTTTTACAACCAGGTTTGAATGAATGAATGAAAGATTTTAATGACATCCACGAGACTAAGCAGTCTATGGGACCAAGCCAAACAGACTTAATTTGTCTTCATGCTCTTTTCCAAGTTCATCATAATGCAAACCCTTTCATTATAACAAAATAGCTGTTAACCCTCCATCACTTTTACCAGTGCCATTTTACGTTTTAATTTATTACATATTTGAATGTACATATATATAATTTTTTATTTCTTTATATGTACATAAAGTCAACTAGATATACATATATGTATGGGAGAGGATTCAAGAGTTGAATACTCTAACTTGACGTCTCTTAAAATTTTACATGACAATTTCAAATCACTCTCAATTTTTTATATAAGTTTTTAGGGCAGGTCCGCATGCTGCTTAGCTTATTTTGGCAGGTCCGCATGCTGAATACTCTAACTTGACGTCTCTTAAACTTGTATTGATAGTATTAAAAACAGTTTGTACAATTAAAATTTGGACCAAAAAAAAAATTAAAAGGCAAATGTTAAAAAAGAGGGAAAGAAATTTGTGGAGCCACATGACATTTGGGCAATAGGCAGTTGCTACTTATTCCCAGCCCCTCCTTTTTTTACAGCTTATTTTCAATTTCTTAGCAGTAGCTGCTCCACTATAATAGGGAAAGATTCCAAATTATCCTTTTGCCATAATTAAAAATTGGCATGAGAACACTCCAGCTGTTCAAATTTAAGCAGAAAACAGTCTTAAGCGGCTGCATGGGGACATGGGGTTATTTGGAAAGTCCCCTACTTATAACTAAGGTTTCAGGGCCACATCATCAAATACGATGCCACATCAGCCTGCTTTTTGTTGAGGTGTCCAAAACAGCCCCAAGAAAAGTTAGACTAGTAATTGTGCACTAAGTCATGTTTTATTAGTGCCTGATGTGGCATCACATGATTTGTTTCTTTTAAGATCTAAGGAATACATTTCATCCAATTATGAGTAGGGAAGAGGGACTAGTGGTTGTTCGAGCTAACTTTGCAAGCAGGTAACACAGTTGCATGAAATATCATAGGACCTCATTTTTTTAGAAGTGTAATCTGACCTCTTATCTATCTACAATTAAGGTTTGGAGAGGTGAATTATCACACAACTTGCTGCATTGGCATGTCCAGTGAAAGGTGTCCTAAATTTGAATTTTTAAAGATTTAACCAAAACTTAATCATTGTATCTCTAATAGTTGAACAAAAAAATCCTTTGTTGTTAGAACAATATCATATTCTTATTTAGAATATAAAGTATATGCAATCAAAATGATCTCAACATCTTTTGGTAACCATAAATCTTTGTTATCTCTAACATTTATGTCCATTTATGTCAACATAAAGGGACCAATAATTGAACACAAAAAACTATTTGTTGTTATAAAAACAGCACGTTATGTTTTTAAATACAACTTATAATCAACTTTAAATGACAATAAAACTTTTTGACAATCTTTCACATTTTATGGGAAAATACAAGGTATTTATTGTGGTCACCTTTTATATTTGTGATAGGACAAACTATTAATATGAAGTACTACAATGAATATACATTACCACCCAATAGTTGTACACATAAGAATACTCTATAACAATAATACTTGTTTAAATGAGTACCTTATTTTAGAAATGACACACTTGTAGTGGATAGTTAGGGGAGAGGGGCCAATAGTTGTGCAAGGTCCAATAGTCATGCAATAAATTGTGATTATAATACCCATTCTTACCACATATTTATACTAATTATTGTAAATAAATAGTCCAAATGTAAACAAAAAAATAACCAAATGTTAATCAAAAGTGGACCCATACTTGAACACATGAGAACCTCTAAGTGTTATATAAAAAAAAACAGATACATTCATGAAGAAGTGAAATAAGTATTTTTTTGTCTCAAATAAAATATCATAACCATCCACTATAAGTGTGTCATTTAAAAAATAAAATGCTCATTTAATAAAATAAGACTCATTTAAACAAGCATTGTTATCATAGTGAAAAAATATTTTTCTTATGTGTACAACTACTCGGATAGCAATGTTTGCCAATATTGGCATGGTGTGATGGTTTAAAGGTGGCATTGTTGTTCTTGCCACCAAGGTTCAAACCCCATTGGTGTGGTATTGTTGAGTGGTTGTATTGGGGATGAGGTACCTCGTTTGTGACCTCACCGGTTCATAGCTCTGGGTCAAAAGCGTTTACCCCTTGATTAAATATTGGGATAGCAATGTACAAGCATTGGAGTATTTTATATTAATAGTTTGTCCTATCACAAAAATAAAAGGTGAGCACAATAAATACCATGTAGGAGAGAGGACCCAATAGTTGTGCACCATAACTTCACGCTTCTAATTACCCTACGTGAAAATTTCAAATCACTCCCAATTTTTTACAGGAGCTTACAAGGCAAGTCCCCTGCTTATAACTAAGGTTTCAGGGCCACATCATCAAATATGATGCCACATCGGCATGCTTTTTGTCAAGGTGTCAAAAAAGGCCCAAAAAAAAGTGAGACCAATACTTGTGCATTCACAGCATGTTCTATCGAGCGCTGATGTGGAATCACATGATTGGTTGTTTTTTAGATCAAAGGAATACATTTTGTTTAATTATGGGTGGTCATCATCAACACTAACAACTTTAAAGTCACAACTATTGATCCAATATTGATAAAAATATTGGGCATTATATAAACAACTACTATTACAACTATTGAAACATGCTTAGGTATTGGGTCCTCTCCCCTATTTTCTCATTAAAAGAGAAGGATTTTCGAAAAGTTTTAGTGTTCAACTATTGGTCCATTTTTGTTTAATATTATAAGTTGTATTTTAAATAATTATGTGTTGTTTTTATAAAAACAAAAGTTTTTTTGTGTTCAACTATTGGTCCATACACAATAAATACCATGTATTTTCTCATTAAATGCAAACGATTTTCAAAAAGTTTTAATGTTCAACTATTGGTCCATTTTTGCTTAATATAAGTTGTATTTTAAATAATTATGTGTTGTTAGTATAAAAATAAAAAGTTTTTTTGTGTTCAACTATTGGTCCATACACAATAAATACCATGTATTTTCTCATTAAATGCGAAGGATTTTCAAAAAGTTTTAGTGTTCAACTATTGGTCGATTTTTGTTTAATATAAGTTGTATTTTAAATAATTATGTGTTGTTTTCTTTGTGGTTGCTCTTTTTTGGGGCCATCCTTGGTTGTTGGTTTCTCCTTGGTTTTTGTTCTTTATGCTATATCCTTTCCTTCCAAGGTTTTGTCTTAGAGTGTGGGGTGGGTTGTTGCCTTCTTCTTCTGGTGCTTTCCCCATGCAGCTCCCTTGGTCGTTTGTGGTCATGGGTTCTTTTGGTCTCAAGAGGGTTGGGCTTATTGATTTTTCTACTATTGAGACTGTGGAGTGGTGGTTTTCCCTCCATGTTGCTGTTGTGGATGTTGGTCTGGTCGTGGAAGCTTTCCCTAATTGCCTCTATTCTGCTATTGTGATGGCGTTGTTGTTTGTCTGTTTGTTCTTGGCTGCCTTTATGTTGGCACTGTTGTTTGGCCATTTATTTGTGTCTTTTCCCGAGATGACGTTGGTTGGGCATTGCTCTGAGGTTTTTTTCTTGTCCTAGTTGTTCTTTTGGCTAGTGAAAGTGATGGTTGCCCTCTTTTTTGGCAAAGTGTTCTCTTGCGGTATGGTTAGGTAGCTTTTCCCTCCGTTGTTTGCTCTTATGGCTACCCTCCTGTATGGGTTGGCTTGGTTTGGTCTCATGCTCCCTTGGGATTCTAAGTTCATTGTTTTTGCAGGAGTTTTTGCTTTTTCCTTGGACCTTGAGTTTCCTTTAGAGGTGGAAACTTCTCCTATCAAGGTGGGTGCATCTTCTTTTGAGGTGGAGGTGTGTGTTTGAGTCAAGGTTTCTCTATTGCTGCTCCTTTTGAGGTGGAGGCCATTCCTATGGAGGTGGAGTGTGCATTTGCTGGAGTGTGGTTGCTGCTGCGAAAACAATGTTCTTAGTTTCTTCTCCTTTAGAGGTGGAGAGGTAGGATTGAAGTGTTGGGTGGCGCTTTTCATCAATATGGAAACTTTTGTTGGCTCTTTATTCCGGTTTCTTAAGTGGAGTTCCTTTTGTCGCCTGACTGATTCAGGTTGTGCTGGCTTAGGAATGTTTTGTATGTGTGTTTGGATTGTTGCTACCTGGTTGTTGCAGGCAGAGTTTGGTGGGTTTCAAGTCCCCGTTAAAACCCGGTTTGTTGTGAGGGATTATGATCCCTGTAATCTAGCTGTAAGAGGTTTCAGGTTCCCTTCTAAACCTATTTTGGGTTCAAGATCCCTTGTAAAAATTGGTTGTTTTGGGTTTAAGGTTCCCTTCAAAACCTTTTCAAATTTGTGCAAATTTGGGTAGTCATTATGTTCATTTGGTGATCTGTTGCTGGTTCGTTGTTGGTTGGCTATGTTGTTTTCATGTGCAGCTTGTTCTTCATTGAGTGGGTTTCAGGTCCCTATCAAAACCTATTTGTAAATGGTTTCGGGTCCATTCAAAACCTATTTTTCCCATATAATCAAAACTATTGGTCCATATGTGTTGAACATAAAAGCTAGAGATATCAAAGATTTATGGTTACCAATAGGTATTTGGTCCATTTAGGTTGCATATTAATTTTATTTTGAATAAAAATATGATATTCTACAAGCAATAAATGATATTTTTTTGTTCAACTACTGGGGGTTCCCATGATTAAGTTTTGGTCGAATCTTTAAAAAGTCAATTTTAAACACTTCTCAATAGATGTGCTGATGTGGCAAGTTGCATGATGAGTCACACCTCCAAACCTTAGTTATATATAGATAAGCAGTCAATCCACATTTCAAAAAAAAAACAAAGGTTCTACAATATTCTAGTCAATTGCTACATGCTGACAAAGTTAGCCCGCATGACTACTAGCCCCTCTCCCCTATCATGTTTTAAATAAAACAAAAAAGCATTTATTTTCACTTGTTCATGAATTTATTTATGTTTTTTTATAACATTCATAGGTTCTCATGTGTTAAGTATAGGTCCACCTTGACCAACATTTGGTCTTTTTTATAATTTCATTTACATGTGGACTGATTATTGGTTATAAGGGAGAGGACCCAATAGTTGAGCATCCTAACTTCGCTCTTCTCAAGATCCTACGTGGAAATTTCAAATCAATCCCTTTTTTTTTTACAGCAGCTTGCTTGGCAAGTCCCGTACTTATAACGAAGGTTTCAAGGCCACATCATCAAATATGATGCCACATCAGCATGCTTTTTGTCAAGGTGTCCAAAAAGGCCCAAAAAAAAGTGAGACTGATAGTTGTGCACTAAATCATGTTTGATTGGTGTGTTGATGTGGCACCACATGATTTGTTGTTTTTTAGATCTAAGGAATACATTTCATTCAATTATGGGTAGTCATCATCAACACTAACAACTTTAAAGTCACAACTATTGGTCAAATATTATTAAAAATATTGAGCATTAAATCAATTAATGCTATAACAACTATTGGAACATGCTCAACAACTGGCTCCTCTCCCCTATATAGTATAAATATGTTGTAAGATTAAATCTAATATCCACAAGTACTATAACAACGATTGGACCCTACCCAACTATTGGTCTATCTCTCCTACTCATAATCAACACCAACAACTTTAAAGTCACAACTATTAGTGCTATATTATTATAAATATTGGACACTAAATCAACAAATACTATCACAACCATTGGAACATGCTCAATTATTGAGTCCTTTCTCCTATATATGTGTGTGTTTACAATAATTATACCTAAAGATGTTTTACAATGATAGTAAGGAGAGAGACATTTAATGATAGAAAAACTCTTATTTTTATTTAAAATATTAAAATTTAATAGTAAATATAAAATAAATAAATATTTTTTATTTACTTAAAAATAATTAAAATTATAAATAAATTTATAATTTGTTTATTAGATAGATTTGTAACATAAATAAAACTAATATCTCTTAATATATCTCACATAATCTTTTATATTATCTAAAATAAATAACCTAATTACATATACAAATAAAAAAGATATTGTTCCCTTACAATTAGATAGATCTGTAACATAAATAAAACTAATATCTCTTAATATATCTCACATAATCTTTTATATTATCTAAAATAAATAATCTAATTACATATACATATAAAAAAGATACTTTTCCCTTACATCTACATAAACAGATATATATACACAAACGAATAAAATCTCTTGTGAATATATATATATATACTCAATGAGGACCTAAATAAGTCCAACATGCCTCAACACGCTTCCATGACTTTCGTAAGTAGTGTTTAACACAAGGATGGCCAAAACCAATGTAAAACACATAACTCAATTAAGCACACTCAACCTCAACACGATCCAATCTTTCCGGATAACAAAATTAACTTTAAGACGACCTCTTCAAGTTATCCTGAGAACCACAAATCATAAGACTCAAACAAGAAGAAATCTGAAACAACTACATTTCTTCCAAACCTCGGCCAATATATATATATATATAGGGATAAGGGTCAATAGTTGTGTGGGTTAATTTTGTCACCATGTAGCATTCAACTCGAATATCATTGGTCTCTTATCTATCTATAAATAAAATTTGAAGGTGTGACTCATCATACAACTCACCACATCAGCACATCTATTGAGAATTGCTAAGATTCAACTTTTTAAAGATTCAACCAAAACTTAATCATGACACCTCTAATAGTCAAGCAAGAAAAAATTGTTAATCATGATGCCTCTAATAGCCAAACAAAAAAATATCATTAAAAAATTAATTAAACGAATTTAAATTTCCACAAGCGGAAGGTACGGGTTCATTCCAGGGATTCGAGAGTGCGTCAACGAGAGCTTGGAGTGCCCGTACACCCCGTGTACACCATCCCGTTCAAGGGGCCTCGCGCGAAATTTGAGCATCCTTAGGAAATTCTGATTTTATTTCCACGCCAACAGACGTGTATGTTTTTGTTTTTGAGTGAGGAAGAGACCTGTTCCTCACATTTAACTTCTACATTAGTATTTAAATTTTCTATTAATTAGATAATCTAATTTTTTATCATTTTATATGAAGCTATTCAATTGAAAGTGAAAATAGCCCACTCAGATATGCACTCCCGGGCTGAAATTGTGGATTACAATAGAAGAGAAGATTTTTTCCGTCTACGAGACCAAAGATTATTGGAAGGGGAAGTGACTTGTGAATGGGGAAGCAGACATGACATGGGAAGGTTGGGAGTGCCTTAATTTTTCTAAGGCATTTTATTTTAAATCTGATTAAATTTTAGATATTGGTGTCCACTGTTTAACCTAAATAAATAAATAAATAAAATAATCAGGCCTTAATGTGCCTCAACTTATTCTCAAATTAAATGCGTAAATAGAATCCTATCTTTCGTAGTCAAGAAAATACGGAGAATGTATGACGACAGATGCATGGCATGAACAATGAGTGGAAAAATGGAAGAATTTGTTTAGACACGGACAAGCTTCATAGCCTAAGTAAGGATTTATATAAATCCTTACCTGTCTGTGCCAGCACTGCCCTTTCAGAGTTCCTACTCTTATTACCACCACCACAACGCTAATAGCACCCAGAAATTGCCGACTTTGTAACCCTATCTGTGTTGGGTTCTGTAGGAAAAAAAAAACCAAATTTAATATAAAATTATACGATAATTTAGTCTTTGATCTTGAGGGAAAAATAAAAATTGAAACTTAAAAATAAACAATGGTAAGACCCGAAATAAGTATAAAACCACCAAAAAGAAATAAATGTCTGTCACATGCCCTAAACTTCAAAAATAAAATCCTCAAGAATGGGCTTTTTTGAAAGTAGGCTGGAAAGCGATACTAACTTGAAACACAAAATTCCTCCAACGCCACTGGTAAAAGCAACGGAACCATCGTGTTATAACGAAAGCTTAGGCATTAAAACAGCGCACAATGAAGCAGCGTGAATAATGAAATAGAAATCTCCTTGACATCGTTTGTTTGCTTGCTCTACTTATTATCATTACCAGCCTCATCCAGAAGGAAGGCCGCTTGGAAATAGCAACGTAAATAGGTAAACGGGGTATGAAAGCAGAGGCTACTTCACCTGGCATGCAAAACCCTGAAAGCCGAGGGTAAAACTCAAGAAACCTGCAAGCTCTAGCCGTCGCTTTTTACGAATATTAATGATCCTGACTATATTGTTTACCAACCCAACCTCCGCGTTTCCCAATGCATTATGCCTCCTGTCTTTGTGGATGGCTTCAGAGCGAATCGACGATTTTTATTTACTTTGAATATTTCCTTAGGAAATTTAAAGAGTAGGTGTGGCGCTCAAGCGGGGCTGTAAAATGTATATTTCCTAATCTATTTTTAATTTAAATTATCTATTGTCTAAAAATTAAACTTCATTTTCTTAATATAAGTATTTATGTCTTTGGAATATCAATTGGAAAGAATAAAAAGAATTAAAATAGAGAAGGAATCTTTCAAATTCTATAGATAGGACATGAGCATTTGTTCTCCTAAAGATTCTACATGCTTATTCTTATGTTTAAAAAACTAGATCAATATGAAAACCATTTAAAAATAGTAATAATAAAATTAATCATGGTGGAATAAATAGAAAGAATACAAAAAGAATACAAGAAGAATCTACACTCTCGCAAGAAACACAACAATAAGAATCACAAGAGATGCATTGTAATTAGCATTCACAAAATCATTGAAGTGTCTACTCATATCCAGATATGACAATTCTGGTCATTTCAATATCAACCTTAATGTCATTCCAAGTAGAAGTTGATTCAGCCAAAAAACCAACAATTTGATTTTCTTCCCTTCTAGCATGGTTCCACTTAATATCATTCAAACAATGAATGGGGATGTTGATGTCTTTCTTGAATTCATTCAACTACCATTGTTTAAAGTGAGAAGAGGATTTTCTTTTGAAATGATCAAGCAATATTTTAGTCATATTCTACAATAATATTAGTCAAATGTCTTTGCTTGGCATGTAAAATGTCTTTGATCAACCAACGCCAAGACTTCTTGCAAACTACAACTTAACTCTACCATTATGTTCACCACAAACACCTCTCATGCTAGCATCTCCAAATTATCTTTTGAAGCACCATCAACATTTTTTTTAACCAAGCCCCAAGGAGGGCATTCTCATCAAGTAAGTTGATAGTCATAAGGGTTGTTACTAAAGAGGCAAAAGAGGGAGAAGCTAAAGGAATACAAAGTCTTATTAGAACTCTAAATTCCTATTGAGAACTTGGTTGATTATCTTGAATAACATATTGATAATTTTCTTTTAGATTGGTCATTATTTTACCTTGAACCTAACTTATATGCCTTATTATACCATTAAAAATCCTTTAATTTCATTCCTGCCAAATATTACAATAGATCAAACTACAATTGATATCATCTAAAAGAGTAAGGGATTTTAGCTTCAAAGAAGGTTATGACTAATTGATAAGAAAGACTTGGATATACTCAAATTATTCCACAAAGTTTCTAGCAAATCACACTATAAATGGTGAAGAAAAGTGGCAAAGGGGTGAGCTAAAAGAATATGCCTATCAGACTCCATCTTGAAGGAAAATAATATATATGTTCAGACCAACAACCCTTCTTTTTTTAAGATTATCATGATGAAGAAATTTATCTAAACATACAAGCCAAATGAAAGCATAAACCTTTGGGCACTATTTAGGATACCAAACTCTTTTCCAAAGATTGGAATTCATAACTTCCAAGTTATCTTCCAAAGTATTTTTATAACCAACTTGCACAATGTAAATCTTAGAGCCTTTCAAACCCTATCCAAGAAAATTTGGATGTTTGCCTAAAGAAAACTTTTAAGATACTAAAATATGAGAAACAATTAATGAGGAGAGGGAATTGTTGACCTAGTCAAAGATATTTAGATTTCCATTTTGAAATCTTCACACCATCTTGCATGACTACATATTGACAATTAGAAACATAAATCTAGCCAACTTCAATATTTTTTTAATTTTAGGAGATTAGTGGATTATATTATAAGAGGGCTATGTTGGTCTCATGCATCCTTCCAAAAAAGAGCAATGTGTCCAAAAAGGTCAAATATTTAATCAAACTACTACCCAATTTTATAATTTTCTATATTTGAGAACATCTACCAGGGGTTGGCATCCTAAGAATGAGTGTATGTTCCTCCATATTCAAGTACTTTGAACTTAAGAATTGTCCATCATAAGGCTTGTTCCTCCATACATCTCCAATTTAATTTGATAGTAAGAGCTATAAGGGAAGATCTCAAAACCATCTTTCTTTAGGCTGACAAATGTTATCTCAATTAACCAAATGTCATTTATTTTTATGTGAATTTCTTTCCCAAAGAAAAAAAATTATTTTATGATCAAAATCATGGAGGAAGCCTTTTGGACCTACAAGAGCCATAAATGTATAAATTGTGAAAGCTTCAATCATAAATTTAAGAAACATTATACAACTAATCAAATAGAGGTATTTGTGTCCAATGATTGATACAATGCTAGAAATAATCCAACATGACATTCTAATATTTTTTCCCAAGATAAGTATGACAAATACAAATACATGAATATATAAAAGAAAGAGAAGCAACATAAATTGAAGAATATTAGCAATTTATTATTGAACATGAGGGTTAGTATGGAAAAAGGAAACATGATTCTTCTGTTCATTTGAGAGTTATTTAATTTCATTTTTCATATCTTGTTTTATTAAATTTTATCATGGTTGTATATATTTCAATTGAATGTGGGTAAGATTTGTATTGAATTATTGTTTTAAAATGGTTTAGAATTTTTTTGATATGTACGGGCAGCAGTAGTTGCATAATATATTATCAGAAAGGGTGGTGATTACAATTCTTGACCTCATTATGGCCCTTTTGCATACACATAAAGCTCATAAATAAAATGAGCATACATTAACTAGCTTGCTTAAACTATTTACAATACAAGAGCAATAAATCTACTCTTCATATCCCCATTGCAGGCACTTCATCAAACTATTTGATCCACTCAAAGTCCTCAATAGGTTCCAAGTTATTCACCTTCTTCAAATATTGTCTTTGTTGGTGTAAATAAAGTCTTGTACCTAGTTAATTCATTACTAGTGGACTTAGGGCACTTATTTATGTGTTAAGTTTACTTAGGTTCTAGGAGGGAATCTTTCTAGAAGGTGGTAGTTGCCATTAGATGTTATCTTATCTTGACTTTTAACACATGTCCCAAGTAGTTATGATATGTTATCAATGTCATAGGATTAAGACACTTGTCATAATCATGTTTAATCCTATGACTCACCTTGGCTATATAACCAAGTGGTTCTCAACAATTGTCATATTGAATTTTATTGGATTTAATTCCATTACAATCTTGAGCATTGCATATTGATCTCTCTTGTGCTTTCATGAAGTTCCTAGATCTTGGGTGGCTATAATCTTCATCCAAATCTTGCATGGTGTAGAGTATTCTATTCCAACTCTTACATGGTATCAGAGCTTGTGGGATTGCTTTTTGTTAGTCTTTATTAAGAGATCTAGGTTGTAAATCTTGGTGGATCTTGAAAATTTGAGTATGCTCTTCTCTTGAATTGAATGATGATCTAGAGAATAAAAAAAGCTTGAAAGAAATACCATATTTGGGGGTTTCCTCTTTGTAGCTTTATATTGCAAGATCAAATCAGAGCTTGTTGATGCAAATTTGAGCTCACCATTGAGATCGGAGGGTTCGAGAAAGTCATTTTTTCCTTTTGTTTCATCCAAATTAGATAATAAGGCCAGATCTATGAGGGTTTGAAGTTGAAAAGTGGTTTCTAAATCCAAGAGGTAGCTACAATTTTGGAGCATTTTGGATCAAATCTGACCCTGCCATCGCATCTAGGAGGCCTAAAAACCCCAACATTGACTGTCAAATCGCAAAAATCTTATTTTCCCTAGGCCCTCAAAGAAAAATTCCCCTATTTGGTTGTACGATCAACTGTACAGTCATACAATGCTATAAAAAAATAAGGCACATGTTGCAAGAAGAGTCATGGACAAGGTGAAAAATATTTTCTTAAAATTTTGGTAATTATTTTATCAGTTTTTTCTGAAGTTTTTTAAAATAAAATAAAAATTGCAACATGTAGATGTGCATGGTACCGCGGGCCCATAGGATATCACGTAGTGCCCATTTGCAGATCCACGTAGATCAGGTGTCGCCCACATATCAACCCCCACCAGTGAACTTCTAAAATATTTGGCATCTATTTTTAAAATATACCAATGAATAAATATAGAATATTTCATTTGTTGTAGCATATTTTGGTACACAAAATATTCCTTGAAGATTCTCGATGTCTGGACCCACATTAACTCGTGATGGTCAGTCGGTCGTCAAATTTAATCACAAGTTCTACTAATGACAACCTGCATTAGCAGTGACTTCAACATTTAAAAAAAAACCGCCCCCTCTCCAATGTAATTTTCATTTTGGAGGGCAAACTTCAAATGCCCATAACTTGGCCATTATGACTCCTTTTTTCAAGCAATATTTTTTTTATTTGGGGTAAAATTTCACACTCTTCGTAGTGGTGCAACTGGTTATTGATTTTGGTGCATGGTTTTTCTAGAAATGATAGATTCTCATAGATGTTTTCGAGTCGTTCTCATTTTCAGATCTTCCAAAGCTCTATTCTTGCTCCTATGGTAGCATTTTTAGGTTTTTTTTTAAAAGTTCATAATTTTTTGTGTACTTTCTAGTGGTGTGATTGGATTGATCCCTTTCTTTGTAAAAAAAATTGCTTTGAGCTTATGGCCAAATTTGGCAATCTGTATGCATTAAGATCAAGTCCACTTTCCTATTTTTGGTAAGTGGCACCTGTAATTGCACTAAATATAAAGTGCCACAAATTATATATTTATTGGGGGTTTCTTGATTGAGTGAATTTGGGAGGGGGAGGTAATCTTGCAGTGATTGATTGCTTTCTTTTGCTTGGTTTTTGTTCTTGCAATGGGAAAATCTCGAATTGAACTCCTATCTCCATATAATTATGCTTCATGGAGAAAATCAATATGGAATTATCTCATGGGGAAGGGTCTTATAGGTTATATAAAGGAGACTATTTCTCAACCTACTAATGCTAAATAATTGGAAAACTAGGAGATTGAGCATGAGAAAACACTTGGATGCATATGTTCATTAGTCTCATTTGATTTACAATTTCATGTTGAATCATGTAAAACACCTAAAGAGGCTTGGGGGGGTTTTGAAAAATTGTATGGTAAAATAGATAAGATTAGGGGATATCAGATTGATAATGATTTGATGAATCTTGATCCTAAATTTTTTTACCACATCAAAGACTACATCTCCAAGATCAAACAACTAAGAACGCAGTTGAAAGATTGTAACATTGATAAGGAGGATTTACAATTGATTCTAAATGTGTTATCTAAGCTTGGTCCTGAGTATTTAGTGTTTGTTTATGGCTTTCATACCCATCGACTCTCTATGAGAGCATCATATGTTGATCCTAAGTTTGATGACTTTGTAAATCTCCTAATCCAAGAGGAAGCTAAGTTAATGAACATGGGTCTAATCAAGTCTTCTAAGTCACAAGCATTGTTGGTTAGTGAGTGTAAGGTATAAAAATAATCATGGAATCTTGATAAGAATCAAATGAAGAAAAAGAAAAAACCACATAAAGAATCAGAATCCTCTCCCTCTAAAGGGAAATCATCTAAGAAGGAGAAGCCTACATGTGCATATTGCAAGAAATCAGGGCATGATGAACACCAATGTTATTCAAAATAGATTGATGGGTTGAAGCATCTTCTTAAGAAGGCTCAAATCAATTATTATTCATCATCAAAGGGTTCATCTTCTTCTTCATCATCCAATTTTGATAAACTCAAGGGGCAAGCACTTGTTGCAATTACAAATTCGAAGTCAAAGAGATGGATACTTGATTCAAGAGCCTCACATCACATGGCTTCATCAAACAATATGTTCTCTTCACTTGAGTCTTGTTCATCGCCACCCATCTTGATGATGAACAACAAATATATGAAAGTTTCTAGGAAGGGATCCATTAGCATGGATGATGGAGCATCCAGCGATGTTCTTTGTGTACCTTCATTGTCAACCAATATCCTTTCTATCTATCAGCTCACACATGGTGGAGCAAGAAAGAGTGTTGAGTTTACACCAAATTCTGTCATAATTTGAGATTTACATAGTAGAGATATAGTTGTAGTTGGGGAGGTTGATCACTAATCTCGAGTTTACACCTCACATTTGCTCCTAATGTTTCAACAAATGTTTGCATTAAGGCATCTTGTGTGGACACCATTGAGGAGATTCAGTATGGTCATTTGAATCTTGGTATTGTTTCATCTATTGAGGATCTAGTGGCATGTGTTGATATTCCATCTTCTTCATCTACTGTTGTAGATATGAGGATGCTTGTGTTGCCACAGTTTTGATTCCTTGTGATTTAGTGCAAGAAGACATTCATCATCTTCCAAAGATGGCTACTTGGGATTAGTACTTGACAAACATTTTTGGTTTGTTTTGTGTCCCTCATTTCAGATTTGGGAGACATCATTAATTGCATTCATCTTCTCTTTGATGGAGATTATCCTTCTTCAATTGTTGTGAGGGAACACTATGACCCTCTTGTTCATTCTCTACATGATCATCATTTCCAGTTTAACACGAGTGTGGATACTTTTGGACATAATTTGGAGAAGGCTTCTTTATCTTCAGAGGAGGTATCTTGGTCTTTGGATTGTTTTCTACAATTTTTTCTAGGAAATTATGGATTGTTTACTTTGATAGTGTGGCCTAGAATGCCTATTTGGAGTGTTAGCTTTCAACATAGACATGGAGACACTTGAGAATTCTTCAAAGACATCATCCATCACTTTCTTCCCTCATCTCCCTTTCAATAATGGGATGACATCTTACATACCATCTTGGTTTTATTTCTTTTGAAAGGGAGGAATGTTGTTCGATGCTTTTGGATCATCTTCAACATTCAATGTTGAGCTTCTACCATCATTGTAGGAGACTCAACATTGAGGGGGGGATACATGGTCTCTCTTCTACTTCTCTCTTAGGGGGGGGGATTTTTCTTTGAATGGGGTTTTATCCTTCTCATTCTTCATTGAGAGCATTTTGATTTCATCTCTCTTTTGATCTCCATTTGTGAGAGATTGCATTTGCATTTGTACATGGGTACCTAACATGGCCCCATAGTCAGGACACATCCTTTTGTCATTTTCATAATAATTAGGTACTTCCTAAGTTGTACTTAAGGGGGTGTTGGTTTAAATAAAGTCTTGTACCTAGTTAATTCATTACTATGGGACTTAGGGGACTTATTTACATTTTAAGTTTACTTAGGTCCTAGGAGGGAATCTTTCTATAAGACATGTTAGTTGTCATTAGATCTTATCTTATCTTTTGAATTTTAACACATGTGTCCTAGATAGTTATGATATATTGTAACATGTCATAAGATTAAGACACTTGTCATAATCCTATTTAATCCTATGACTCACCTTGGCTATATAACCAAGTGGTTCTCAACAATTGCCATATTGAATTCTATTGGATTTAATTCCATTGCAATATTGAGCATTGCATATTGATCTCTCTTGTGCTTTCATGAAGTTCCTAGATCTTGGGTGGCTATAATCTTCACCCAAATCTTGCATGGTGTAGAGTATTCTATACCAACTCTTACAGACTCTCTTTCTCTATAATTGTCCTATGTTACATTAGAGTCCTAAAGTGGAAGTTACCGAGGAATAGAAGCCATTCAACCACATCTCCTTCCTCCAACACCTTGGCTATGTCCTTTGGACACGAGACACCAACATCATAACATGTAGTCTGGAGCTCGAAGCACCTCCCCCAAATCCACCAAATTATGCTTTTGAAGGCTACATAGGCCCTTTCTCTCACCATCTCCTTAAGATCACCGAATTCGATGAGAGAGACCATGAAGCATGATGTGATTTCCATGTTGACCATGTATCTCCCATCCTCCACAAGAAGTCCCCATCTAGGATCATCTTCATAGCCTTCAAAGACCTGTTGCTAAATTCCTTCATCACTACCTTTCAACCTCTAGTGCAAGATTACCCCTAAGAATGCCATCTGACTTTGTGTGCTTGTGAGCCAGATAGGGGTTTCCATTATCATTAAGCACCAAAAACAACAACTTACCAAACCTACGGTTGATTTCATCCTGGATTTCAAAGAAATAGCCCTTGGTCATGTCATCCCACGCTCTGCACAAGGAGCAAATCTCCTCCAAATATTTCCTCCCACTAAAACAATTCTTCCTACACTTCAAAATTTATTTGTGATGAATGCATGAATCATACCAACTCATCTGCGTTGTACTTCAATGTCGGGTTGCCATGCAAGACATACCCTACACACAGTTGTTGCTCGAAAAATATGTGGGAGTTTTCATTTCCTCTCATTTGGCCACCTTAAACTTGGTTAATGATAACATTGAAGCCTAAAGTGACATCATCAATTGCCTTATTTTCCAAGGCATCAAATTATTTATTGCCCTTCTTGTATGTGTGGGTGATTTTGTATTCTTCCAAGTTGTTTAGAAGATCAAGACAAAACACCAAGACTTTGTTTAAT
Source organism: Sequoia sempervirens (assembly GCA_007258455.2). NCBI lineage: Eukaryota > Viridiplantae > Streptophyta > Pinopsida > Cupressales > Cupressaceae > Sequoia > Sequoia sempervirens. The sequence goes on from VDFB02000008.1 coordinate 147,783,556, forward strand.
TTCTAGTTTGTAAGTTTGTGTTTGGCCAAGGAACTAATTATTATTTGAGAATCCCCTTTGATGGACAACTTCCTTATATTTTTTTTTATGGCCAATTTCCTTATATTTTCTTTGATGGCCAATTCTAATATATATCGAAGGGCTTGCATTTTTGTATTGTTGTTTGTACCATCGGGGAGGTGTATCTTTATTTCCTTAAGTGTCTCCCCTCTATAATTTCTCAAGATGCACCCTGCACCCGATGGGCTTGGGTTTTACCTCAAGGCCCCATTGAAGTTTAGCTTGGTCCAACCTTCTTTTGATGGAATCCAAACCGTACAAGCTCTACCAACCGCCTTAGCCTAAACATTGGAAACTCCATTAATGGAGGATAGGATCATACCATGCCATTTTGATCTCGATAGTTGATCCCAATATGAAAATACTTTTATCTTCATTGATTGTGTTCTGACCCCATTGTTGGCCACTTCCATTATTGCCTCCTATAATTTCCTAAGGAACTTTCTTCTCTTCATATATTTATTTTGAAAGATGTGACAGTTACATTTTTTCTGGATCTCCTAGACCAATAGAGAAGGGGTGGCAATCCATAAATTGGCATAAACTGAGGTCTTACATATTATTGGCCATGAGTTGAATAGATTGGATATGTCATTCAAAAATGGACTCTACCAATGTAATTTTCCCATTAAGAATGCCCAACAATCCCTTATAAAGGGGAAATTTAGTAGCAAGTGATTTTTTGTCTCCTTGTTTTGCTTACATATTGCACATCTACTCAATCCTACAATGCCCACTTTGTTCAAGCAGTCCCCCATAAGGATGCTCTTTTGAGAAATGATCCATGCAAAAGCGCCTGCTTTTGGAAGGAATAATTTACTCCAAAAGAGAGGATTCGTCCTTCCTTCCTTTTTGTTTGGATTTTCAAGGACTGCATAACCCAACATGATGCTATAGTTTCTTGATTTTTCTATGCTCCATTTGATTTTATCTTCCTCATTGCTTATATTTATCGATCTCTTCTTCAACTATGTTTCTAGATTTTGCACATGCATTTTGTAAAAATTGAAACCCTCCACCAACCTCTATTTCCATTTTTCTCTACCATTCTCCACCCACTACTCCATGTAATCCCTCACATATATTCCCCACCTAGTTTTCAAGCTTTCTTTGATGTCTACAAATTCTAGAATCTTAGCCAAAATATGACCCCCTTCTCATGAGTCTTCCAAAAATTTAGCTTTCTTTCCACTTTTGATGTCCCAAGTGTAATGTTTCCTTATTACCTTTCTACATTCCACAATGAAATTTCATATTTCCAAACCCCTCGTGAAGTTTTGCATTGTCAATATGCACTCCAGTTCTTATGAGTTGTTGATCATGCTCCATACTAGCTTTGCTCGTAGTGCTTGATTGAGGCATGACCATTTCCTCAAACCCACATCACCTTGTGGCTTTAGTCGGCATGTTTTTTCCCATGCAACAAGCATAAACTTGATGTTATCCTCTTATCCATTCTAGAAGAAATTTCTCATCCTTTGCTCAATCTTTTCCTATGTGCTTACTAGAATTTTAAGGCTTGACATCATGTAGATCGATAATGCCCCAATCACAGATTTGAGCATTGTGATTTTGCTTGCAAAAGATAACCATTTCCCTTTCCATGATTCTAGTCTACTCATGCATCCTTGAGACCACAATTTCCACAAATTAGTCATGTTTGATCCTACAAATAGTTGGACTTCAAGATAGTTGTTAGGGAGCTTACTGATCTTTAGGCCCAATATCGTAACGATCTCTTTTTGTTTCCACAAGACTATGTTGAAAAAATATACTTCACACTTCTACCAATTGACTCTTTGGTTTGTTGCTCTATAATACTTTTCCAATATCTTCTCCATCACCCCAACTTCCCTTAATTTATTTTGACCAAACAATAATGTATCATCAATGAATTTTTGGTGTGTTATGGCTTCCATGTTTGGAGCTACTTTTAAACCCTTCCAGTCTTTGCTCATCCATGCCCTCTAGATGAGACATCCCAAGGTTTCAGCCATTATGATAAAGAGAAAGGGGGATATTGGCTCCCCTTATCTTAACCTTTGGGTGATGTGAAGAAATCATGTGGGTTTCATTTACCAAAATTGAGAAGCATAGAGTGCTTATGTAGTTATGGATCCATTTACACCATTCTTTTATGAAGTCTATTTTTTAACACTTTGATCAGGAAAATTTTGTTTGCTTTATCATATGCTTTTTGAATGTCCAACTTGACAATCATTCTCTCCCTACAACATTTCCTTATGGAGTGAATCACCTCATGTGTCGTGATGATGCCTTCTGCAATGGATCTGCTTGAGGTGAAGTCGCTTTGATCCTTTGATATCAGCTTGGGGAGGGGTGATTTTAGCTAGTTTGCTATTACTTTGGATGTAATCTTATAAATGACATTACAAAGGAATATTGGTTTGTATTCATCCATACTACATACTCATTGTTTCTTTGGGATAAGGGCAAGGGAGGTATTGTTCCAATCCTTGAGCATGATTGAGTTCTTCCTCGCATCCTCAATGACTTGGCTCACCTTTACTCCTACAACGTGCAAGAAACTCTAGAAAAAGTATGCAAGGAAGTTGTTTAGACCTGAGAATTTATCTTTTTCAAGTTGAAATGCAACTTCCCTTACTTACGCTTCTATGATAGGGCTATAAAGATTGTTGTTTTGTTCTTTTGAAATGATGTTTCAAATGAGGTTGATGAGCTCCTCTTAATCCCTTTCACTCATTTCCATATTGTTGTTTAAGAGTTGTTTAAAGTATCTTGTTGCCTCATTCCCAATAGCATCCCAACCTTCACATATTTTTCCATCTTCCTTTGTGATTTGTTTAATTCTATTTATTGATCATTTCACTTTTGTGATTACATGGAAGTACTTTTTGTTCCAATCTCCTTCGCTCATTCAATTTTCTCTTTACTTTTGATGTCGATATATTCTTCCCACTCTAACACTTTTGAATATCTTTATTTCAACTCATTTTCTCTTATGAAAGTCCTAGTACATTCCTTTCTTTATTACCTTTTCATTCAAGGTTTCTAGATCCACTTGTAGTGCTTCTTTTTTGTCAAATATGTTCTTGAAGTGGTTCTTATTCCCTTCTTTTAGTTTCTCATTTATATAATGATAATTTCTTGAAAACTTTGGACAATTTCGAACCACCTGTTGTGGGAGCATTCCTCCACCATTTTGTATGTAGACACCTAAATTTGGACACTTAGATTTGTCCAAATTTATCCCTTGTCATCTAAACATCCTCTTATTCGCATTAATTAGGTAATATTGCTATTATCTAATTAATATCCTTAAATTCCTCTAAATCCCTAAGGTATTCAATTATTAATTAAATACCTTACCCCCTTTATTCTTCTTTTCACCAAATGAATTAAATAAGTATGAAATTTATTTAATTCCTCACATGTCACATCATTTTCCTTAATCTTAATCCATCTTATAATCTCATCATTAGAGATGTGCACATGTCTAATCCTTGATTAAGACATGTCACATCCTCCAACTTTAGCAAGTTGGCTTCTTAATCTTTGTTAGTCACTAATCATCTTCTAATCACTGACCGGTCAAGCCTAATCAGTACCTTGGTCAACACTCTTCATCTCCCAAGAAATTTTAAATTATTTTTTTATTCACCCAAGACTCCTCTCTTCCCCATGTGAATTTTTAATTCACATTTATCCTTCCAAGGTTTTCCTCTTTCCCATGCAACTTCTAGAACCTTTGACTTGTCACATCACTCACATGTGGCAAATTCCTACCTTTTTGGGAACCTTATCTTATCCACGAGATTCTCCCAATCATTGTGAATTTAAAATTCACTTTTATTCTCCCAAAGCTTTCCCCTTCCCCATGTGATCATTGAGAGGTCACATCAAAGTACTTGCAAGGTACTTGTCCTATCTCCACATCACTTGTCCTTATTCCACGTCACTTACACCTCATCACATCCTTAGCCGCTTCACCCTCCACATGTCAAGATGTGAGGGCTTGTGAGTCCTCAACTCACCATAGCCCTTCATCTTGGCCATGGTGGCTCAATCTTGACCATTGAATTCTCTAGAGAATTCAATTTCTTCTATAAATACCCCCTCTTCTAATGCATTTATCAACACTTAGCCATTTGCACCCTTATGCTACCAAATTTCTCACTCAATTTGCAAGCATTATCTTAGCCATTTAACCAAGTCATTTAACCATTAGCACTTGCATTTATCAAATTTTTCATCTTGCATATAGCCATCTCCATAGCCATCCAAGGAGCACACAACCATTCAAACATCAAGGGCCAACCAAGGGATTCAACAACACAAAGGTATAATCATTTACAATCATTATTTTGCTATCTTTCTTTGTGTTATCGTTCCTTAGGATAATCTTTGAGGTGTTCCTTGTGTTTTCTTTATATTGTATTTTAGTTATTTTTCACCTTTAGAATAGGATATCTGAGCTTTAATCTAATTCCAATATGAGCTTAACCAAAATCCTAATATGAGCTTTAATTTATCTGAGATCTTTGGATATTGAAACAAATCTTAAGATCCCCTCCTCCATCTTCTTCCAATTCATCCTATTTATCCTTTCATCATCCATCCCCATCTTTCTAACCCATATTGATCTAATCCGACATCATGAATCCTTAGCTTTCATCAATTCTTCCAAAAATAGTAGTCAAGGGAAACCCTAATTACATTGACGACAATAACGAAAGTCTTGTCAATCAAGAAGTATACGACATAGATCCCCTTGATGCTATCATTGCTAGTAATCTTTCTCCACCTGCTTTCCAAAATCCAATTACTCCTCTGAGATATCATGTTACATCTTCATCCATGCCTAACCACGCTCCTTATGCTACCTTTGACAAGGGATATCCAGTGTCTTCCCTATCTGCATATTCGTCGTGTCCTTCATCTACATCATCCTCTTATCTGACACCCGCATCCTCTTATCCCAATCTGCCACCCCAATACTCTTATCATAATCCCTCATCCATGTCACACTATCCTAATCCTCCATACCAATCAACCTATCCTAATCCTACATCCACACCTTTTTATCTAAATCCTACACCCCATCAACTTACCCTAATCCAAAACCCTCATCTCTCTATCCTAATCCATTGTCCATGTCTTCCCATCTTAATCCACCATCCCAATACCCTTACTACAATCCACCAACTGTATCCTCTTGTCCTAATCCACCGTCCATGTCCTCCCATCCTAATTCACCATACTAATGTCCCTACCTTAACCCTCCCTCCAATCCTAATCCTCCATCTACTCCTAGTCCTGTATCCAATCCCATTCCTCCATCTAACCCTAGTCCACTAATCCCTAATCCTATTCCTCTACCAATCCCTAATCCTTCATCTATTCCCATCACCCCAGCCAAGCCTAGGGTATGCAAGTTTCTCACTCCAAAAGTTCTCCAAGGACTTATGACAAAGAAGACATCCCCCACTCCACGCATTGTAGTCATGGAACCATGCTATCCTGATCCATCATCTACTGTCACTAGTGATGAGACCCCTCTCCAACCCACACCTATCATTGATGCTACCACCCCTAGCACCACTCAAACTGTCAAAACCATCACATCCTTTGAATCCATTGAGCCCCCATCTCCCACTCTAAGATCTGCAAAGCCCATCAAAGATAACCAAATCTGATCCACTCCTCCTACACCTAGATCCTCCCAATCCATCACTGATCCACAAATCCAATCCACTCCTTCCACTCCTAGTATCACCAAAATCCCCTCTCATGAACTCCATGAATCCTCCATCCTTCCATCTCATCTAATTGAAGATCCCATCCAACATGCCTCCATTATCATACCTCCAACACATGATGAGTCATGCCAAGAGCTTAGTCCAAAGCATACCAACATAACCTCTCTTCTACATCAAGATCCCCTTCTCACTCATGAGCCCTTATCCCCGTCTCCATTGCATGAACCCTTATCACCCACCACCACAAATCCAAATCCTATCATATCATGTAATCCCTCTCTTGATCCCTCACCAATTCCCTGTCCCCATCCAGATGCTGCTATCCCATCATCTCCATCTCATGATCCTCCATCATCGCCTAAACCTACTATCCCCACACCGATTGTATATCCCATTGGTACTCTCACATTATTCCATGGTGGTCTCCTTGTAGAAGAAAAATAAAGCATATATACCACCCGTCATCCTCCGCCTAATAATGGACTTGCATCATTCTTCCAGAATAACAAAAATTGTGTCATGGATCGAATGCTTAAGAACATCAACTATCAAGGAAAAGGTTTAGGCCTTCATGAGCAAGGTATTTTAGAGCCCATCCAAGTCCAAGAGCACGACTACACATGCGGTCTTGGTTATATCTCTCAAGACTCACAAGCTAAAAATGTTGGTACAACCTCTATACATCCTCAAAAAGCCTCTTCTTCCAAAAGAAATATAGGCTCTTCCCATCGCGCCACCAGATCATCCGCTGCCATCCCCCCTCCTCCATCATATCGCCTCAAAACAACCATCCATATTCCTCCTTCATATGCCCCATCCATTTTGGGTCCTTACATCCCTCCATCCACCATCTCCGATCCTCCATCTACTTCGTCCATGTTTCCTCTAGGTCCTAAGTCTATTTTGGGCCCTTATATCCCAAAATCACCTCCTCCATCTCATTCTATTCATCCTTTCATCCATCCATCACCTATCCATATCACTCGTCATCAACATCTCACTCTCACATCCCCTAATCAGGATCAATAAAGGCGCGTACCCGCTCATCCCCCATCCCAATATCATCCTCAAAATCCTACCTCCATTACTCCATTCATGTGTCCTCCACACCACCCATCTCATCATACCCATCCATTGCTACTAAAAGCACTTTGGATGCCAACATAAAAATGCATACATCTAAACATCCACATGAATCTAAAGCTCCCCATGTCCCCTCTAAAAGACATGGTGAAGAAAAGAAAAATCAAATCCAAAATCCAAATCAAATCTACAAGCTACAAAGGCCCACCAAAGCAAAAAACAAAACCATGTGGATCCCAAAGAAAAAAGATGCAATGCCTTCAAATGAAAAATATGTAATAGCATCCAATGTTGCTAATCCAAAAGCTAATCATACACTCCCTTCATCTCCTAAATCTATTTTGGGACCTTATGTCCCAAAATTCACTATCCCATCTCCTCCATTATCCCCACATTCTCCATCCATTAATCCTCCTATCATTTCACATCCCCACCCTATATGCCGATGTTGGTCCTAAAATCATCGCACCATCATTCCATCCATACCCTTTCCAACATACCATTCATTATCTCCCCCATCACATCCCTCTAATTCATCCTCTCACATAATCCATTTATCCTAATAAAGTTGTACCAACATCCCACAGTCGCTTCAAACATGGGCTCTTAATACCTCATCTGGAACTTGATGCTTGAGTCTATCATCCTTGTCCCTATCGCATGTCTTCTAAATCTACTTATTCATATCTCCATCCTTATCAATCTCCATCCACCTTCTATCCAAAAAGTCCAAAAAATTAAAAAAGTCAAAAAAGTCAAAAAATCCAAAAAAGTAAAATAAATATAAAAAAGTAAAGAGAAATAATTTATCCAATGATGAAAACTTGGCAAACAAGCACCTTGGATAAGTGCCATGATGAAAACCTAGAAAACAAGCGTCATGCATAAATCCCCATCTATCCTTTTCCACACTTGGGGGTAACTTCCTGGTATGCATTCCCTCCATCCTCCTTGTGATTTTGATATTGATAGGGGCAAACATATATACATGCTTTGGAAACCTCTTGGCATACATTCCCCTCATCCATACACTATCCTAATCCTTATTTTCATTCATCTATCTTCCTTGTCCACCCATCATGCTACCATTAATCTCCCTTCATTATCCATGCATCCTATCCATATCCATCTCACTCCCTTATTTTCCTATCCTTTTATCTTCCATCCCTCCTACCTCATTATACATGACATATCTAGAGTGGGGGAACCTCCTTCTTTGTGACATAAATCCTTGGAGACATCATTCATCCAAACAATTCCTTCCATCTCACCATCCTAGTCTTCCTATCCATCATAGCATCCCTTTTCATCTATCCATTTAGTAACCTCGTCCTCATCCAAATCCTTATCCCTCTATCCATCCATCATGGCAATCCCTTCCATCTCCCCATCCTTATCTGCCTATCCATCCATCATCTAATCCTTTTCATCTCCCTATCCTTATCTTCCCACCTATCCTTCTCTTCCTATCTATCCAACCAATTCCTTCCATCTCCCCATCCTTCTCATCCTTCATCTAGCAAACAATCCTTCTATCTCCTCATCCTTATCCCCCTATTCATCCATCATAGCATCCCTTTCATCTTCCCATCCTACTCTTCCTATCCACCCATCTTTCTCTTCTTATCCATTCATCCCTATCCTCATCCCATCTTGTAATCCCTTGTCATTGGTATCTAGCTATAGGCCACTCTCCATGCAATCCAATGCTTCCTCTACGCATATTTCCAATCTCCTATCACTTCTCATCATTCATCTCTCCATTGTATCATTCTCCCAATTCATCTTTTGATGATTTGGATAACTATCCCATCCCTAAGCTTCGTTTGATCACCATCATCCTATCCAATCCAACAGGTCTACCCTAACTCATTGTTTTGGTCCCATCATTTTATCCACTTATCCTAGTCATATCATCCTTTATCCATTGTTTGTCTTTGGTCTTCTAGTCGAACTACATTGCCCCTACGCTTTCACATAGGCAAGGTCAATCATTTGATCCGCCCCCGAGGTTCCTTTATTATCTATCATCGGTTTTTTTGCTTTTGTCCGTCCTATCTTGGTCATCCATCGAGGTCTCCATTGTCCTCTTTCTACCTTTATCCATCATTAGTTGTCAATCTTTTATTGAACTAGGAGGGCTTTGTGCTTTCACGTAGGCAAGGCTAATCTTTGATCGACCCCTGAGCCCCTAGGTCTTTAGGGTGTGTTAATCTTGTGTCTTGTCTCTCTTGTGTCATGTCATCGAGCTATGCCCTTATCTAGCTAGTTCTTAACAAATGAGATCCACTTGTATCATGAGATCCAATCAGTTTTGAATATCCCATGTCATATTGATCTTTTAGTTTAGTATCCATCATCGGTCTCAATAGGATGCATCCTTCCTAATAGACCACATCAACCCCATCCATCCTTTTGATCCTATGTTAAAGGACATTTGAAATTGATTGCGATATTTTGATGCTTTTGGATTTTGTTTATCACTTGAGCTCCTTATCATCACTTGTCAAGGCCACCATGATCCATCATATTATGGTGCACTCTGACTGGTTAACATAGAGGCATATCTTGATCTTTTTTGTTCTGTTGTTGTCTTCCTAGTTGTCCCATGTAGTACCCACCAAGATCCCCGAGGTCTTGTGTTTTGCTGGGGCATCCTTTTGTGCTTGTGGTTATCCCAATACCTAGCCCAACCAAGGTCTTTGTGACTTTGGGGTGTTGGGATAGCCTTCTTGTCTGTTGTGATTGTTCTATGCATTAGACACTAATTCGCCTTGGTTCTTCATACCCTAGCATCTTGTGTCTTATGCTATAGCAAAAATTAATGCTCTGAAAATGGCAAATTGCATTAGGATTGCATTCCAGCTTCCCCCTCACTCCATCCATCCTCTCATCTATCAAAATCCCCCCCATCCATTCATCCTTCATCAATCTCCCTCCCCATCCTTGTTACAAGCCTTGATCCAATCACCATCATCGTCATCATCAACAGGATGTATCCTTCCCTCATCAACAACCCTTTCGTCGGGACGTATCCTTCCCTATCCTCGTGTTGTTTTGGGATGTATCCTTCCCTCATCAACAACACTTTCATCATCATCATCATCATCATCATCATCATCGAGATGTATCTTTCCATATCCTCGTGTTGTTCTGGGATATATCATTCCATCATTAACAACACTCCATCCATCATCAACATATTTTCGCCTATAGCTTGACTAGGGCAACATCACCTTTTTCCTTAAATCCATTTGTGCTTCTCATCATCTCCCATCGCTTATCATCCTTTCTTATCCATCACTTTGCATCATCTTCCTCATCTCCCCTTTCATCATCTCATCCATTTCGAGAGCGCACCCATGTTCTCTTGAACCTGCATGTCCTCTCGAGGGGGCATCCTCAATCCTTAACCTTCATCGTCACTCTCATCATCTTTCTTCCTAGTCATCCCTTTGATGACTGGGGCATCTTTTCCAATCTAACCATCTTCTTTTGGGTTCTATGTTTTAATATTCTTTGAAATGATACTACTTTGTAGCACCATCTCAAAGAGGGAAAAAATGTAGACACCTAAATTTGGACACTTAGATTTGTCCAAATTTATCCCTTGTTGTCTAAACATCCTCTTATTCACATTAATTAGGTAATATTGCTATTATCTAATTAATATCCTTAAATTCCTCTAAATCTCTAAGGTATTCAATTAATAATTAAATACCTTACCCCCTTTATTCTCCTTTTCACCAAATGAATTAAATAAATATGAAATTTATTTAATTCCTCACATGTCACATCATTTTCCTTAATCTTAATCCATCTTATAATCTCATCATTAGAGATGTGCACATGTCTAATCCTTGATTAAGACATGTCACATCCTCCAACTTTTGCAAGTTGGCTTCTTAACCTTCGTTAGTCACTAATCATCTTCTAATCACTTATTAGTTAAGCCTAATCAGTACCTTGGTCAACACTCCCCATCTCTCAAGAAAATTTTAATTCCTTTTGATTCACCTAAGACTCCTCTCTTCCCCATGTGAATTTTTAATTCGCATTTATCCTTCCAAGGTTTTCCTCTTTCCCATGCAACTTCTAGAACCTTTGACTTGTCACATCACTCACATGTGGCAAATTCCCATCTTTTTGGGAACCTTGTCTTATCCACAAGATTCTCCCAATCATTGTGAATTTAAAATTCACTTTTATTCTCCCAAAGCTTTCCCCTTCCCCATGTGATCATTGAGAGGTCACATCAAAGTACTTGCAAGGTACTTGTTCTATCTCCGCATCACTTGTCCTTATTCCACCTCACTTACACCTCATCACATCCTTAGCCACTTCACCTTCCACATGTCAAGATGTGAGGGCTTGTGAGTCCTCAACTCACCATAGCCCTTCATCTTGGCCATGGTGGCTCAATCTTGACCATTGAATTCTCTAGAGAATTCAATTTCTTCTATAAATACCCCCTCTTCTAATGCATTTAACAACACGTAGCCATTTGCTCCCTTATGCTACCAAATTGTTCACTCAAATCGCAAGCATTATCTTAGCCATTTAACCAAGTCATTTAACCATTAGCACTTGCATTTATCACATTGTTCATCTTGCATCTAGCCATCCAAAGAGCACACAACCATTCAAACATCAAGGGCCAACCAAAGGATTCAACAACACAAAGGTATAATCATTTACAATCATTATTTTTCTATCTTTCTCTGTGTTATCATTCCTTAGGCTAATCTTTGAGGTGTTCCTTGTGTTTTCTTTATAGTGCATTTTAGTTATTTTGCACCTTTAGAATAGTATAAACACTAGGCTTCACATTGTAATCCTGGGTTTGAGATCCATATCTCTCAACCACATTTTTTTAAGCTTGAAGGGGCTGCATAAAGGTCTATAATTTGAGGTGAGGGATAGCTCCACCAGGGAGTGATCAGAGCCACATAAGGATAAAATTATGGCTTTTCCAATCAGGTTCAAATTCGACCGTTCACCCTCTGAAAGGAACCTATCCAGTCTTTTCACTATAAAGTTGTTATCTCTTCTTTTTGATCAAGTGTATAGACCATTCTCTATCTTTATGTCCCTTAAAGAGCATCCCTCAACAAGCTCTTGGAAATCACTGAGAGCTCTTTCACTTCTAGGTATGCCCCCAACCTTCTCCTCCTGGCTTATAATCATATTAAAGTCTCCTCCTAAGACGGTATGTATTCATCTTGTAACTATTGACAAATGGCTATCAACTGGACCTTACTTCTTTCCTTTGGACTAGTCCCACAAGGCTATATACATTAATGACAAAAATATTAACATTTTGTGGAAGATAGCATGGTTTACACAACTGTCATACTTTGCTTGCTTGAATTATTTCTATCAAAAAATTGTAGGGGTCCCATAAAACACCCAAACCCCCATAAGCCCCTATTGTTGGGACAAAAGAACCTTGCTATTTCCTCCAACTCCCTAGAAGTTTTCTTGCTTCCTTTGCCAGTTTTGATTCTTGCAATAGCACTACATTTGATTTTCTTAGGTCGATTTGGCACTTGAGAATGTGTCTCTTGTCAAGGGAATTCAAGCCCCTGATACTCCAAGTAAGAATTTTCATGGTTCCCCAAGAAGGGGAGCTCTGTTATCTGATCTCAATTTCCTTTGGCCTTTCTCACTCCTTGTGATCTCCAAGTTTCCTTTTATTTATTTTCTACATATGTTAATTTTTTCAACTGTTTTTGGTTTCTTTATTTTTGACTTTGATTGGTCCAACCATTTTCCTCCATTGAGATTATTTCATCTTCATCACTCATAATCTATCCTTCTTCCTCCGTGGGAAGAGGAATATCTAGACCTTCCTTATCATTTCCTTCATCCCTTTATGTGTCTTCTATTCACTTGAATTCCTCTGTTGTCTAATACTCTTGCCCCATCGAGGCTTAAACCTTATTATTCTCCTTTGTAGATTGGCTTCTAGCTCCCCTTGAGGCCCTACTTCAATAGCTTCCACATTTTCCATTTCCACTTTTCCCAAAGCACCCATGCCAACATACTCTCCTAACTTCACCTCTTCATGTTTCTTCCATACCTCCTAACACTGATTCATTGCTTCAATTGAACATTCTTTTTTTTTATACATTGGACATTCATCTTTCAAATGGTCATGGTTTTCGCAATTTTGGCACCACCAAGTTTGTATGTCCTTTTCCACCCTTTGTCTCTAGATCCTTGCTTCTGTGATGATTTCAACCTCCTTTGAAATGCTCTCAAATTGACCTATCTCCACACATATCCTCTCATAAATGCTAAAATCTCATTCTATGATCCTATCATCCACCTTTAAGGTGGTGCCTACCTTATTTCCTATAGCTTCTAAAGTCTTGGGTCCCAATATTACTGTGGGAGATTATAGAGCTTGATCCACTAGGCACATTTCTCCAGTTCCTACTTGAGGAGGTTGAATTTTGGTTCCCAATCTTTCGTGTAGAAACCTATGCCATCCATCATGTATGGTTCTTCTTTTAAGATTTTTGCTTTCTTCCCCTCTTTTTGGAATTTTATCATAAAGAAACCCCTTGGGAGGTTTCTTATGGTAATCTCCTTCCCCCATTGTTTATGGCACTGATGCAAAATATAGTTCTTGGACAGCCAATGGCTTGCCCATTTCAAAAAGAGGCATTTTCTTTTAATCTACTCGATCTATTTTTTTCATGCAGAATTATAACTATTGAAAGCAACACACTTATCTGGTGGTTTGTTTCTTAGGACTATCGTGTTCACGCTAGTTGTGATCTTCTCCACCTTAGGGTTTTATTTTTCTTGTCCCAAAGGATCCTCCTTCCACCAACGCCCATTGTCACTCCATATCTGGTTTGAGTTCCTCAATCGCCATTTCCTTTGCATGGGGCTATTATTTTCATGCTTCCATCTTTCATTGTCTACATCTCCTTGTGCTCTTCAAGGGTCTTTGTTAGACTGTTTGTTGTATTTGTATTGATATGGATTTGGTTCCTTTGTGGTCTAAGTGTTGCTTCTTCTTCTTTTGTTCCACCAATCATAATTATTGTTCACCCACCTCCTCCTATGGAAACCCCAAGTGGTGTGTTGCTCTGACTCCTTCCAACCTTTGTAACCTCTATCTGGTTGCCATCCTTTCCTACTACCATCACGATCCTCTTCTACCTTGCGGTGATTGCACCAACAGAGGTTAGCTTCTCTGGTTGGCAGTGGCTCTTGCCTGATTCTTACTCGTGTCGCCTACAACAGAAGGTTTGCATCTACTTTGTTTTCCCATGCACCAATCCTTCACTCCATTTCATTGTTTTGATGAGGATAAGTTTTAGGGAGGATATTTTTCTCAACAAAATGATTTAGAATATTTCATTAAACAAACAAGTGACGCAGTGCGTCATGTTCCTGCTGTGTAGCAAAGAGCTTTTAGGTTTGAGTATTTGTCTTTGTAGCATTGTAATTATAGCTTAGTAGAGTTGAAATAAAATATGTAAAAGTTTAAATAAGTTGAAAAATAATTAATGTATTATATTTTAGTTTAAATAAGTCGAAAAAAGTTTAAATATGTTAATTATTATATTTCAGTTTTGTTTTGTTTTTATTTTATTTTTGCTAAGTAATGAGTTGTTTTTACTTGTTTTGGTTCTTCAGATTAGGCATGCAAAAACTAATTGATCATCACTATAAATGTTGTTATAAAATGATACAAGATTACTTTAAAACCATACAAATATTGCATGGGAGCAATAATTTGACATTGCAAATTAATATGTGGTTCTGTAAATATTGTGATCGAATTCATATTCAATGGAAATATGTGGAAACAAGAACAGATGGAATGGAAAAGTATTTGATTTATTACATGCATTTCTAAATTAGAATATTAATTAACTAGCGGCAAGAAAGTATATCAACTTATGGTTTTGAAATATAGTAACTAGGACTGAATAATGTAGAAAATTAAGTGCTTATTACTTTGGTAGAATATGTTAATTGAAATGAATTTTTATATTAAATAAAATCAACTAATTGTTTCACAATATAGTAAGTAGTAGTAAATAAGTGCTTGTTAGTTTGCATAAATGTTTTAAATAATAATACAAATTTTCTTTTGAATGTAGACTAAATGATTAGTAATTATTTAGGGAAAAAAGTTACAAGTTCATAATTTTTTGTAAATGTCTACAATTTTTTTTTTACATGAATAAATGATATTAATTAGTTTTTATAATTACAAATTAAAATATTCTTGTGAAAGATTTTGCGAATGAGAAATCATTTAGTGGTAATCACAAAGTATCTTGTGATTTGACTAACATTAATAAGTTAAATTAATTGAAAATCTTGAAAATTAATTTTCGTTTGCAAATTGTATTTTTTTTAACTTAAAATTTGGTAAATATTAATCAATGACAAATAGGCGATAAAAAATCAACTTTATGCAAATATTATTCAACCTTAAGCAAAAACAAAACCTAGCAGTTGACTACGATTTCGTGAATTAACTATGTAGTCAATGTGTGTGTACCCACCAACCCTCCAATGCACGTCGCACACAAGGTCCAAAAGACCTTGCTCAAACCATTGAGTTTCCCCTATAACACTTTTACCTCTACATTGAGGCTAGTGGCTTAGAGCATGTCCAATACCTTGTAATGTGTAAATGATGAACAATTGTAAATAACAATCGTTTTCTATGCCTCGGTGTGGTGGATAGCTTCTAGGAGTTAGTTGTGCACATAGATAGTGAAAATGGCAAAGGTATTAGACATATATGGTGTCCAAGTTTGGTGACGAACCTTGAGGCAAAAAGAAATGTTTTATTATTTAAAAGGCAGAAGACATTTGCTGAAGAACTGAGTTTTGGAGGATGCGGTAAAGGTGAGTTGTTATTGGTTTGTAAAGTTTTAGAGATTCAATCTAGAAGAACTTAGAGTATTTCCTAAAACCTAATTCAAAAGCATATGGAAACAAAGATGTAAAAAACTAATTGGCTTAGGCAAGGTCCTATTAAGTGTGAATCCATTGATTGTATTTTGTTAATATTGTCCTTGTAACAGGAACCAATTTTTGGGATTGGAGTGGAGACAAAGATCTTTAGAGCTGCAAAGATATTTGGTTCTTTAGGCACAGAGTGGAAGGATAGAGTATTAAATGTTTTTGCACATTTGTTTGCAAGGAAGTTTGATTGTTGAAATTTGTAGTAAAATTGTGCAAATTGTTTGAGCAGACGCAAAAACGCAAGAAATAGCTAAAAAACCCACAAGCTTTTCAACAAACTATAATGAAATGAGAATAAGCACAAACAAAACCCAGTACTTGCTTAAGATTTCATGAACTAGCTATGCGTTCGTTGAATGTGTAGCTAGGGAGATAATAAGTTCGACAAACACACAATCAAGCCATTCACCACCACTGTAATTTTTCAGAATAACAAATATGCAAAGGCGCAAGCAAGAGCTGAAGAACCCATAATGTTTTTAACAAATGAGATTAAGCACAAACAAAACCCAATTGTCACCTCACATTTCATGAATTAACTATGCATTCAATGCTTCTATACAAAGAAACACTCCAACACATCTCTCACATTTTGCTTTCTGAGCTTTGTTGATAGTGTACTAGCCACTCAAGCAAAAAAATGCAATTAACGCATTCACTGCGCCCACAGTCCAAAAGAGATTGCTGAAAGTACACATAAGAAAGTAAAATATTGTCTAGCATATAAAGGGAGAAGATTTCAAATGTAAAACAAAAAGAGCAGAAAATTTAAAGTCACAGAAAATGATATATCCTGAAGTGAAGTAGAAGAAGACAATGGATTTTTGCAAACATCTAGTCATTAAATCCAAATTTTACAGGCTTCGCTATTAGGCTCGTGCCTATGAAACCAATTAAGCGACATTTAATGCATTGTAAGTCTGCACAATGGAGTAGATGTAAAACAATATTGTTGTGTATAGCAACAACATATTACTATTCCAATACATTAATCAATAGAAAAATTTGGTTGAAGTTTGTATTCTCACATGTTCACATGTAACACTCTTGCTATTGTCACCATGGGAGCACTCATTTGACATTGAGAACGTGTACAAGACAGTGAAGCACAGACAAGCATTATCATTTCTAGATGTTCAAAATTCACATACTACAAGGTATTGGGATTGCTCCATACCACTAGCAAAACAAATAGATAATGCTTTTCAAACATGAAAAATATGTTCGTAAATGCCAAGTATATAATGTTAGCATATTTTTGTAATTTGCTGAAACAAAAATCAATAGTAGACCTACTGCAAGAGGATAAAATTTCATTGGCCAAGCAATTACTACAAATAAAAATGCTAAAATTAATAATTGAATGGAAATTGTATCATCTTTTCTGCCATCATGCACTTCATCTGCAAGGCATTTTGGTCAAAAGCAAGTGATTGTTGCGATCAAAGCAATTCAGTATTGCAATTGTATAATGTACATTGGAAATGGCAGGCTTGTCAATCAATCTACAACCAATGCATTAAATGCCACCAAGTCTACTACTCATTTTTGTTTAAGTAAATTAGCAGGATAGAACTCTATGTGTTTTGGAAAATATTTAATAGGTAACAAACTCTATTGAGCCATAACAATTAATTTACAAGACATTGAAAAGGGAAACCCAAAGCCAAAAACACGTAAGCTTCTTAACAAACAACCAATAAATAGTAATCACAAACCAACACGCTTCATATTTCATGAATTAACTATGCATTGTTTGCTACTCTTCTTTTTATAGGGAAATAAGCAAAATAGAAACACATTATAAAATTTGTCAAATAAATTTGAGTGGCCAACCAAGAATGTCAAATTGAAATGCAATTTTTGTAGTAGTGACTTTTCCTTTAAAAACATCTATGTTTTATATTGCTAATATGTTGCATAGTGAAAACGTGTAACAATAGAGTTTAATCTATTTAAATAGTAACATAAGAAGGTAAAGTAAACCTGAGAAAGTAGAGTATTGTCTAGCATATAATAGAGAGACATGTTTGTTTTAAAATAAAAGTAGGATGAAGTTTTGATTGATAGAACATGAAATATAGTAATATTGGCAGAAGAGACAAGAAGAAAAGCATAACAAAAAGGAGGAATGCATGTTCGTGCAATGGCAGACAGTCTTTCCCTTGCTCCTGCTTCTTTGTCACCTACAATATCATTGCTATGGTTAGTATGAAAGCTAGTTTTTTATATAATTCTAAACAATTTTAGAAGTTTGAAAAGAAAGGAGGCTATTTGAATCAGTATTGCTTTATACCTTGTTGTGCCATATAATGTTAACTCAGTTAGGCATATGGCCTCTATAATAATGTTGTTTTGATTGAGGGTGAAATGGCCTTTGGTGACAAAGTCTCGTAGTGCAAATATAATTGTCGACTTGTCCTTGATGTAGTTTTCATATTTAATGTCTTGAAGGATGGGAAAGAGTTGCCACATGACATTGCTTCAAATTGAGCAATGAACTATTTTCTTGTCATTTGTTGTGATGATTTCTCTAGGATGAAGTACGTGTACATAGCTCACCTCCTTGTCACAATGATTGCAATGGGTAGTTTCCTGTTGTAGCGCACCGTAAGCATTGAATTTATATTTGCAACTTGGGAAAAAAGCTTCAAATGGATTGGACAGTGCATTTGTTGCTTTTAATGTCCCTGACACCTAAAACATTGGAACATAGATAGTTAGAAGTAGTAGTTTCATAAATTTCAAATGAAAGTGTATAAATATTTCAAAAGAGTCACCTAAATGTTGATTACAGTAAGGCAACTAACTTGTCCACTGTTCTCTTGTTATTAAATTTGCAAATAAATGTTGATCGACCCATGTGGAACATGTTTTTTTTATCAGTGCTTTTTAAGACATTTTTGAAAAGAAAGGTTGGGGTTTCGTTCCTATGTAGTAGTTCCTCTATTTGCAAGTATTGTTTTTCATGAGTTGAATGTAGTTGCAACTGCATGGAAATGACAAAGCTAGTGTTTGTTACAAAGAAATATTAGAAAAGCAGACAATGCTATAAAAAACATTAGAATGCAATAGTGGCATATATTAGTGAGACATTTTTACCTATGCTTTGTTTGATTCTATTATGCCATCTTTGATATTAATTGCATATTGAGTACCCACTTTTTTAGCACCAACAACCAAAGCACCTATTGTTCCAATTGGATATTGATGTGTGGCTACTAGTAGTTGGCTAACAATAGTATCTGGAATGAAGTATTTTGTTGAAAACTGAGGCAGACTTTCAACTGTGCTTGTGTCTGTTAGTATTAATATGCAATCACAATCCCCTCTATCATAGTCCGTTCTAGGGGCAATTTGAAACCCTATTATTGAAACTCCCATTCTTGGAACTATTTTCTGCTCATGTTCTTGCATAAGGTATCCACTGATATTCAGTGCAATATTCATTTTTGCCTCAAGGTCTGTGAGATTTGCACACAGTACTTCATGTGTTCTATTAACTTTGTCCAATGTTGCTTTGTAGACAACAAGGATGTTGCCTTGAAATGTGTCACCAACTCTTTTTGCATGTAACTCTTCAATAGATATAGTCTTCTTGATTTTTGTTCTACAAACAACAACAAAAAATGTAAATGTTATATTTGGACAATGCAAAAATGCATGTCATAGGCAAATAGGATAGGTTGCTTACCGTTTTCTTGTGTCTTCCTCCATTTCTTGTTCTTGTTGTTGTGGTCTTTTTGTTTGATCCATGATTTGCCTACAAACTAGTGATTTAGTATTGCAAAATTAATTGGAAATTGTATTAGCAATATATGCTTATGTATGCTATCATGTTGAATTGTTTCAACCAACGAAGTGGAATTTTAGGAAAATAGGAAAGTGATCAGTCCAATATGCCTCTGATATGTAAATATTGCATAGAATTGTGATTGAATTTGACAAGATATGGTCAATCAGTGGCTTGTGTAGACTATGTGATCTATTTAGCAAAAAATGAATTTTGTTAGTCTGCATGAAATTTTGAAGTGTTGTTTTGCTTTATTTTTGAACACATGTCAACATTAAAGTCACCGACAATGTACAATATGTTTTTTGTATCTGCGTATGCAATTATAGATTGAAGAATTGTGATTATTTCTTGAATTGAAGTATTAGGCCTTGCATAGATATTACAAATATTAAGTTCATGAGTGTGTTGTACTATTGTGACTGTGGTAGCTTCAATATTTGTAGAGTTGTGTTCTTTTGCCTTTGATACCAACAAATGTTTTTTGGTAAAGGTCGTTATGCCGTGTATTATGTTCATACCAAAGGTATTAAAATACTATGATAATATACTAGGTTGTAAGGTATGCATATGTACTTCTTGTAAACATAAAATGTCTGATTGCATTGTGTCGTGTCATTGGCAATGTCATATGATGTGGATTTAATGAACGAGTGTTTAGTGTGCATAAAATCAATTATGGTGCATCGTGTGTACATGTAGTCTGAATATTGAGTTGCAACTATACAGTTGACTGCAGGCGATGCATTTTTTCATGTATCCTGCCCTTAACCTTGAATTTTTTGGTGGTTAAAGGTTTTAGCAAAAATAATGAGTCTATTGTCTTTGTCCGTGATAGTTCTATATAAGTTAAGTCGTGTTGTCTTCTACCTGTTGGGTCAAAAGCCAAAGCTTGCATTGTTAGTCCTTGTGATCGGTGAATGGTTCTTGCACATGCTAGTTGTATTGGAAATTGTTTTCTAATTGTAATTTTCTTGTTCAATGAAATCTTTTGAATGGCTCTAGCAATGCGCAAGATAGGAACCCATTCTTTTTCAATGAGATCAGTGTAATATTGTGCAAGTTTTGTGCATTGTTGTTGTCTAAGTATTGGATCAAAAAATTTAAGCCAAACAATATTAGTGTCATTATCTACTGTATATGCTTTAAATATTCCATCGGACTCGTTGACTAGGCCATCTTGCGTATTATAGTTGCCTGCATAGATTTCAACAAGGATATCATGTTTCAAGTATATTTGAGGTGGAAGAGTAGTTGTATGGCTATAGAGGCATATTGCATTATAATTTTCCTCATAATCGTCTATTGCATTTAGCACTATCATTTCACTGGAAATAAACAATAGCATTTTATGGTTGTGTGCTTCTACATCAGCTTTCCTATAGAACAAGTATGAAAGTGTTGGGTCTAAAGGTGCAAGACAAAAGCAAAGTTGGTTAAGGTAGTCTATGTCATCATTTGTTTGTAAGCCTATTTGTATTCTGTTAAGGATTGCAATAAAATTTTCATCCTTTTGTCTCATAGTTGTGACCAATGAGTAGCATTTTACATTGTCTCTCCAAAAATTGTAAGGCATCAATTCAGTTACAGTGGGTCTATTCTGAAATACAACAGAGTCAAGCACAGGTTGTGCTTGGTAAAGATCACCACAAAAAATTGTATCAAGGTTTACAAAGTATGTTATAGGCATTTGCATTATGTCTCATACTCGTCTATCAATGTAGTGTAGGAATGTTGAGCCTACTAGAAAGATTTCATCTATAACGAGCACACACAATTGATCATAGTGCTTGGACATATTGTCCAATACCTCATATGTCAAGGGTAGAAAATCTAATGTATGAAATGGTATGTGAAATGTTGAATGTAATGTGACTCTGCCTAAGTTGTAAGCTGCTTTACCCATATATGCAGTTAACAAGCCTTTTGGTTTGTCTAGATTGTTGTCGATTGACTTGCTATAAATGCAAATTAGAGCCTGGTATATAGCTTTTGTTGTTAAAGTCTTTCCAGTTCCATCTCCTCCAGTCAAGAACAAATGCAAAGGCTTGTCAATGTTATTCATCTTCTTCATTATAACATCTTTAACAATTGATTTTTGTTCTTTGTTAACCATTTGTCTTAGTTTGTGGTATTCATTGTTGTCAATTATCTGTGGGTGTTCAACAATTTCAAATGCATTGTGTGACATTGTATTTGGTTTTATGCGCTCTATGTTTGGAAGGTCTTTTTGAATGTCATATTGTTCTATTTGGCTAGTTTTTGTTGTTGTGAATGACTTATCATTGTTGCCATCATCAAGGGACTCAACATCTTTAAGTTATTTTTCTATGTCACCCCATGCAACACTTGTGTTTCATGTGAACTTTGCATGGTTTTTTCATGGTGAATGTATGCATGTTTCCATATGTGAAAGTTGTGTTTTAATGTACTTTCATTTATTGTGAATGATATGTAGAGCATCAATTTCTCTCTACAATGATTTTTCAAGTCTAAGTGCTTCTTGAAGTTAATAAAGTGCATTACTCTTGGTTTAGTTCTTGGGTTAACTGTAGTTCTATTTTTATTGTAATTTGAAACAAATTCTACAAGACATATGTCTATCAATGTTTGAGGATGTATTAAATAATAGTCCACTATAGATTTTGAGAGAATATTTTTTGAATCATCTAGTTCGTTGTTTAATTGTTTGACAAATTTTAGAATGAATGTCCGGTCACTATAGGACCGCATGTCAATGAAAATGCATTTTCTTGAACTAAAGTGTAGTGGAAGTGATAAAACAATGTGAGCAGCTTGCTATGATGACATTTGTTGCAAGTTCAACAATGCATTTCCAAGTTTACCAATCATTTTTATTGCATCAATATTTGTTTGTGGTGGTCCTTACGTATTCTTTTGAATGCATATGTCATTGATTTGTCTACCTTTGCAATGTAAGAGTTGTGTACACTGCTGCAGCATATGCATTGAGCACAAATTGGGCATATGTATTGGCCTTACAAAGGTATGACATTCTCCTTGCGAAACTATTGTTCCATATTTCTGATGGTTTTCTTTGTAAAAAAAGTGTTGGCCTGTTTAGTGTAGAGCTCAAAGTTGTTATATAGTCAGTTTCAGACATGTTTATGTCATTTAAAAACATTTCTAAGGTGTATTCATTGTCATAGTTTGCTTTTTGCAGTGTGGAGTAAACATTGACAACATTTGAAGTGATTGTTTCAGTCTTTTCTAGTATTGGTGAAAGTATTTGTGTATTTCGCATTGGTGGTAAAGGGAAATTGTATTTGCAAACTATTTTCCTTGATCTTATGCATCTCTTTGTGTGATAATGCCTTTGTAAACTAGACAAGTTAGCTTGCAAATGATCAGTGCTACAAGTAATGTACTTGTTGACAAAAGCTATGATTGTTGTGTTATTGTTTTTTGTATAGATTGGTGCATTTTTGACCATATTAGCATATGATCATGCTCATTTCCTTGATTTTGAAACTTAGTCACTGAAAAGTAATCAATAACATTTCCAAACATAGAGTCATCTATAAGCATCAACTTTTTCATTGCATTTATTCTATGTCTATAGTATCGTACACAAGTAATATGATCCTTCTTGATCAGTTCAAAATTTTCAATGTTCATTTGAGCAGTTGGCTTTTTTTTTTTTACCTAATTGATGTTGAGTATAATTCTTGTAGTGTGTTTATTAAAGGATCCCAATTTGTTCAGTGCTACTAAAAGTGAGGAAGAATGTTGGTGGCCCTAGGTGTCGTATCATTGCAAAAACATTTTTCTTAAGCTGTTATGTATAATCTGGAGATATTCTTATGCTTTTGAAGTCAACATATCCAATATCTGACTTTAAAATTTTTTCAAGGTTTGGTTTGTGTTTTACATCCTTTGGAACTAGCCTGTGTCCTTTTAGTTGGCCCTTTCCTATTCTTATGGACATTGTAGACAAGACTTGTAGTATTAGTATCTTGATAGTTTTGAAAAATATGTTTGTCGTGTGATATGCATTTTTTTGTTTGATTGTAAAACTTCCCATTGTGTGATTTTGTGATATGTAAAGTTTTTTAGAATGTCATCATCACGTGGATTGCCAAAGAATAATGTTGGAAAATTCATTTCCTCAGCATATTTGTCTTTAAAGATTCCAACAGGATAGTTTTGTTTTGTAGGTGTAACTTCAATGATTTTGTCTTGCATGCTATATATACTTCTAGATTCTGTGAATCCATGGACCAAGGTCTCAGATTTCTCATGTTCCATGTCACTATCTGACTTCTTTTAAACTGTGATTGGCCCAATACTTTCTTCAAGTTCATCATTGGTATGCAAAAAATGTTCCCAATCTTTGTTTATTTGGACATTTTGCATTTTGTATAGTGTTGTTTTTGACAATTGGTCTAGAACTTCCATGACGAGGCTGGGTCTTACCATGCCCTTTTGAAAATATTTTTTGTATTCCAATTGTCTTTTGAGTGAAACAATAATCATTTGTGTGTTATTGGTTGGTTGTGGTAATGCCCTTTGTATAATGCTAATGTCGACATGGGCATTAATGATAGATCCTGTTAGACCTATTTGAGATCTTTTGTACCCTAGTTCCCAGATTTGTGCAAATGCAATTCTAAGTGATACAAGTTGTTCCTCTAGTTGGGACAAAAGTTGGACATATGACAATGGTTTATTAGTTTGGATTTTATGTGGCACAACATACTTTGGTATAATGAGTTGTTTTAGTGCGGAGTAGCATATATGGCATATGCAATCTGTCAATGCTATGATGGATCTTGATTGTACCAGTTCATAATATATTTCCTTTTGCTTGTCTTTGAATTTTCTAGTATCTTTGCTAAAACATAGCATTTGGCAGATTGTGCATGTGTATTTTGGTGTATCTTGAATTGTTGTTTCATAAAGCTCTACTGGTGACATTTTTTTACCCTTATTTGATCTGATAGGCATAGGTTGTTTTCTTTATTATTATTTCTAATAAAGCGTTTAAGGTGTTGTAGTCTTACAATAGAGTTATGATTGAGATACTCATGTTTGATTGTATGAATAGAATTGCTCTTGTCATTCTCTAGCTTTTTGTTAGCATTTGTAGTTTGGTATTGTATATTGTTTCTAATAATTTTTTGAGTTGATTTAACCTAATTGGCTGTTGCGCATTTCGATTTTACAGTTGAATTCTTAGAAGCGGCTCAAAATGCCCACTTTGAGGGGTTGTATCATGGAACATAATGGAATATTTTGGTAAACTGGGTACATTGTTGAAGTGCAAGTACTTTTTTCCTGATGTTGATGACCAAATAGATATTTGTATATTCAACCATTTGGATAGCCATTGAATATAGAATACGTCTCCCCACAAGCCGCTTTCGTTGTTTGTGGCTCTTGGTTTCGCAAGAAGGCGCATCTTGTGTAGATACGTGTCTTGGTCATGCACTTTGTGCAGTCGATAGAGACTTTTAGGGTCTAGTTCAAGGTCATATGATATAATTGCATGTTTATCTTGTTTTGCTAAAGAAGTCAAAAAGTAATCTATTGCTCCTCTCCATAGCTAATCGATGTATACTGATTGTTTAATAGTGTTTCTAATGCATCAAACAAGCAATCTCTGATGTTGTACTTAAATGTACCTACTCTACATAGTCTGTTTTCTTTTAGTACATTGTTTATATTGCAGACTTGTGAGCACTTTGCATATTCATACCTATCAACATCTATTGTTTCTATACATTGATATCTTGTTTCTATTCAAAATGCATATAGTATTAGGTTGTTGAAAATGCTAGTAGGCCTTAATATGCATATATGTTGAACCTTATGTACTATGCACATAAATGGAGAGCAAGAAAGTTGATGTTCTATATAAACGTTATTTTTTGCACTACAAACAAAAAAGCAACAACGATCTAAGAATTTGACCTTGTATTTTCTTGTTCAACAATCGACTGAATGTGCAACAATGTATATTTTTGTCTCGCGCTCAAATTGTTTTACCGACGAATCCTGTTAAAGGGGAAAATGAAACAAATGAGCATAGTTAATGACATGTTATATGCAATTCATAAACATAAAGCAATCAATGCTCAATGAATTATGTAATTAATAATAAATTTATTATAAGAGTGAATAGTGCATTTAATAACAGATAACAAAGTCTTTATAAGTTTTAACAATTGATTTGCAAAATCTTGTTTACAGGATTTGCAGAATCAAAGAAAACTTAATAAATTATGAACTGAATCTTTCATGTGTGAATTCTATCATTGATTTTTTTTCTATTGCGTAAAGTAGTTGTGCTACTCTTCTTTGTGTAACCAAATGACTGAAATATTAATCTATTTGCATCATTGGAAAGTACCAAGAAAAACAATAATTTGATCCTAGTGGTATGCATTAATCTTTATACCTTGTAATCTGTTAATGGTGAACATGTGTATATGGAAATGATTTTCCATGTATTTTCTGACTAAATGCATAAATAGTGAGAATGGAAAAAGTGTTACATGTGAACGTGTGAGACTATAGAGTGCACACAAATTTGTCCTTTGATTAATGCACAAGAATATGATCTACAAATTCTGTAAAGAACATTGAGGCAGACATAAATATTCTATTGTTTGCAAGACAAAGAACAATTGCAAAGGAAAATTTCTTTAGGACAAATGTGAACAGTTCATTAATCCAATAACTAATTAGAGAATGGACAAATTGAATGTCATATTGCAATGGTTTCATTTGCAACTAAAAGACAATAAATAATTTATCCCTTTTTCTATTGGTTGGAGTACGCCTTTTATTGATTTTTGTTGAAGTTAATTGGTATAATAAGAAGGCAGTATTATTGATGCAGTCAATACATGTTTAATGCATTATGTGTTATCCATAAACATCAAACATAGAAGCAAATGATAAATTTTCAAAAAATACACCAACACAATATTCTTTCCTAAACATTGAGGCATTAAATACATTTTTTGCAAGCTTTGTTGATAGGATGATAGCCACTGGAGCACTCAACACATAATCAATGCATCGAATGCTTGCACAGTTTAAATTACTCTAGTCAATGTATCTAGTTTTAATTCTCATTGATTTAGCTACAAAAAACTATGCTATCTGGGAAAATCGCTCAAAGAAAACTGTATAGCCTTTGCATAATTAGAGGCTTTGACAGACTTGTGAAACATGGAGCAAGGGAACGCAAAGCTAAAAACACAAGTTTTTAAACACACAATAAACACATGAAAATTAGCACAAATAAAACTTATTGGTGTGCATTTAACAAAATATTGTTTCTCAATCACTAGCCATACTGTTCAATGCATTAAACATGTATTTATTTCTTCAGTATGTACCACTTGACCTGCAAAGCTGAGACAATTTGCATTTAGTGATTATATATTTGCAAAATATTGAATGTTGTCCTATTTTTATAATTTAATTTAACAAAAATGAATAGTAGAATTACTCCGACCAATAGTAAAAAAAAAGTTGCTTATCATATGTAAATTACAATTGAGACTATTGCAAGAGCAACTTATTCTTAAGCTTTGCTAGTGACTTGTTTGTTTATGTGTTTGTGATACTTGATAACTAGTGATATTGCTTCTTTTTGCAAAAGCTAATAAGGCAAGTGGGTACAATAAATGACATATGCTTTGAGCAAGGTCTTCTTGATTGTGGAGGAATTTGATGCATTAATTATGTGTTTATTGCTTGGGTGGCCCACACCCTATCACCAAAGCATGGAAATTTTTTATTTGATGTCTGAATCTGCAAAAATTTATGATGTTGGTCCATTTTTTTTGTAAATTTTATCATTGCTTTTGTGGTTCATGTTTGACTATTGCAATTATTAGTTTATGTCGATAGGCAAGCTTACATTTGCATTTGTTGGATTTGCTTTTGAAATAGTTGCTCATTGTGTTGGTTGGAATAGGTCTATTATTCATTTTTGTCTAGATAAATTAGCAAACTAAGTGTAGACTATATATTCTGGGAAATATTTAATCATCAACCACTTAATAGATGTTTAATCCATTCAATGCAATTTATGCGAGCTGTGTTTGAGAGGTGGTGGATACACAAGCATTAAATGCAAAGTTAATTCATGAAATATTAGGCCTCTGCTGCCCTTAATTTGTGCTAATTCTTGTTTGTTCATTGTTTGTTGAAAAGCTTTATTCTAGGAATAGTACACTGCTCCTAAGCACTTTGTGCGTTTGTTTATGATATTTCAAGCGATTTACCAACAATGCACTCTTGCATAAGAACAAACACACAAAAGCACAATGAAGAGCTTAAAAACCTACAAGTAGAAACAAAATCCAACATTCATATAAGAATTTATGAATTAACTATTCATTCTCTACATATGCACTGACCAACACAACAAGCAATACTTCTAGTTATCAATTATGACAAACAGATAGACTAGTCGATCAACAATAGTACATTGTTCCTATACCATAAGCAAAGAATGCTTGGTTAATTTGCATGTTGTTTGTTTGTTGTTTATTGAGAAGCTTGTGTGTTTCTGGTTGTGGTTTGTCATCTTTGACGTTTGTCATTTTGTACAGTGCTTGCAGTGTGCAACTAGTGAGTGGCCTATCTGTTTGGTTTTCATACTTAATAACTAGAAGCGTTGTAGGGAAAACTGAACGGTTTGAGTAATGTGTTGTGGACCGTCAATACACATGCAGTGAACACATATTTGCTTATTATTTTTTTCAGAAGATTGCATGTTTTTGGATGTGAGTTGTCGTTCTCAACATGCAACTGGTGAGTGGATCATCTATACGCTCCGCAAATGGCGAGTAGCTCGTCTGTTTGTTTTTTTATACTTGATAACTAGAAGCATTACGGGGAAAACCAAACGCTTTGAGCAATGCCTTGTGTACCATGGGTACACATGCAGTGTACAGTCTGCAATGTCTGGTGAATAGTCAAGTTCTAGGTTTTGTCTGTGCTTATTCTCATTTGATTATCGTTTGTTCAAAAGCTTATGAGTTTTCTAGCTCTTCATTATATTTTTTGCATGTGAGTACATATGCAGTATAGTTAATTCATGAAATCTTAGGTGAGTGTTGGGTTTCATTTATGCTTGTTCTTGTTTGTGTACCATATGTTGAAAAGCTTGTGGGTTTTTTAGCCATGTCTGTTATTCTATGAAAGTACACTGCTAGTGAATGGCTAGGTTGTGTATTTATCATACTTGATAACTCGGTGGGTACACATGCAGTGAACGCATAACTAATTGTATGGTGGTGCCTCTCCTCTTTCACCTTCTGCTGGCTTCCCTAGCTCTCTCTAGATTTTTTGGGGTTCTTTGGCCTCTATGAGGGTTGTTTTGTTGTTTGGGGTTTTGGTTGTTGGTTTGCCTCTGGTGGAGCTTTCTGTGGAAATTTCTTGGCATGTTTCAGACCCTGACCAACATGTAGGGTTGGAGGATGTTCTTCACTGTCCTATCGACTTTTTGCTTTCTCTATTTGGAGGTTTACCTTACCTTTCCCCTTCTCTTTTTGGCCCCTTGGTCTTTTCTTTGGTGCAAGTTTTTGCCTCTATGGGGGTGTTTTCTTTGTTTGGGGTTGTGGTTGTTGGTTTGCCTCTCGTGGAGCTATTTGTAGTGAGTTTTTGGCTTGTTTCAGACCCTGACTATCATGTAGGGTTGGAGGTTGTTATTCACTGTCTAGTCGACTCTCTACTCTCTTTGTTTGTAAGCTTTCCTTGCCCTTTCCCTCTCTTTTTAGTCCCCCTTTTCGTTTTACTATTTTTGTTTCTTGACTAGCTTATGGGGCTGATGGTCTTGGTGGTTGCCAAGTTTCTCTTGGGTTACCTGTTTATCTTTTCTTGGGCTATTCTAGTTCAGCTGGTTGGTTTTTTGTTAGTTTTTTGGGTCCTCTGGTCTATGATCCAGGTTGGGATTGTGTTGCTTGTGGAGGAGTGCTATCTTTCTCCATCTCTACTCCAGTTTTACTCTTTTCCAAAGTAGGTTTTGGTGCTCTCTACAATGGGTGTAGATTCTTTCTGGTGGTTTCTTCAACTATGGTCTTCTTTGGAGGTGGAGACTGCTTCTTTGGAGGTGAATCCCTCATCTATTGAGGTGATGAGGTGGGTTGTGGATTGAGTGGGAAGGTCTTTTTTCTATGGTTCTAGGCTTCACTTCTTCCTCTCCTATAGAGGGGATCCACTTCCTATTGAGGTGGAGGCTAGGTTGGTGTTGTGGGTAGACTGGTGTAGTGGTTGTGCTGAAAATATTCAGTATTTCTCTCTAATTCCTAACTCTCCTATTGAGGTGGGGAGTTTGGGTTTGTTGGAAGGTGCTTCCAATTGGTGTGTTGTTGTCTGGTTGGTTCTAGTTGATGGTTTCCTGATTGTCTCTGGTTGTTCGTTGTTGGTTGGTACTGGTAAGGGGTATGTTGTAGTTTGGCTGATTTAGGCTGATGGTTGCTTGACCATCTCAGGTGGTACTTGGACTCAAGTTTTTGTGTAATATTTGGTTACTTTGGGTTTGAGGTGCCTATCTAAACCTCCTGTCTCAAGTGGATTTGAGTAGTCCTGTTGTTTCTCTTTCGATCTGCTGTTGTTTTGCTACTGGTTGTTTAGGCTAATTCCTTGTGCAACTTGTTCTTCTTTGTGTGGGTTTTGGGTCCCTATCAAAACCTGTCTGTAAATGGTTTCAGGTCCATTCAAAACCTGTTGTAATTAGTTTTGGGTCCATTCAAAACCTGTTGTAATTAGTTTTGGGTCCATTCAAAACCTGCTTTTCCCTCTTAATCAAAACATTGATTCTCACTATAGACCCCTAAATCTAATTCTGACTCCAACATATATAACCTTAAGTTAACTTTATTATATATATATATATACACACACTAATCCTAACCTAACCACAATAATCTATATAAAATTCTAACACTAACATAATTATAAAATTAACAGTAATTCTAATCAAGGATACAATTATGGTTAAGGATAGGGTTGGTGTTATAATTAGGGCTAGGGTTCAATTAGGATTATAGTTAAATTAAGGTATGATTAATTTATTTGTAGGGTTTAATTAGGATTATGGTTAGGGTTTAATTAGGGTTAGCTATTTACTTCAAGTAGGGTTAGTGTTAGGGCACAATTAGTGTTAGGGTTAAGGTTCAATTAGGGTAAGGGTTAAGGTTATGATATGGGACCAATTAGGGTTAGGGTTGCAATTACAATTCTATTATGAAGCTTGGGTTTAAAGTTAGGGTTTAATTAGGGTCAAGGTTACGGTTCACTACATATTAAGATTCAATTAGGGTTAGTAATAAGATTCAAATAGGGTTAGGGTTAGGGTTAGGGTCAGAGTTAGGAAATTATAGTTATTTAGGGTTCAATAATGATGACGGTTATATTTAGGCTTAGGGTTCAATTAGGGTTAGTGTTGAATTAGAGTTAAGGTTAGAGTTCAATTATGGTTAGGATTAGAGTTCAATTATGGCTAGGATTAGAGTTCAATTATGGTTAGGATTATATTTTAATTAGGGTAAATGTTCACCTAAGGTAAGGGTTAGGGTTCAAATAGGGTTAGAGTTAAGGTTAAATTAAGGTTAGGGTTTGATTAGGGAAATTATTAGGTTTAGGATTAGGGTTGGGATTTAATTAGGTTTCAAAGTTAGAGTTAGAGCTCAATTAGGGTTATGTTTCAATCAAGGTTCAATTAGGATTAGGGTTAGGGTTTAATTAAGGTTAGGGTTAGAGTTCATTTAGAATTACTATTCAAATAAGGTTAGGGTTTATATTCAATAAAGGTTAGGGTTCAATTAATTTTGAATGTACAAACTAATATTTGTCATTAATTTCAAATTTATAAACTAAGATAGAATTAGGGTTAGGTTTATGTTTTTAAGATAAATCTTTGGGTTAGGGTTAGGGTTAGGGTTCAAGTTTAATAAGTGTTCAATAAGGGTTAGGGTTAAGGTTAATATTTAATTAGGGTTAGGGTTAAGGTTAATATTCAATTAGGGTTAGAGTTAGGGTTCTAAGATAAAGGTCGAGGTTAAGGTTCAATTATAGATAGGGTTAGGGTTTTACGATAAACCTTTACGTTAGGCTTAAGGTTAGGCTTGGGTTAGGGTTAGGATTAGGGTTCAATTAAGTTGGGTTTATAATTTGAGTTTAATTAGAGTATAATTGTGGTTAGGGTTAGGATTTTAAAATAAAGATTGGGTCAAGGTTATAGATAGGGGTAAGATTAGTGTTAGAGTTAATGTTAAGGTTTTAGGTAAATGCATGGGGTTAGCATTAGGGTTAGGGTTTTATTAAGGTTAGGGTTCAATTAGGTTTTAATTATGATCAGGCTTATGGTTCTAAAATAATGCTTAACATCAAGGTTAGGGTTAAGTTAAGGTTAAGGTTAAGGTTAAGGTTGGGATTACAATTACAATTAAGGTCATGATTATGGTTAGGGTTATAGTTTGAGTTAGGGTTAGGTAAAAATTTTGGTTTATGGTTCTAGGTTTATAGTTTGAGTTAGTATTAGGGTTAGGGTTAGGGTTAGGTTATGATTAGGAAAATGATTAGAGTTAGGTTAACTTTATTTTTAACCCTAACCCTAACCCAACCCTAAAACTAGCACTAATTATAACTCTAAGTCTAATTATAACCCTAGCACTAACACTATTTAAAACCCTGACCCCAAGTTTAATCAATCTCTAACCTTAATCTGAATCATAACTCTAAATCTATCTCTAATATTAGCCCTAACTATAACCCTAACCATAATATTAATATTAATGTTAACCCCAACCCTAATCCTAATTCTATTCTTAACCCTAACCCTAACCCTATTCCTAATCTTAACCTTGACCCTAATCATAATCCTAATCTTAACACTAATTATATCTCAAATCCTAACCATAATCCTAAGCCTACCCCTACTCCTAATCTTAACCCTAACCCTAATTCTATCTATAGCACTAACCCTAATCTTAATGCTAACCCCAACCCTAACCCTAGCTCTTACCCCAGTCCTAACCCTAAACCCAACCATAACCATAACCATAACCTTAATTTTGATGTTAATCCTAACCCTATCCCTAATTCTATCTCTAACCTTAATCCCAAGCCTAATTCTACCCTTGCTCCTAATTCGATCTCTAATCCTCAACCTATCCCTAATCTTGATGCTAACCCTAATCTCAGCCCTAATCCCCTAATCCTAATTCTATCTCTAACTCTAATTTCCTAATATCAACATTAACCCCAAACCTAATCATAATTCTATCCCTAACCCTAACCCTATCCCTAATCTTAACCCTATCCCTAATCCTAATCCTAACCTCAACATTAATTCTATCTCAAATACTAACCTTATTCTTAACCCTAACCCTAACCCTAATTCTATCTCTAATACTAACCCTAACCCTAACCCTACCTCAATCTTAATTTTATCTATAGTCCTAACCCTAACCCTAACCCTAATAAATGTTAATCTCAACCCTAACCCTAACCCTAACCCCAACCCCAACCCCAACCCCAACCTTAACCATAACCTTAATTTTGATCATAATCCTAACCTTATCCCTAACCTTAACCACTAACTCTAATACTAAGCCTAACTATATCCTTGCTCCTAATTCTATCTCTAATCTTAAACCTATTCTTAATCGTGATGCTAACCCCAATTCCAACCCTCACCCTAACCCTAATCCCCTAATCCTAATTCTATATCTAACTCTATTCCTAATATTAACATTAACCCTAACCCTAATCATAATTCTATCGCTAACCCTAACCCTATCCCTAATCTTAACCCTATCCCTAATCCTAATCCTAACCTTTATCTCAAATCCTAACCTTAATCCTAACCCTAAACCTAACCCTAATTCTATCTCTAATGCTAACCTTAACCCTAACCCTACCCCTGATCCTAATTTTATCTATAACACGAACCCTCACCCTAATCCTAATGCTAACCCCAACACTAATCCTAACCCTAATTAGTTTTATGTCTTCCATGTTGTGCCACAAATGCTACTAGCATATATATATTTAATAATATATATAAAATATGTTGAGAGATATCCTTATTGAGGCGCTTATTTTTTAATCA
The DNA here is from genome assembly GCA_007258455.2 of Sequoia sempervirens. Lineage (NCBI taxonomy): Eukaryota > Viridiplantae > Streptophyta > Pinopsida > Cupressales > Cupressaceae > Sequoia > Sequoia sempervirens. The sequence continues at coordinate 147,817,340 of VDFB02000008.1, forward strand.
ATTTCTCAAATAAAATTCCAATAGGGACTTCAAACTAGATATCTCTTGGCGTATTTTATATATATTATTAAATATATATACTAGTTTAAAACTACTAAAATAGATCTATTGACCAAACACTTCACCAAATAAATTGCAACAAAAATATTAAAAATGTACAATACTTGACAAACAAGGCTTCTTATATATACTTATTGACTATGAATTAACACCTATAGATACTAATGCTATGAGATTTCCACAATCTATCATGTTTAAGATTTTGTGATTTCTGGATTTTTGATTGTGTTTAAGTTTTTTCATCAACGTTTCGGATCACACTTAGTGATCCATCATCAGGATGATAAAGAGCTAAGGAGATGAGAAAAGGTAAGATGCAGACCTAATTTGCTTAAAAGGAAGAGAGGTGTGGGTCTGCATCTTTCCTTTTCTCATCTCCTTAGCTCTTTATCATCTTGATGATGGATCACTGAGTGTGATCCAAAACGTTGATGAAAAAACTTAAACACAATCAAAAATCCAGAAATCACAAAATCTTAAACCTATAGATACTCCTAAGGGCGGGTGCATGAAGTTGGGTACCAATTTCGTGGACACTTTCTTAAAAAAGTTTGAAAATGCTATAACGTGCTCGTGTTATAGCACGTTAAAAGCAAAAAAAAGAAGTGAAAGTCTTCATTTTCACTTCAACTATTTTCTTCTAATTGTGGCCAAAACCCCCAACTTTCGCGCTTGCATTGTAGGAGGAGGTATTGGGAACAAATATTCAACAAGAGTTGCTATTTATTTGCAAGGATGGTGCCATAACGACGAAGAGGTGGGAGAGGTAAGTATTGTTTGTTGTTTGTTTTGAATTTTTTAGTTTTAGGTTAAATTTGATATAAATTTTTTTGAATTTGTAGGAGATGCAAATGATCCTACAAACCCACAAAATCCTCAAGAAGAAGAGCAACCAAATCCCGAAGAACAAAATCCTCAACAAGAAAATCAACCTCAACAACAACCTCCTCCACCAATCCCTCAACACCCTCCTGACACTCAACAAAATTTAATGAGTGAGATTGAGAACAACAAAAAATAGATTGAGGATTTTATTAGTATGTTGAGTGATCCAAATGGTTGAACCACAGAAAGAATGACCCTTGCAAATTCATTGAAAGATATGTTAAAAAATGTAGATTCAATTAGCAAACAAATAACTGGATGGAAAGATAGGAGGCAAGCGGCTAGGGCATATTATGTAGATAAATTATCATATAAACAAGTAAAGGATTTAAAAATTACAAAAGGTGATTTGTGCTCATTATTTACTGATCCACAGAAAAATAAAAATCTTAGCGTCAATGCGAAGAGGTTTCCTATTCATTGGTGCTACCATCAAGAGATTAGAAACCGTTTTTATGATAGGTGGTACATGGTATTTGATGGCCGATCATGCAACAATTGTGAAAACCCCTAGTATTTTCTTAGGAAACTATACAGTGAGTTCATATTGAACAAAATACCAAATTATTTTGATATAAGGGACTTCCAAGGGAGAGGTGGGGGGTCAGCTCAAGATAGGCCCAGTGCACAGCCGGATCCTACACGACAAGGGAGACGAGCTCTTGCTAGGCCACCTCGTGAGCATGTTGTTATGCTTACAGTCGCGAAGGAGAGTGCAGACATAGAGACATTGTAGGTGATCAACACTTTGATCCAGAGTGTCATCCATCATACTATCCCTATTCTACAACGCCATCCAAGGGAGTCTTCGAGTGGTGGCCTTTGAACCCATGTGTGTCAATCTTGTAGGATGACTTGTTCATATGACCCCATCGACACTCAGGAGGCTGCTGCAGAGGATCCTTATGTAGCTACGGAGACGGAGAGGGTGGCTGACATTTTGCATGATGCGTATGAAATTGATACTTAGGTAAAAGTTAGCATGTTCATTGAATTTAATTTATTAAATTTCAATTTTGAAATGCAAGATTAACTAATTTAGTTTTATGATTTTAATAAAATTGCAGGGTCACAGTGTTGAGACTGGATACACCGGCCCTCCACCTACTTATTTATGTAGTACACCTATCGTGGGGTATGTAACTAGTAAACAATTATAAATTTATTACATGTGAATAGCATGTTTTACGAATGGTATTTTAATATGTGATTTTGGATGTTGAACAGGGTAAGATTGGAGGTTTCGAGGGACGATGGATTTACTCAAACCTTCATGTAGGTAATAGAATAAAGAGTTTAACTAATGAATTGTACTTAATAGATTTGAGTAGTTTATATTCATATTGTTGGTTATGTTGCATTCCACATCATTCAAACTTAAAGCATTACTTCACATTCCATAACTAATAACTAGAAGTTGATAGATGACAAAATTTCAACTACAATATAGTTGTTTAGAAAGTCAACATAAACAGTGATGCAATTTCTTCACATGGAGGCATGTGCTTGCAAAGATGTACCTGCACGACAAACTATGGATGCTTGGAAAAAATCTATGAAACCATAATAGTAAGCAATAACATATACAAGGCAGTTAGTAGTTTCAAAAAATGCCTCAAAGAAATGTGGTCTCATGGTGATGGAATTCCATTCCCATGAGACCACATTTCTTCGAGGCATTTCTTCAAAATTCTCACCACCTTTTCTATGATATCACATTTTTCATACATGTGCACCAAATAATTTTATCAAACTACTCATGCTTCCTTGCTGCTATGGCTAAAAGCCTAAAATAGGTGCTTTCCAATAAATTATGGATGCTTGGAAAAATATCTATCAAAGCATAATAGTAAGCAATAATATTGGTCATAGAGAAGGCAATGAAATTTTTGAAAAAATGTCTGAAAGAAATGCATTCTTATGGTGATGGAATGCCATGACGTGCATTTGTTTGTAATGGCATTCCATCACCACGAGACCCCCATTCTTTTGAGGCCTTTTTTCAAATAGTTCACTGCCTTCTCTATGCCACCACAGTTATCATACATGTATGTGAAAGCATTTAATCAAACGATTTAGTGGCTTGCTGCTATGGGTATAAGCCTAAAAACATGTCCTTTCGAACAAGATATGGATAGGGAAAATAGTAAGCATGATAATAAAAAATATATAGTTTAATAAGTACTCAAAATTTTGTTCATTAGATCTCATACACTATAAGTCATGATGTGTCCATCGCTATTGTAACTTTTTTGTGATTAAATAATTTATTTTTTTATTTTCAGATGTTGGTTGTGGAAACACCTCCAAATGTTATGACAGCAATGGATATCGGTGTTTCATCTGCTATACAATCCTCGATGGCTCTGACAGGGGAGGTATTGGGCAAATTACTAAATTTCAATTTATATTTGTTGTTATAGATGTTAGTTCGAGTGAAAAATCAAACCAAATTATTGATTCGTAGTCTAATTTCTATTTGGATGGTTTATACAGGGCTTGAGAATGCCTTAACATTGACATGTGAATATTTCCCTCAAGGAGAGTGATCGTGAGATGGTCGTAAGTGATTTTTTTAAAAATATATCATTTTTTATAATGTAATTTCTATATATTAATGTCTTTACTTCTTATTGTAACAGTTAAAACTTCACCAAGAACTTAACAGTAGTAGGAGCAGCAAGAGCACTCCTCAAATGTAGCAGAAACGAGTGACAGACCTATCATCGTCCGATTGACTAGCAAAGGGAAAGAGTTTATTTCGAGAGCCTGGAGAGTAATGACTTTTGATTCCAGAGCCCTTTGTTGTATGCCTACATGGCAGTTTTGTACATATTTTGTACTGGATATATTTGACATTAGATGCCTATATGGCATTCTCGTAAGCCTATATGGCTATTTTGTACCTATATTTTATACTTATATTGACATATATTAATGTATGCGTACATGGCTATCTGGTTAATACAAATCTTTTTATCAATGGTGTCCATATTTGCATGTTATAAATTCATGGTTGAATAGATATGAGTTACGTGTATTCAAGTGTTTACTTTACAACGTACGTGTATACTTTGTGACTTACACGTGTTCCAATGTATACTTTGCGACTTACATGTTTTCATGCGTATACCTTGTATTTGTGCATATACTTTGTCTTAAGTTGTGTATACTATGTATTCGAGTGTATACTTCAAGGCATATGTGTTTGTGACTACTTGTGCTTCCCTTATTCACATGTACATGCTTGACTTATTCACGTGTATACTTATTAATTGGTTAGCCATAAAATTGATCATTGTTGTCCTTCATGGTTTGTCTTGAATAAATTAATTGATTGATGGTAAACAACTTTATCTAAAAGAAAAAAAACACGTTTTCAATTGGTATTCTATTCAAAATGATTGATAAAAAGATTCCAATATATTTAATCCTTTGATTGGAACAACTCAATTAAGCAAAGGATACATAAGACTTTTCCTTTTAGATTAGCAATGTATGGAAGTTTCAAAAAGTATCCTTGATATTACAAAAAGATATGTGTTTATACACTTCAATTGTGCATTCACCCTTTGGTTCTTTGAAAGAAAAATCTTCCTATGCTATTGTTACACTGCACAGGTAAACCGGATTTTGTATTGTGGAGCTATATTAAGCTACCAATCTCAAGATCAATGGAACAATGATACAAAATAATGTTCGAGACTACAAGAAGACATCAAAATGGCTAGTGTACAAAACAAATTCTTATGATTTATGAAGAACACTGATAACTCTATTCAGTTGGCTTCTTTTTTCAAAATCATACAAATTGAACCCTAGCATCAATAGACTCTGTATATCAAGTTACCACAATTCAAGTTTCAATGATGAATATTTATCATGCATGTTTTAAATGACATTCAAGTTTATGGTGGTTTTGTTGTTTATATGATGTTATGTGATATTCTAATTCTAATGCATGCTTCTAGGCTGCATATATATTTATATTTTGTTTTTGCATGATTTTTGTACCAACGAACCCAAAACGAATTGAACCCCCCTCCAAAAAAAATGGCCTAACCGGCGAACCGAACCCCCAAACCTGAACCCGAACCTCAAAATCCATTCCAACACTCTTCATTCTTCCTGCACAAACTTAATTGACCACCAAATTATGCTGCCTCTTCACTTTACCCACTTTTACTCCCTCAAACATTTGTTTTTCATTCAAAACCGCTGTTTTCCCAACTAGGGCATCATGCAATAACATACTTTTGACCTCCCCTGTCCTTGCAGACCTTTTCAACACATCAAATTCCATAACCTCACCCTATTTCCAACCTATTCTAACTTATTTTCAAGCAATTTTTTCTTTTCACCTCTTTTAGCCTTGCTTTTAAGGGGCCTCAATTTTGAATTTTGAATAGGGGTAGTGTTAGTAATCTCTTCCAATGCCTTTAACAATGCTATTTTCTTATTCCTACTCCCTATCCTAATTACATCAGGCCCATATCACTGAGACACAATTTGAACAATAGGTGGAATGGCCTATTTCAACATATTACACTTGAACCCTTAGGGGATCAATCCGGTTGAATGTAGCTTAGAGTGATTCTGTGTGTTTAGGTGTGAAAGAGGACCATGCATAGCATAAACATACCTATTCAGACGCGTTGGAATAGTCTATTTGGTCACACGAGTTGCAGAACGAAAGTTGCACCACTTTGTTACTTTCCACTACTTGCATTTGACACTTTTTCCATCAATTGAAAACTGGACACCACAAGAAAACCACTCTGAGATAACAAAAACCAAGAAAGGCTATTGTAGAGGGGTCCAACGTGATCCCATAGGATTAGACGATAAGTTTCTAAGCATCACGGTATCCGAGGAACAACATGCTGAAGTTTGCAGTCATTTTGCACTTCATACCCTTAAGGGATCGATTTGGTTGAACGTAGGTCAGAGCGATTCCATGTGTTTGGGTGAGAAAGAGGACCATGCCTAGCTTAAAAATACCTATTCAGATGCATTGGAATAGTTCATTTGGTCACACGAGTTGCAAAACAAAAGTTGCACTAGTTTGCAACTTTCCACCGCTTGCATTTGACACTTTTTCCATCAACAAAAAACTGGACACCATAGGAAAACCACTCTGAGATAACAAAAATCGAGAGAGGTTATTGTAGAGGGGTCCAACACAATCCTATAGGATTAGACGAGAAGTTTCTAAGCATCACGGTATCCGAGTAACAACATGCTGAAGTTTGCAGCCATTTTGCACTTTGGACCCTTAAGGGATTGATCTGATTGAACATAGCTCGAAGCGATTCCGCATGTTTGGGTTCAAAAGAGGACCATTCCTAGTGTAAACATACCTATTCAGATTCATTGGAACAATTCGTTTAGTCACACGAGTTTCAAAACAAAAGTTGCACCACTTTGCAACTTGCCACTATTTCCATTTGACACTTTTTCCATCAACTGAAAACTGGACACCACAAGAAAACCACTCTGAGATAACAAAAATTGAGAGAGGTTATTGTAGAGGGTCACAACACAATCTCATAGAATCAGACGAGAAGTTGGTATCCGAATAGCATGTTGAAGTTTGCAGCCATTTTGCACTTTGGACCCTTAAGGGATCGATTTGGTTGAACATAGCTCAGAGCGATTCCACATGTTTGGGTGTGAAAGAAAACTATGCCTAGCATAAACATACCTATTTAGACATGTTGGAATAGTTCGTTTAGTCATACGAATTGCAGAACAAAAATTGCACCACTTTGCAACTTTCCACTACTTGCATTTGACACTTTTTCCATCAATTGAAAATTGGACACCACAGGAAAATCACTCTGAGATAACCAGAAAAAAAAAAGAGGTTATTGTAGAGGGGTCCAACACGATCCCATAGGATTAGACGAAAAATTTCTAAGTCTCACAGTATCCGAGTAACAACATACTGAAGTTTGTAGCCATTTTGCACTTTGGACCTTTAAGGAATCAATTTGATTGAACATAACTCAAACCGATTCCGCATGTTTGGGTTTTAAAGAGAACCATTCCTATCATAAACATACCTATTCAAACACAATGGAACAGTTTGTTTGGTCACACGAGTTGCAGAATGAAAGTTGCACCACTTTGCAACTTTCCACTACTTGCATTTGACACTTTTTCCATCAACTGAAAATTGGACACCACAGGTAAACCACTCTGAGATAACAAAAACCAAGAGAGTTAATTGTAGAGGGACCCAACACGATCCCATAGGATCAGATGAGAAGTTTCTAAGCGTCATGGTATCCGAGTAACATCATGTTCAAGTTTGTAGCCATTTTGCACTTTGGACCCTTAAGGGATCGATCCGGTTGAATGTAGCTTAGAATGATTCTATGTGTTTGAGTGCAAAAGAGGATAATTCCTAGCATAAACATACCTATTTAGACACGTTGGAATAGTTCGTTTGGTCACACGAGTTGCAGAACGAAAGTTGCACTAGTTTGCAACTTTTCACTATTTTTATTTGACATTTTTTCCATCAACTGAAAACTCTCCCACACTCTCTCTCACTCCCTCCCACCT
>VDFB02000008.1:147824954-147843082 GCA_007258455.2 Sequoia sempervirens
ATACATAAATACATACAAGCATAATAAATATGTACATAAAATCCTACATCCATACAATATACATGCACTAAGACATATAGGCATACATACATACATACATACATACATGACACATCAACATACATGTACATACAAACATACAAATATATCAACAAACATTCAATAGAGTGGAATTTAACATTAATGAAGGCATAACATGAGCACGTTATAACACGCACGTGTTATGTCTTGCTTGACATGTATCTTGGACAAGCAAAAATGTCAAAACTAGGGAACGCTGGCCACGTTATATCTTGTTTGGGGAATCCCCCAAGCCTTTGCATTGGTATTTACCTTGGAATACCAACCCAAAGGCTTGGAGGGCATTCCCAATGACCAGATATGTGTTTTTGCAAATTCTACAATTTTTCACATAATCGGGTTCGTACTCACCATCACGATTGCATTTGGTTCAATATCAACAAAATCGAACACATGGGTAATGTTAGGTTCTCTCTTAGCTATCCAATGATGCAATTTTTTTCACTTTTTGACAATGTTAAGCCTTTCATCCATAATTTCTTTTGTTTGTATGTCTCTTTTTTGCCAAAAAGTAGTGTCTGTGTTTTTTTGTTATAAATTAACCGTTCATCAAAATTTCAATAAATTACATTTTTAGAAACTAGACTCCATTCTACAATTTTTTTTAAGAAAAAATAAATAAATTATTTTCCAAAATTTGTAGGGGTAGCACGGCCAAAATTTTGTTTTTCAGGAAGTGCCCACTTAGAAAATTAGTAAAAAATCAAATATTCATTAAAAAAATTCAGAAAAATCATACATCAACTAGATACTATTATCTAACTTTTGACCATAGCAATTTTAAAAATACTACAAAAAAGTTTACCGTGCTAGGGTCGTACAATAGTTTCCATGTTATGTTTTTTTCTGACAAAAACAACACCAATTTGTGTACGTCCCTCTTTTGAACCCCTTAATCTCAACCATTTTCAAAATAAATTAGTAGTTTAGAAAGTAGACTTGGAGCACTTCGATCCTTATTTTTGTTCCATCTCAAAATTTTGAGTATAACTATCCTCAATTTTACGTTCAAGGTCAATATTTTCTGATTTCAGAAAAAAAGTGGCCACTTAAGCCCCCTTTTTGGGAACCATCTTGGTGCACTTACCCCTAATTCATTTCAATATTTCTTTTAGAATTAGTTTGTGAATTTTGATTTTTTTAACAAACCCAAAAATAAATTGCCATCATCAAATTAACCCAAGCTGTTTTATTTGTGAAGAGAATTGTTTGGATATAAATGTGTTCATGTTTTTGTGTGTAGAGAAGATTATTTTATTATTTGAATTGTCAATTATTATTATTATTTGAACAGTTAACTAATATTCTCCCATTTGTGATCATCGATAGTTGAATTTTGGGCCAATCATTGCTATTTTATTATTTGAATTGTCACCTAATATTTTTCCCTCTTGCAAGACTATAGTGGGATAGCTTATGCATTTTTCACTCAACTTTAACCAAATTCTCAGCTAGCTTGGGGATGACAACTACTACATTAAAAAAATTAACAGCAAACATTTTTCATCCAAGTAATAGTAAATATATATTTTTATTTATATTAAACTAGATCTGATACTATATAAGAATTTTCTACAAATGCAACAACTTTTTGTGCTAATATTTGAAAATTTTATTAATTAACAAATCTAATAGTTCATATGGAGCTATCCAATTGAAAGTGTAAAAATACCCATAGAGATATGCTCTACGTTCATCTCCTACTGTACATGTAACAATGTACGCTACATACTCATAGGGATTATAGCATGAAGAGTGAGGTGACTTATGAATGGGGAACTAGGCAATTTATTAAGGCATTTTAATTTTAATTTGATTAAAGTTTTAAATATTGATGTCCAATAGTTAAAGAAATATAATTTGATTAAGTATAAATATGTTTTAACTTATGTTTAATGGTGGAAAAGAGGGTTTGCATCAAAATGAGTCAACAAGATGATGAACCACTACTTTCCACTATAAAACATTCAATTATGACAGTCAAAATGTTTAAGTAACAATAAAAAACTAACTATTATAGCAACTATAAGAGGAGTTTTTAGAGCTCAAAATGATGTGTACATACCTTGCTACAAGAAGCTTGTTTTTAAGGCACAAGGACTCATTTGCCTTTAGTGGTGAATAGGTCCCTATTAGGGTTTCTGAAACTGAGATCTGGGTTATGTTCCTTGATTCCTGCACTCTCAAATCCTCGATTGTCAACTCCTGAAAACTTGTAGCAAATTTTGTAGCCTTCTTTCCTTGTTCTTGCACTATGAATGACAACTTTGCAACTTGATAATTTTGACAATTTTGCTTAAAACTTGTTCTCCACGCGATCTTTAGCCTATAAATCTACAAATACACATTCAAGAGAAGAAAAACTTGTTGATTGTTAGTGAATAGGGGTTTGCTTCAGTCAAACCCCTTTTAGGTAATTAAACCAAATGATGAAATAATGAAATTGAAGCATGAACATGGAGTAATGAAATGTTGATACCTTGGAAACTATCTTAGAGTATAAATCTGCAAACTAAATTGTCTTAGAGTATAAATCTACAAACTAACATGTAGTGGCCATGAAGAATGTAGATCTTGATCTCAAATAAGATGTATAACAATGCTTGCAAGTAGATCTTCAATGTTGCATCAACTATCTTAGCTCAACAACATGCATGAATGCATTATGCCTTTGTCATGATGATATGATATTGAATTGTTGCAATAAGTCTTCAATAATCTTCCCTTGAATGTCTTTGAAATGCTCTTGTAAACTCAAACTTGCTATATTGCATGAATACTCAAAGTTGCTAGGAGAAACTATGTGAATTAACCCCATTTTATACCAAATCTAGAGATTAACCCCAAAATTCAAACAATTCAAGCCGACACCAGATCTAGGATTAAAATTCATTAGAATCCCACCAAAATTTAAATTCAAAAAGGGGTGTCCTACTCAAAGAGGACCCATTCACCACTAATTAAACTCAATTGAGCTCAAATTAACCACAAGGTGTCATTGAGAAGGCTTAAATTTGAAATAAAGGGGCTAATTAAGCTCAATTAACCACGATTAATTAATGGAACCCTAGATATGTGTGAAAGTGTTCTACAACACTTTACAACACCATAAATAAGGTACAAATTAAGTATATTTTGTTAAAAAGGGGCTCTAGATCAATGTGAATGTGTACAACACATTGCAACATTAAACCAAGGCCTTATTAGGCTAACTCAATGTCAATTATTCCTAAATAAGTAAGGAAAAGTGATACATTTTCCGTTACCACAACTTATTATGAAATCAAGCATAGGAATAGAATGCAATTCTCATTAATCATAAGATGTATTTAGAAAATGAATTGTGCTACACACATAGCATGAATAATGAGTCAAAAAGTGAATGTATTTGTTGTAGACATTGGCAAGCTTCATAGCACATATAAGGCTTCATAACCATCTTACATTAACACTCCTATGTATTGTGCCAACCATGAGTTTTTGTTAAATACAATTTTAATTTTTGAAAAACTAACATTTTCTCAAAATTAAAATAAAAAATAAACAATGGTGAAAAATAAAAATAAAAAATCTCTAACAATGTATTATACTTCAAAAATAAAATCCTAAAGAATGGGCTTATTTCAAAATTTCATAGAAAGGACAATTATTTTAAAATACAAAATTTATTTAAAGGGTTACCCAAACATTGCCTTCTAATTAAAGGGTTTGAATTAAAATAAAAGACTAATTTTTGTCAACATTTTGTAAATATGCAATGTTTTGAGTTACACGTATTATGAGTATTTATCCATAGATATATACATCCCATTGTATCCTACATTCAAACAACCAACATTTTTCACTCCCAAAAGTATGAAAAGATAACAAAAGTGGTGAAGCGTACGCTTGATACCATGCTTCGAATCCAATCATCAATGTATGATCTTGATGGGTGACATTCTTCATGATGCCATACTTTCTTTTCCTCGCGTTCCTAGTTTTTAGTTTGAGCTTTAATATTGAGAATCGAATCTCAAACCCGACTAAGAGTCAGTCCTAAATTAAGTACCAAACATTTACAAATGATAATTACGATCATATGTAAGCAAAACAATAAAATGTGATGCCAAAGCATTATCAATGTTGGCATAAAATTGATGAAAGTATTATACATCTACTTATGTATAGAACTATAAAGCCGCATTTTATAGCCATGATTCATTAAAGCGTTGCCAAATCCTTAAAAGAAGCGATAGAGGCACGAGACAATGAATAAAACCGTATAAAAGCATGATCATCCGAGCTTGTTAGAAACAATTTGGCAATTAATTGATTCTCAGGAAAATAAGTGAAGCATGTGGCTTGGAAAGCCCTTGGTGAAGCAAATGGATCGCATTTGTCATCATACTTTGTAAAACAAATTGCTATAAATTCATTTGGTGAAGGATAAATCAAAATGTTGCACTAAAAAATTGTGGAATATTTTAGTAGTGTTATCTTGTGGTTTAAATCTTTGTACATGATCAATTTATTTTTCTAGATGGTCAATCCTAGCATGAGGTGGTTCATATAAGGTGAGGTAGTCCATGTAAAGTGAAATGTTATGTTCAACATGTTCCATATTATTATCATGTCATATGCAGTTGTGGTAGAGGATGTGGAAGATGTATCATCAACTATTGACACATTATCCTCATGTATATCTGGTAAAAATTGTAAGAGATCAAGTTAATGGGCCCTTGGTCTATTGGGGAAGTTGAAAGGTTCTAAATGAGCCCACTAGGGATCAAGTCTTGCTGAGTGCAAAGGCTCCGACATCAAAAAAGGGACAAGGCCGAGATTGTGCCCCAGATGAATTTAGCAAAATGGATACCCCTCAGTCCTTGGCTCTTAGCAGAATAGGTTCAGCCCAAGAAGGCTTGTGTTCTCAGATAACTAAAAAGAATTTGTGGATGACCTCTATAAATTTTTTTTTTTTATAAAAGACCTTTAAGTTAGTGTTCATCATTTGATATGTCTAAATCATGTGTTTGTTTAGTAAGATATGTATTCCACAATCACTCAAAGATATATCGTAAGAATGTACTAAAGGATTCTAAGGTAGGTCTCCATCAAAAAATTGTATATCATAATGCGAAGCACAGAAAAATCCATGAGATCCATAAAAGAAAGGCAACTAAAGTGCATTTGAGGAACCAAATCATCACAAGGCAAAGAGTCATCAACTACACTATGAGAAGATAAATAACTATTATTGTACACATCACAAAACATGCCATCAATAGACCATGAGCCACAAGATAGTGAACAAGGACTAGCAACCTCATGTGAAGGTGGGTATATATTACAGTATATAATTGCATTATATAAGGCTGTGAGTGTGCGTGTTCGGGAGAGGTGGGTATAGAGCGAAGTGTCTTGATAGGTCTTGGAAGGGGGTTTGCCAGGAAAAGAAGTTTTATCCACGATGCCTTGATCAGAACCATTTAGCAAAATATGCGGGTTTAAATGCAACTACCTGCAATATATGCAAACACGGACACAAGAATTCAAACATCTTAACCCTACTTAAGTTTATTCCCATTTCCACGTTGTTTTGTTTTCATTCTTTTTATAGCCGCATGGCATAAAAATTAAGTGAAAGAATAAAAAGATATTGTCTGTTTAATGACAGTTCATAACCTTACAAACATTTTGTACAACCCTGCAACTCCAGCAGATAAAAAACCATTCTTGCCCGATTTTCTTCTATAAACTCCAGCAGATGACGAAAAATATAAAAAGTTGATAAAATTAAATGGAGAAAACAAACCTCAGTTTGAATTTCAAAAGATTACAAGAAAAAAAAGCTACTACCAGAATTAAAGATTATATAATTAAAAAAAAATCCAAATTACAGAAGAGTAAGCAACATTAACCCAACACTATTCCTTAGGTGTCCTCTGGAAAAAAAATTCAAAGCCATTTGTAACGATCATGTTTCAGAATTATCTGTGGGAAGTGCGGAATTAATACTCATGCAATGTTGCAAAAGCGAGGAGATAAAATATCATGCCATGAGACACTTCTAAAACTGCAAGGTTCTTTGAAATTTGTTTTTATTACAAATCTTTCGAATTTAGGAGACTGTAAAAGCTGTCCAGTTAACTTGGATGGCATATCAATTCATCCTATATTCTCCTGGGGAAAAGACTACAGACATACCCTAAACTGGTCATAGAGAACAGTACTTGCATTTCCCTTCATGCGTTAAAGCAGACTTGGAAGTTCTAGTAACAACAATGCCAGAACTGAAGATACGGAATGCAGCTGCAAGTATAGCGAAAAGCAGGGCCAGTCAATCCAATGGTCAGTGTGCATAAGCATACATATTATATAATACAGCAATTAATTTGAAAATAAATCAAGATGTATGCAATACATTTTTCTTCAAAAGATATGGGTACATGGGAAAAAATCTTCGAAAGGCTAATAAACGTGCAAAATTCAACAATTTTCTTCACCCCACAACATGCGGAATTCACGCTGACCAATTATCTTCACAAGGCAAGATACCTAGGCCAACTTCTTCATAAGGTAAGGTACCTGGGCCAACTTCTTCGTAAGGTAAGTTAACCTGCAAAATATGATAAAATCGTAAGGGTGTTAGGCTCACTTTTGACAGTGTCCAAACAAAAGCTTCTTTCCAGAAAACCATTCAATGCACATTCAAATGAAGCATTCATTCTTGAGAAAAACTAACACTTTCAGAGGAAACAGAACATAGAACCACAGACATTTATTTTATAATCAAAAGCTTCCTTCCAGAAAACCATTGAATGCACAAATCAGATGAAGCACACTTGAGATGAAAAAGCGCATAGAACCAGACATTCGTTTTCTATGGATTTTCAATTGACTTTTTATCAATGAACAATGAACCTGAATCTCAATAGATCTCAGTAAGTTAGCAAAGCCTCACCCCCCAAGGAACTTCTAAATCTCATCCACAAAATATAAGCTACAAAGAAAAGTACTTAGAAATCATTCAAGAGAGAATTTGTGCATAAATTCTTCTTTATTAAATTCAGTGCATAAGTTTTTGTGAAGAAAAGTACTTAGAAATCATTCAAGAGAGAATTTGTGCATAAATTCTTCTTTATTAAATTCAGTGCATAAATTTTTGTGAAGGTTGGAGATCGAAGTGGCAAATGGCTAATAGATGTCAGGTAGAGTCAGTTCATGCATCATTTTAAGTCAAATCAAATGTTATAGCAAAGCATTAAGGACCTGAGTGTAAAGTGGTGTAAAATAAAGATGTAAAATTACAGAGTATACTTTTATCCCTTCTAAACTTATTTATATTCCCAGTTACCTTTCAAGTCATAAGGAAATACCATGGTTAAAGAAACATCATACACTAGATTTTTTTTATTTTGGGTAGAAAATTTCCCCGTTCCGATTTTTTTTTATTTTACTAGATTAAGTTAAAAGTTCATAAATGCAACAGCCATCAAATTAGCCTCACGTATCTATACACAAGAACTCTTAGAGACATTTGTATCCATGTACATGCATTTGTAAATACATCCAATCATGTGTGACAGATGTAGGATAGATACATGCACATGGACCCACAATGACATCAACATTCATGTAGATCTGTGTGAACATATACAGTACTGTGCATCAGCTAGGGGAGAGGATCTTGTAGTTGAGCACCCTAACTTTGCGCTTCTCAAAATCCTACGTAAAAATTTTAAATCTCGCATTTTTTTTAAAGCATCTTACTTGGCAAGTCCCCTGCTTATAACTAAGGTATCAGGGCCACATCAACATGCTTTTTGTCAAGGTGTCCAAAAAGGCCCAAAAAAAGAGTGGCCGATACTTGTGCACTAAATCATGTTTTATTGGTGTGCTAATGTGACATCACATGATTTGTTGCTTTTTAGATCTAAGGAATACATTTCATTCAATTATGGGTAGTCATCATCAACACTCAATAGCATTTTGTTCCCACAGTCCATAATAGATAGTGTTCAAGATTTTTGGAAAAACTGTGTGCCAATTTTTACATCAACGTTTTGGATCATACTCCTTGGTCCATCATGAGGATGATAAGCAGATAGATCTAAGGAATACATTAAATTCAATTATGCGTAGTCATCATCAACACTCAATAGCATATTGTTTCCACAGTCCATAATAGATAGTGTTCAAGATTTTTGGATAAACTGCGTGCCAATTTTTACATCAACGTCTCAGATCATACTCCATGATCCATCATTAGGATGATTTTTTTCTCTCTCTATATCTGCTTATCATCCTACTGATGGATCATGGAGTATGATCCGAAACGTTGATGTAAAAAATGGCACACAGTTTATCCAAAAATATTGAACACTATCATCAACACTAACAACTTTAAAGTCACAACTATTGGAACATGCTTGGGTCCTCTCCTCTATGCACACTTTAATTTGATAGATATATATCTGAAACTATTTTTTAAATAAAATAATTTTAATTTTTTAAAGTTATATCAAATGAAAGGGAGAAGTTTAGGCATATTGTGAAAGTAGGCTTCAGGCAAATTCACTGCCATGACAAATTCATCTCGTGGAAAACTCACCACCAGCAATTCACCGCCACGGATAATTCATCACATTAATTGAAATGTAAATCTAATAGGTGCAACAATATAAGTCATCTCTATTATTAATGCACTGGAACATATTCTTTTGCAAAAAAAATCTCAAGGTCTTGGAAATATATATTAAAAATTGTTAATGCAATGAATTATCCATGGCAATGAATTTACCTGAAGCCGTGGTGAGGATGATAATATGTTCCTCGATTACATCATCCACCAAGGTTAAAATCTCCAAAGGTGTGATTGGATTTGGTTCAATCCTTCGATGATCTTGATGAACGAGATCTTAATTGTGACTTCTTAACCGGAAGATGACTTCTGATTTAGATGTACGCTTATTCATCATAATACAAGTAATTGAAAAATTTAACACTTTCCAAGCCCCTTTGTTATTTTCTATGAAATCTTATAAAAAAATTGTGAAGCCATGTGCAATGGTCAAAATTATTTTGTTTTTGCTCACCATTTGCATGACTAAGTCCATGTTGTTCCATCGACAAGTACTGAGTGTTCTCGCATGTAAAAGAAAATGTCCAATAAATGTTCTCAACATTTTAAGTTACATCAATTTTGAATTTAGGCCAATCTTGATTTCATATATTTCCAGAGGACTCTTTACTTCCAAAGAGAATTATATTCCACACAAAAATGGAAGAAAGATGTGGACAATGAGAGGAAAGTTAGCATTCTCCAATATGATAACGCAACTTCCATGTCTCCTACACTCTCTTGCTCTGAAAACTTTGTGCCATTAATCCCGCTTGCTAAGGGCTTTGGCCTAGAAGAATATGATTCACCTATTGAGCCGATGATCTCCTTAATATTGTCTCTAGGCACCACCTTAATAGTCTTAGATATCCAAACAAAGACAAGCAGATCTTCAAGCATACATTATATTAGTTCAACCTTCCACATCACAGATCAGATCCATGTGATAGCTCAAAACCGTAACGGTCCAGTTGAAGCCCACAATGCCCATAATCGATTTGCAATGTTTTCTCTGCTAGGGGAAAAGACCCAATTGTCGCCCATGATCCGATTGCTGTTTACTCCTTGTTCACTTGACCCCTCAATAATCATTTACATTTTAGTCATTACAATGTTTTAATTATGCCAATAAAAAATTGGAAATTACACCAGTATATGTTCACTACTAAGTGTGTAACTAACCACAAAAAAAAACAAGTTTAAACATATATTGGTGCATATATGTTTTCAACACAAGTCAACTTGCACAAAATAATTTCATTTTTGAATTAATTAAAATACAGTGATGTTTACAATAACCACTCCATGCAAGTAGTTGAAAGCTTCAACTACATTGTATTTACATGTATACATAAACAGTTAATGGTGCACATGTCACATAATTTAAAACATTATGAACAGTTAATGGTGCACATTCTGACATAATACAAAACATTGATCAGCTTTATGAGCTATCAATTGCACATTCACCCACACTTCCCTTCACATTTTCATGCATTAACTCCACCTACTTTTGGTACCTGCACACATAGTTAATGGTGTAAGACTCCCTAATATACTAAAAAACATATTATAATTCATATATAGGACTGAATTTAATAAAGCCACCTATTTAGTCAATTAAACCAAATATAAAATTGATTTCCTAAAAGCCACAGCAAAACTCAGGCATAAAGGCCACTACAAAATTAAATGACAGATTGTTTCCCATGAAAATTCAAATTTGAAACTCAACCACCACAATTCAATGCATTCAATTTACACATTCGAATGATTTTATAAGAGGGAATTTCCAGGGTCATTTTCATTATGAATTCTCCTCTGCTTTCACTGAATATACTCTATAGATTTTAGAGCTTACTAAGGCAACATCTGCACATTCCTCTTAAAAGGGAGCTTATTCAGGTTGGTACACCTAGAATAAGTAAATTCATGTTTTTATTTATCAGTATACTGGATTACATTTATGTTGTCTCTTTCATTATTCATTATTCTCTTTTATATTTATGTACTCAATGTTTACATTATTTTCAGGCTCTTTGTTTTACATTTATGTTATCTGTTTCAATATTTAATATACTCTTTTATATTTAAGTATTCACTATTTACATTATTTTCAGGCATGCTGTTTTACATTTATGTTGTTTGTTTCATTATTCAATATATTCTTTTAAATTTATGTAGTCAGTGTTTACATTATTTTCAGGCATATTGTTTTACATTTATGTTATCTGTTTCATTATTCAATATACTCTTTTATATTTATGTACTCAGTGTTTACAATATTTTTAGGCATACAAATTATTATGTTTTTAGTCAGTTGTTCATCTTAGCATTATCCATTCTTTAATCATA
The DNA here is from genome assembly GCA_007258455.2 of Sequoia sempervirens. Lineage (NCBI taxonomy): Eukaryota > Viridiplantae > Streptophyta > Pinopsida > Cupressales > Cupressaceae > Sequoia > Sequoia sempervirens. The sequence continues at coordinate 147,835,993 of VDFB02000008.1, forward strand.
TCATAGTTACATTTTTTTCACCTGCATTCATCTTAAATCAAAGATAATAATAGCAACATTATAACATACATCAAATATAATAACAACAACATTACCCATTTTTTAATCATATCACAGTTATATTCTAAATCCCTCTTTAATAATCATGAAGTTTAATGGGTATACAATTTTTGTCCCACTTTATTGAGCAGTTTTTAGATTACAATTTGCAGAAATATATATATATATATATACAATCTGATAAGAATATTTTATTCTCTACAAATACAATGATATATTCTTATCAAATTGTATGCATACATACATACATACACACACACACACACACACACACACACACACACACACACACACACACATATACAGTCATGCCATGTACTGTTTCATCATATCAAGCCGTGTAGGGTTTACATGTGACTGGTAGAATTTTGATCCACCTCTCTTCACCTGCAATATTGTTTGTTCAATAGTGGGCTCTTGTTGGCATTGACTGTGTTTGAGTGCATTTTGGTGTGTTTAAAAATCATTTCTTTGTATGGCATTAAGGGTTTGACTGTAATCATTTCTATTTACATGTGACTAGTAGAAATTTGATCCCTCATGAATTATTCTATCTATGGGATCGAGGGTTTGACTGCTATGCTTTTTTTTGCCATTATTCTATGAACTAATCACATGTAATGTGATTTAAATAAAACATTGATGGAATTTTGACCAAATATAATCATGAAATTTAATGGGTATACTGTCAAACGCGGGTATAATCATGAAGTTTTATGGGTTTCACGATACGGGTTAATGGGTAGATGTCTTCTATTTTTAGTAATTATAATATGCACATGAAATTAAATGGGTATACAAATTTTGTTGAACTCTCTTCGAATCTCTACATTATAATCATGAAATTTAATCACATGAAACTTCGCAGACAATGATATGTTCTAATCAAATTGTATATATATTTTTGCAAATAATGATATGTTCTTATCAGATTGTATATATATCTATGCAAACAATGATATATTCTTTGTTGCACTAACAAGTTATTCAATTTTTACTATCTGTGTAGGTTAAGTGGAAAATTATGCCACCTGCTAGAAGGACAACAAGGGTTGTAAGAAGAGGAAAACGCACCATTCGAGTCACTCATGGGGTGCACTTTGTTGAAACAGAGGTTGTTGAGGAAGTGCATGCAATTCCTAGCCAACAAGATTTGCCTGACTCTATAGATGAAGCCACCAACACAACAAAAGCCGAACCTCCTATTTGGCCAAATGTTCAACCTGCTATGCAACAGCCCTCACCTGTACCCATTAGGTAGTGGACATATACTGATACAGAAGGAGCAGTTAAAAGTGTCGAAGAACACAACATGTCAATCAGTGCAACAACAATCAAATGGGGTATGCCACCTAGTAGTTTGAGAGTGTGGCTGTTAGGAGTTACCACCATGAAGAGAAGGGGTCCATGTACCATTTTATCTAAAGAGGAGGATACTAAAGTTGTCAAATGGTGCAAGGACATGGCAGAATTGGGCCATGGACTGCAAGTAAATCAGCGACAAGCCACAGTTGCCCAAATAACTGCAAGTCAACCCAATCCTTTCACAAATGGGGTCCCTAGGAGGTCATGGTAGGAAAGATTTCAAAGAAGGCACCAAGATTTGACAATTAGAACAGTTGAAGAAGTGGATAGCAACATAGCAATTATGGTTCATCCTTTTATCGTGCAAGCATTCTACGACAACCTCGAGAATATGATCAACCTTAACCACTATGGAGTAAGTCGACTATGGAACTACGATGAGACTGGTAGGAACTGTGGCATGAGAGTAATTGTCAAATTGGTGCCAAATGTGTACCGCATTTGGTATCAAAAAGTAGAGAGTGGATCATAGTGTTGGCTTGTGTAAGTGCAGCTAGGATAAGCATTCCTAGGTTCTACCTGTAGACATCTAAATTTGGACACTTAATTTATCCAAATTCATCCCCTTTCATTTTATTTTCGTTAATTAAGTAATCGCTATTATTTAATTAATATTTTTAATTCTGCCAAATCCCTAAGGTATTTAATCAATAATACCTTATCTCTTTAATCCTCCTTCCATCAATTGAATTAAATAAATATTCCATTTATTTAATTCCCTTCATGTCACATCCATCATTTTTTATCTATCTTAATCCTTCTAATCTCATCATTAGGTGTGCACATGCCTAATCCTTGATTAGGATGTGTCACATCCTCCAACTTTTGCAAGTTGGCCTCTAATCTCTCTTAGCCACCTAACCTTCCTCTAACCCCTCATCAACTTGTCTAATCACCCCCTTTAATCAACTCTTCCCATCTCCCAAGGAATTGTTAATTCCTTTTTGTCTTCCCAAAGTCCTTTGAGGAATTTTTAAATTCCACTCTCATATTTCAAGTAATATTAAATTCTTTTTCTCTTCCCCATGTCCTTTGACATGTGCCCTTGGTCAACCTTATTAAAGGCCTTCCCTTTTGGATAAGGCAGATCTCTTCCCCATGTGAATTTTTAATTCACTTTTAATCCCCCAATGCACTCAAAAGGAATTTTTAATTCCTTCACTTCTTCCCACATGTCCTCTCTTTATTCTTTATTCTTTCCCCTCTCCCCATGAGGATATTTGAGGAATTTTTAATTCCTCAAATGTCCTCTCACCCACATAGGGACAAGCACCTCCTTTATGAGGAGATCTTGTCCAATCCCAAGGTACTTTATACTTCCCTCCATGTCATGTACTATCCTTCCACCTCATGTCCACCTCATCTTTCTTAAGCCTCTCCCCTTGCCACATGACAAGATGTGAGGGCTTGTGAATTCTCAACTCACCTTAGCCCTACATCTTGATCATTGGTGGCTCAATCTTGGCCATCCATTTCTTCTAGGAATTCTCAAAATTCTTATAAATACCCCCTCTTTTCTCTCATTTTGGAGGAGATCATTTTGCTAGCCAAACTCTTGCAATTTTATTTCTCAATTTACACTTAGCCATTTTCATGCTTTCATCCATTTCCACCCATCTTCACATCATCATCTAGTTTGCATATCTTGCCATCCAAGGAGCATACACATCAAAGATCGAAGGGCCAACCAAAGGATCGATTCAAAACAAGGTATAAAGTTCCATTTGTTGCTTTTATTTTGTGTTGATTCCAACTTAGGCTAATCTTGAGGTGTAGGTTGTTTAGGTGTTTATTTGCACTATTTAGTTTGCTGCTCATTTTCTGACACATATATTCAACCTATCACACTACCTATTTAAATCAAAGAGGCACATGCAAAACTATATCATAAATTGCGAGATAGGGGCATTGATGGCAGTCCAAGAACATGCTTGGATGGCAAAGGAACTATTTGTCAAATGGTTAGACCATTTTGCAACTAATATCCCCGATGGGGTTTTTCCAACATATGGGGCCCTTCTCATTTTTTACAGTCATGGCACCCACGTGGCTTTCAAGACCATTGAAGAATCAAGAAAATTAGGAAATAGACCTGCTAACGCTGCCTGCTCATACCAATCACAAGCTGCAGCCATTGGATGTTGGCATTTTTGCTCCATTCAAGGCATATTTCAGAGAGCAAAGAACCATTTGGCAAGCTGCAAACCCACATATTGATATTGGACGTGAAAAATTGGCAACTCTTTCAAGCCAAGCTTTCAAAAACGCCTTCAAACCAAGCAACATTGTTAGTGGGTTCCGCAGAACAAGAATTTGGCCTCTTAATTGGTCATCCCTTGACAGCAACATGGGTCCAAGTGAGGTCTATGTTGTTGAAGATAATGTTGCAACTTCTATAACAAAAGATGAAGCAATCACAATGGAAAATGAAGACAATGTTATGGCAGCAGAGACATGTTTGCATCTACTTGGTTACAATGAGGATGTAATAGATGGTTTTGTGAGGGAATACGATGCAAGGGATGTGGCAAGTGATGTTGCAGTAGAATGCAATGTGGGTGATGAAACTACAACACACATTCAACCAGAAATCCAACCAGTTTTTGTAGATTTTCAACTAGAAGTTCAACCAGTTATTGCACCCTACAATGAAGATACAACGACTACATCAGTAGTCCTGAGTTTGTCAACTGAAGTTAGCCAACCGGAATGGATGCATGAAGCAACCACAAACCTTGGAGTGCAAATAAATCTGACCGAGGAAGAAGTCAGCCTTTTTATGCCTTCCCCACCATACATTGATCCAGTTGAAGTAATACATTACTTCACTACTGCAAGGAATTGTCAAGTGCATAGTGATGGTCAAAGTGAAGATGACAATGCTATTAGTGAGAAAGAAGCTGAGTTTGTGCCATGCACCCCAGATGATGGACTGCAAACAACAAGACCAAACAACAAATTCTTGAAACTTCCAGTGTAGAGGGTGTAAGGAACATCACAAGGAGGTCGTTCGGGAGTGCTTCGCCTTAGTAGGAAATCCCAAGTACTAACATCCGACGCCTTCATCAAATTGCTCAACCAACAAGAGGCAGAAAAGAAAAGGCAAGAGGAATTGCAGCAACGTAAGAAGGAGAAGATGTTGCAGAGAAAGGCGGAACGTGAAGCAGAAGCAATTCTAAAGGAAGCAAAGAGGGCTGACAAGCAAGCTAGGAAAGTGATAGAAGATGAGTAGAAAATGATAAGAATGCGAGAGAAAGCCATTAGATAGGAGCAGGCGAAGCCTAAACATCTACAAAACGTAGCAGAAAAAAAAGCAAAACAAGCAGATAAAACTTAAGTCTACAATGGAGTATCCTGTATGCTTAATCTTAAACATACAAGACACAATCTTTTATACATATAAATAAGAGAAGACTAGATCCCCATGCGTGTATAAGCTTAATCCAATTGACTGTTATGTTGTACAACCTTCCAACAACAACTCACTAGCTTCTCTTAATTCTCCCAAAATAGTACTTCACTATAACTTCTCTCTCAAGATGACAATATACATTCTTAAAGTAACTCTCACACTATAACTCTCGACTCATAGAATAAATAGTTCTCAGAAAATATGCAACAGTATAAGTTTGCAAAAGAATGTGTTTTAAATGTGCAATCAAATGTGTTTATATATAATAGAGACATATATCCATATGTATACATGTATCAATACACACATAAGTTTGGCAAACGGACATGCCCATACAAATGTATCAATATATGTACACATACATATACATGTAGATAGAGGAATATATATATATATATATATATATATATATATATATTTGATATAATTATTATTACTATGGGAATGTTAACCAATTCGTATTCATTTGTATATCGAATGTATACATTCTTTATTAACATGATATATATATATATAAGTGATATTTATATATATTCATATATGTACATATACATACAAAATATGCAACAGTATAAGTTTACAAAAGAATGTGTTTTAAATGTGCAATCAAAAGTGTTTATATTTAATAGATACATATATCCATATGTATACATGTATCAATACACACGTATGTTTGGAAAACATACATGCCCATATAAATGTATCAATATATGTACACATAAGTATACATGTACATAGAGGAATATATATATATATATATATATATACAGTCGATTTAATTATTATTACTATGGGAATGTTAACCAATTCATATTCATTTGTATATCGAATGTATACATTCTTTATTAACATAATATATATATATATATATATATATATATATATATATATATGCGTACATACATATATGTACATATATGAATATATATAAATATATGCTTGGAGGTCAATTAACATATGTAATGCTTAGAGGCTGACTTATATATTCAACATAGAGGTCGATTTATATATTAAACATAGGTTGATTTATTGATAATATATGCAAATATTTTAAAGGCCAAATATAACATATATTGGCATTGAATAAAGGTCGAATTATATTCTATGTATTATGTAACAAGGTCGATATCAAAAACTACATAGTTGAATCCTGATAGCAATATCATAATTTAACACGCTGTGGAAAATACCTCCTACTTATCAATTGATGAGCTGAAAGCACTCTATAATGGATGGTTCATAAGGAGCAACACTTGTTGAAGGTTTTGCAAATGGGGTTTCAAGCTAAGTGGGTTTAACCTTGGGGAAAACTTCGTGGTTAAGTGTGCTTGAGCTGGAGTAGTACTGGGATGGGTCACCTCCCGGGACGGCCCAGTGCTTCACCTCTATGAGCATCACCTAGATGCAATGAGTGCTAAGTGGACCATTCATTATCATGAGAGATGGGTTCTTGTGAACCACTACTCATGAAACATAGGTCAATGAGTTTGACTCGAAAACTACACGGTTGTTCAATCTTGATAGCAATATCATAATTTGACACGTTGTGGAAAATACCTCCTACATATCAATTGATGAGCTGAAGGGGTTCTATAATGGATTGTTCATAAGGCACAACACTTGTTGAAGGTTTTGCAAATGGGGTTGCAAGCTAAGTGGGCTTAACCTTGGGGAAAACACCGTGATTAAGCGCGCTTGAGCTGGGGCAGTACTGGGATGGGTGACCTCTTGGGATGGCCCTGTTAGGGTTAGAGATGGCAGATCTAACAATTAAATGCAGATTTTAATAAATAAAACAGAGAAACTAAAACATACACAGAATAAATCATAACACAAAGATTTAACGTGGTTCACCCAATCCGGGCTACATCCACCAAACCGCAGCCATCCAATACTTTTATTATCCAGTGAAAAACCTATTACAATCTTGCGAATAATCGTGTTTTTCATCATGCAGTAATACCCATCCGAACCCCTTTTTACCAAGCTTAGAAGCTTCCAGATTTTAGGGTTCTACAAAATCGAATTTTTCCTTTTTCATTGATTTTTCCCTTTTTCGGTGATCACGCGAAAAAGTAGGAAGAAAATTTTTCTCGGGGGCTGCCGCACCCCGGACCCCGGCAAGGTCAAGGGGCTAGGATGTACAGTATACCATGGGCTATATAGTATAGCATGATCAGTCACCACATACCAACAATCTCCCACTTGGAGACTGATCAGGCTCCATACTAACACAATCTCCCACTTGGAGAC
>VDFB02000008.1:147843182-147877922 GCA_007258455.2 Sequoia sempervirens
ATACCATGGGCTATACAGTATAGCATGATCAGTCGCCACATACCAACAATCTCCCACTTGGAGACTGATCAGGCTCCATACCAACATAATCTCCCACTTGGAGACTGATCCTGGACGACACTGCTGCAATTACAGCTCCCACTGGAAATAAGTACCTTGGACCCTGCTGCTCTGTTATACTTGAATTTAACCGTGAAGACCAACCGAAGCTGAAGAGGAGCTCAGCTTCTCCCTTGGCACCGCCTTCGTAAACATATCCGCTAGATTGACATCTGTGTGTATCTTGTCCAGCTTGACCTGTCCATCCTCCAACACTGACCGAATGAAATGATATCTCAACTATATATGTTTTGTCTTAGAATGCAAAGCAGAATTCTTTGCAAGATGTATAGCACTCTGGCTGTCTGTAAACAAGTAATTTTCAGCCTGTTGTTTTCCCAACTCCTCCATGAAAAGTTGCAGCCATATCATCTCCTTTGGACAAGGTAAGGGGGCCAGGATGTACAGTATACCATGGGCTATACAGTATAGCATGATCAGTCGCCACATACCAACAGGCCCAATGCTTCACCTAGATGTAATGAATGCTAAGTGAGCCATTCATTATCATGAGAGATGGGTTCTTGTGAACCACTACTCATGAAACATGGGTCAATGAGTTTGACTTGAAAACTACACGATTGAATCCTAATGGAATATCATAATTTGACACGCTATGGAAAATACCTCCTACTTATCAATTGATGAGCTAAAGGGGCTCTATAATGGATGGTTCATAAGGCACAACACTTGCTAAAAGTTTTACAAATGGGGTTGCAAGCTAAGTGGGCTTAACCTTGGGGAAAACTATGTGGTTAAGCGTGCTTGAGTTGGAGCAGTTCTAGGATGGGCGACCTCCCGGAACGGCCCAATGCTTCACCTCTGTGAGCATCACCTAGATGCAATGAGTGCTAAGTGGACCATTCATTATCATGAGAGATGGGTTCTTGTGAACCACTACTCATGAAACATGGGTCAATGAGTTTGACTCGAAAACTACACGGTTGAATCCTAATAGCAATATCAAAATATGCCATAGTCGATACTATGGAAATGAATCTATATTATCTAAATAGTGAATTACATAAGCTATGAATGCATAAAGCAATAGAATGTAAGCCACCTCATTAAGTATTAATGAATGCTTGAGAATAGGGAAAGTAAACAACGATGCAAGAATTGGTCAAAGTGCCATTTAAGTGCTTAGGCAACTCATCTTGCCTCTATTTCTCAACAAATCCACAACTAAGTCGATGTTGAAAGGTGTTGCTTGTTAACAATAGATTGATTTAATAAGAATAACCACTCCATAGTAAATAGGGATTTGGTTGCATACTTGTTGCCAAATTATGAAGTTCTATTTCCAATAGAAGTCCATTTTGGAAACAATTCGATTGTCATCATTTGATCATGTGCAGATTGAACTAGTCTTTTGTTGTTGTCAACCATAGAGGTCGATTTGTGGCATTATATGCTGAGTATACTCTTGGATTATTTGCCACCATTTAGCTGAGTTGAGTGAGTCGATTTGCATGGATTAAGTTGTCATTTTGCATGCCTCTTCTGTAGGTTGCAATATCTCTTTTTGTTGTATAAATAGAGAGGCAAGCTCTCTTATTTAAAATGCATTCTTTTGCAAACTTATACTGTTGCATATTTTCTAAGAGCTATTTATTCTTTGAGTTGAGAGTTATAGTATGAGTTACTTTAAGAATGTATATTGTCATCTTGAGAGAGAAGTTATAGTGAAGTACTGTTTTGGGAGAATTAGGTGAAGCTAGTGAGTTGTTTGAAGGTTGTACAACAGAATAGTCAATTGGATTAAGCGTATACATGCATGGGGATCTAGTCTTCTCCTATTTATATTTATAAAAGATTGTGTCTTATATGTTTAAGATTAAGCATATAGGATTCCCCATTGTAGACTTGCGTTTTATCCTCTCTACCTGTTTTGCTTTCTTTTCTACTGCTTTTGTCTCATGGCTTTCTCTCACATTCTTATCATTTTCTACTCATCTTCTATCACTTTCCTTGCTTGCTTATGAACCCTCATTGCTTTAGAACTGCTTCTGCTTCACATTCTGCCTTTCTTTGCAACATCTACTCCTTACGTTGTTGCAACTCCTCTTGCTTTTTCTTCTCTGCCTCTTGTTGGTTAAACAATTTGATGAAGGCGTTGGATGTTAGTACTTGGGACTGCCTAGTAAGGCGAAGCACTCCCGAACGACCTACCCGCGATGTTCCTTGCACCCTCTGCACTGGAAGTTTCAAGAATTTGTTGTTTGATCTTGTTGTTTGCGATCCATCATGTGGGGTGCATGGCACAAACTTAGCTTCTTCCTCACTAATAGCATTGTCATCTTCACTTTGACCATCACTATGCTCTTGTCAATTCCTTGCAGTAGTGAAGTAATCTATTACTTCAGCTGGATCAACGTGTGGTGAGGAAGGCACAAAAAGGATGAGTTCTTCCTCATTCAGATTTATTTGCACTCCAAGGTTTGTGGTTGCTTCATGCATCCATTCCGGTTGGCTAACTTGAGTTGGAAAACTCAAGCTTGTTGATGTAGTCATTGTATCTGCACTGCAACTTGCAATAACTGGTTGAACTTTTGGTTGGATTTATAGTTGAATGTGTGTTGTAGTTTCATCACCCACATTGCATTCTACTACAACATCACTTGCCACATCCCTTGCATCGTATTCCCTCAAAAAACCATCTATCACATCCTCATTGTAACCAAGTAGGTGCAAGTGTGTCTTTGCTGCCATAACATCGTCTTCATTTTCCATTGTGACTGCTTCATCTTTTGTTGTAGGAGTTGCAACATCATCTTCAACAACATAGCCCTCACTTGGCCCCATGTCAATATCAAGGGCTGACCAATTAAGAGGCCAAATTCTTGTTCTATGGAACCCACTAACAATGTTGATTGGTTTAAAAGCTTTTTTGAAAGCTTGGCTTGCAAGAGTTGCCAACTCTTCATGTCCAATATCAATATGTGAGTTTGTAGCTTGGAAAATGGTTCTCTGCTCTTTGAAATATGCCTTGAATGGAGCAAAAATGCTGACATCTAATGGCTACAGCTTGTGACTGGTATGAGTAGGCAGCGTTAGCAGGTCTATTTCCTAATTTCTTCGATTCTTCAATGATCTTGAAAGCCACGTGGCTGCCATGACCGTCAAAAATGAGAAAGGCCCTGTTTGTCAGTGAAACCCCACCCAGGATATTAGCTGCAAAATGGTCTAACCATTTGACAAATAGTTACTTTTTCATCCAAGCATGTTCTTAGGTTGCCATCAATGCCCCTATCTTGCAATTTATGATATAGTTTTGCATGTGCCTTTTGATTTAAACAGATAGAACCCAAGAATGCTTATCCCAGCCGCACTTACACAAGCCAGCACTGTGATCCACTCTCTACTTTTTGATTCCAAATGTGGTACACAGTTTGCACCCAATTCGGCAATAACTCTAACGCTACAAGTTCCTACCAGCCTGAATACTAGTCTCATCGTAGTTCCATATTCGAATTGCTCCATAATGGTTAAGGTTGATCATATTTTTGAGGTTGTCATAGAATGCTTGCATGAAATAAGGATGAACCATAATCAATCTCACTGTCCACTCCTTCAATTGTTCCGATTGTCAAATCTGGGTGTCTTCTTCGAAATCCTACCCACCATGACCTCTCGAGGACCCCATTTGTGAAAGGATTAGGTCGACTTGCACTTATTTGGGCAAATGTGGCTTGTAGTTAATTTACTTGCAGTCCATGGCCCAATTCTACCATGTCCTTGCACCATTGGACAACTTTAGTCTCCTCCTCTTCAAATAAAATTGTACGTGGACCCCTTCTCTTCATGGTGGTAACTCTTAACAACCATGCCCTCAAATTGCTAGGTGGCATACCCCACTTGATTGTTGTTGCCCTAATTGACATGTGTTCTTCGACACTTTTAACTGCTCCTTCCATATCAGCATATGTCCACTACCTAATGGGTACAGGTGAGGGCAGTTGCACAACAAATTGAACATTTGGCTGAATAGGAAGTTTGGCTTCTGTTGTGTTGGTGGCTTCATCTGTAGAGTCAAGAACATCTTGTTGGCTGGGAATTGCATGCACTTCCTCAGCAAGCTCTATTTCAACGAAGTGTACCCCACAAGTGACTCTAATGGTGCGTTTTCCTCTTCCTATTTGTTGTCCTTCTAGGAGGTGCCATAATTTTCCATTTAACCTGCACGGAAAATAAAAATTGAATAACTTGTTGGTGCAGCAAAAAATATATCATTGTTTGCATAGATATATATACAATTTGATAAGAACATATCATTCTCTGCAAATATATATATACAATTTGATTTGAACATATCATTGTCTGCAAAGCTTCATGTGATTAAACTTCATGATTATAATGTAGGGATTCGAAGAGAATCTGACAAAATTTATATACCCATATATTATAATTACTGAAAAATAGAAAACGTCTACCCATTAACTCGTATCTTGAAACCCATAAAATTTCATAATTATACCTGTGTTTGACAATATACCCATTAAATTTCATGATTATACTTGGTCAAAATTCCATCAATGTTCTATTTAAATCACATTACATGTGATTAGTTCATAGAATAATAGAAAAAAAAAGCATAGCAGTCAAACCCTCGATGCCATAGACAGAATAATTCATGAGGGATCAAATTTCTACCAGTCACATGTAAATAGAAATGATTATAGTTAAACCCTTAATGCCATACAGAGAAATGATTTTTAAACACACTGAAATGCACTCAAACATCGTCAATGCCAACAAGAGCCCACTATTGAACAAGCAATATTGCAGGTGAAGAGAGGTGGATCAAACTTCTACCAGTCACATGTAAACCCTACACGGCTTGATATGATGAAATAGTACATGGCATGACTATATATATATATATATGTACAATCTGATAAGAATATATCATTGTATTTGTAGAGAATGATATATTCTTATCAAATTGTGTATATATATATATTTGCAAATTGTAATTTAAAAACCGCTCAATAAATTGGGACAAAAACTGTATACCCATTGAACTTCATGATTATTAAAGAGGGATTCAGAATATAACTATTATATGATTAAAAAATGGGTAATGTTGTTATTATATTTGATGTATGTTATAATGCTGCTATTATTCTCTTTGATTTATGATGAATGCAGGTGAAAAAAATGTAACTATGATATGATTAAATAATGGATAATGCTAAGTTGAATAGCTCACTGAAAACAAAATAATTTGTATGCCTAAAAATAATGTAAACATTGAGTACATAAATATAAGAGTATATTGAATAATGAAACAGATAACATAAATGTAAAACAATATGCCTGAAAATAATGTAAACATTGACTACATAAATTTAAAAGAGTATATTGAATAATGAAACAGACAACATAGATGCAAAACCGTATGACTGAAATTAATGATAAATTTAAAAGAGTATATTGAATAATGAAACAGACAACATAGATGCAAAACCGTATGACTGAAATTAATGTAAACAGTGAGTGCTTAAATATAAAAGAGTATATTAAATATTGAAACAGACAACGTAAATGTAAAACAAAGAGCCTGAAAATAATGTAAACATTGAGTACATAAATATAAAAGAGAATATTGAATAAATGTAAAACAATATGCCTAAAAATAATGTAAACATTGACTACATAAATTTAAAAGAATATATTGAATAATGAAATAGACAACATAAATGTAAAATAGTATGCCTAAAAATAATGTAAATAGTGAGTACTTAAATATTAAAAAGTATATTAAATATTGAAACAGACAACGTAAATGTAAAACAAAGAGCCTAAAAATAATGTAAACATTGAGTACATAAATATAAAAGAGAATATTGAATAATGAAACATACAACATAAATGTAAATCCAGTATACTAATAAATAAAAACATGAATTTACTTATTCTGGGTGTACCAATCTGAATACGCTCCCTTATAAGAGGAATGTGCATAAATTGCCTTAATAAGCTCTGAAATCTGTAGAGTATATTCAATGAAAGCAAAGGAGAATTCGTAATGAAAATGACCCTGGAAATTCCCTCTTATAAAATCATTCGAATGTGTAAATTGAATGCATTGAATTGTGGTGGTTGAGTTTCAAATTTGAATTTTCATGGGAAACAATCTGTCATTTCATTTTGTAGTGGCCATTTATGCCTAAGTTCTGCCATGGCTTTTAGGAAATCAATTTTATATTTGGTTTAATTGACAAAATAGGTGGCTTTATTAAATTCAGTCCTATATATGAATTATAATATGTTTTTTAGTATATTAGGGAGTCTTACACCATTAACTGTGTGTGCAGGTACCAAAAGTCGGTGGAGTTAATGCATGAAGATGTGAAGGGAAGTGTGGGTGAATGTGCAATTGATAGCTCATAAAGCTGATCAATGTTTTGTATTAACTCAGAATGTGCACCATTAACTGTTCATAATGTTTTAAATTATGTGACAATGTGCACCATTAACTGTTTATGTATACATGTAAATACAATGTAGTTGAAGCTTTCACCCACTTGCATGGAGTGGTTGTTGTAAACATCACTGTACTTTAATTAATTCAAAAATGAGTTTTTTTGTGCAAGTTGACTTGTGTTGAAACATATATGCAGGGATATATGTTTAAACTTGTTTTTTTTTTTTGGTTAGTTACACACTTAGTAGTGAACATATACTGGTGTAATTTCCAATTTTTTATTGGCATAATTAAAACATTGTAATGACTAAAATGTAAACGGTTATTGGGGGTAGGTGAACAACAATCGGATTATGGGCGGCAATTGAGTCTTTTCCCCTAATGTAGGGTGATGTAAAATTATTTTTACCTGCACGATATTAAAAAATAGAAACCCTCAATTCTGGATTTGTTATCAAACCCTTCCCCAAGAAAAGGAGCATATTATTTAATGCACTGGGAGACATGTCCTCAAACAGCTTCATGCCGCGTCTCTTCATAAATATGCAGAGTGCTATTTGATTTATTCTCGTAATTAAACCTCAATAGTGCGTCTTGGGTTAGTAATAAGGATCATTAATATCGATAAAAAGCCTGACAACTCATCTAGGAGATTTAACGAATTTTACCCTCAACTTTTGATGTTTTGCATGCAAGTTAAAGTAGCCTATGTCTGTGTCTATCCTTTGTAGACCTAATTTGCTTCGTTTAGGATGGAATTGATAAAGATGAGGAGAGCAAGAAAACTTATAAGTGAAAAGAAGATCCATATTTCGTGTTTTATGCTGCTTCCCTGCACGGTATTATAAAGCAAATACCTTTCTTTATAACAAAATCGTTGTTATCCCTCCATTACTTTTACCAATGGCATTTTACGTTTTAACATATTTGAATCCACATTTTTAGATATATATGTATATATAAAAAAAAATTATATTTTTTATTTATACATAAATATGCGGCTATTTTAATATGTTTTCTGTTTAGATTTAAACAGTTGGAATGTTCCCATGCATAACTTTCCTTATTTTAATAGAGTAGCTACTATTTAAGAATTGAAAAACTGTGAATAAAAAGGAAGACTAGAAATAAGCAACAACTACATATTGTCAAAAATCCACATGTCTTCATAAATTTTTTTCCCTCTTCTTTAATATTTGTTTCTTTTTTTTCCAATTTTTTACTACATAATAATAATACTATAAATACAAATTTAAGATGACTGGTTTAAAATAAGTAAAAAAAGTAAATATTCAAGGGGACGCCAACTTCACAAATAATTCCTAAAAAAGTTAAGCAATGGCTGCTAGTCAAAATAAGCTAAAGGTGGGATCCCATGGAGGGGGGCTTCCTAAAAAATTTCAGAGGGTGCTGCTGAGATTTTTTGAGGATATTTTAAAGTTGGTGGTCCCATGAGATTAATAATGTAGTTCAGCTTAAACATTTAAGCTCCAAAATTTAAGGAATGAACTGCAATACTTTGATAAAAAATAATAAATAAAAATCATTTTTTCACATTTTTAATTTTTGGTAGGAATTTAAAATTTCAATGATTGACAAGTGGCAGAAAAAATCCCCATGCAGCTGCTTAGGGCAGGTCCCCATGCGGCTG
Source organism: Sequoia sempervirens (assembly GCA_007258455.2). Lineage (NCBI taxonomy): Eukaryota > Viridiplantae > Streptophyta > Pinopsida > Cupressales > Cupressaceae > Sequoia > Sequoia sempervirens. The sequence continues at coordinate 147,851,363 of VDFB02000008.1, forward strand.
CTTAGCTTATTTTGGCTAGCAGCCATAGAGCGAGATATGACCTTAAAAAGGGAAGAGATGAGGGAGAGGGGGAGTAGAAAAAATAAAAAATTCAATAAAAAAAGTGTGGTGGGGAAAAAATGATCAAGGGTACCCCAACTTGCAAACAAATTAGAGCAAAATAATGAGAGGGGCAAACAATTAGAGAAGAAGAAAAAATATATGAAGGAGAGGAAAATAATGAAAAAGGAAACACAAGGCAATTCAAACAAGAGCTGCAGAGCAGCGAAGTTCCTGCCATAAAGTTTTAGAATAGTTTTGTTTGTATTTGTTGAGTTTGTTGTGTTTTAGGAACAATTGGTTAGGATAAAGCTGTTGTCACCTAAATTTAGGAATTCGATCATTGATAAAGTCAACTTTGTCTTCCATTAGAAAATGACCCTTATAACAAAAGAATTTTGCTCACTTCAAAATTTCCCCTACCACATTTATTCAAAAAACCTATAGATTCTAGTGTAATAAGCATGGAATGAAATGGATTTCAAAGTATTTGTAAAAAAATATTTAAATTTTTGCTCAAAACTATCTTGGAAGTGGATTCCAAAGATTTTTAGGTTGTACATGCCAAGTGTACAAGGGTTGGCCATGTGGTGGTCACTTAGAGACTCTCGAGCACATATACTATTGTCGAAGCTTTAACTTGCTTGTGCTGAAAATAGACCCAAGTAGTTTTATGACATCATCCATACAATACATATTGTATGGTTTTTGTACAATCACACCGAACTTTGTACAAATGTATCCTCAAATAGCCCTACAAGTGCCTCAATAAAATTTTGTTAGAAAAATGCTAAGTGTTATATATCAAAATCCGTTTCTCAGTTGTCTCAGACACAATGATGCAGTCCTTTTTGACCTTAATGACACTTGGAAAAACTCTATTTCTGGAACCACTAAAAAAACCTTCAAACATAGTTAGTGGGAATCAACAAGAAGACACACAAACATGGAATTAGAGTGAGATAAGGGGTAAGTTCCTTAATAGAGTCGTCAAAATGTAATGCTAAGATTTGAAACTTCAATTAAATCAAACTAGTATGCAAGCTCCCATTTTAAAAGGTCTACTGGTTTTAGACAACATTGCATTCAGGAGACCACCTCTACATTGGCTAGTCTATTATCTTATGATTTCCATTGTGAATTATCTTATGAGATCATTTAGGTCAGTGTATATTTGACCTCTGTAATTTTCCAGAAAAACCATCTAGGTAGATGTGTATATTCAACCTCCTCATTTTTCTAGACAATTCTCTCAAACCAGAAATCGTTGGGACCTCTCAAAGTTTATGAGTAGGGTAGATTTGTTTTTCTATTAGAGATCCTTATGAATTTGATGATATAAAAAACTAATGCTTTGATTGTATATGTTATTACGCCAAAGGCATTCTCTTTGTGAGGAGAGTAGGTTGACTTCGTGGATCGACAGTCTCCATTGCTGCAGAAGCATGCAAGACGACTGCAGCACCTTCAGCTGTTTGATTTCGCCATTTCCCGGTTCTGCCTTCAATCATCATTTTTCACTATTTTTCACCATTTTTTCACTGTAAACCCCCATTTTTGTTATTAGTCATCTTATCATCATGGAAAGAAGATAGCAATGAATGATTTTATTGCAATTTTTTATATACATACAATGAAAAAATTATAAATCTGAGTCATCGATCACTACACAAAATCAATTTTAGGAAGCCCCCTCATAGTCATCCAATCTGCATTTGATATAGTGAAAAAAAAGAGCAAGTAACGATTTCTCCATGGCTACTGCCTTTATAGGCTAATAAGTGTTAGGGTTTTGGCAGAAAAATGAATATAACAAGAACAATAAACTCTATTAATTTAGAATGTTGCTTATCTCATAACCACGAGCCTCCATCTAAGGCACAACCAACCATTCATCTGATAATAACAATCTCATGCGTAACAATTCTTATCATATTAAAAGAATGCATTTAATGAGTTATAAATAACAAATCGGTCAAGGAAGATGGAACAACTCATTTCTTGGAACAAAAAGCAGTTACAAAGATTGAAGTGCATGCACCAAGGTACTAGTAATAGATGGAAATGAGGGAAGGGTAAACAAAAAAAATGCTTATATAGGAAATATATCACTCTTGTGCATGATACTGGCAAAACCATTACCACTAGAGTAGCATTGTGGAGACATATAGACATTAATATGACACACAACTGACTCAACTGGAATGCACGACTACCATGAAATGATTAAAAACTTAAGCAAGACAAAATACAAATTTTAAACCACAATCTAATACCGGCAAATCACAAGTAAAGAAAATCATTCCATAATTAATCTATTCTCAAAAAACACCCCACAAAAGACCCAATACCGATACATTTATATCTCCAACATTAGAAAAATGAGTGTCGAAACCTTCCCCCTATGTGTATAACCAATACCTTACATATATACCCCCATGTTTGCACAAAGCCATTTTCAAATATAGTGCTCCTATAAGCAAATTGTTACACCACAATTACCAACATTAGAGAACTGTAACACAATGGGAACGCCTATTCCAAGAAATGATTACTCCTATACCGGCAGAGCTGCATCAAAGAATAAACGATAATCTTTTTGTTAGACCTGAAAAAGAGCTATCTTAAACGTTAGACATGGATATGTCTCTGAGATAAACCAGTTTACTATCTCAATAGTCTGCAAAATATAACATGGAATTTGAACAATGCCCTTCAATACCTGTGAAATATGCATTCACAATAAAATTTGAAGTAAGTATGTTTATTGAAATTCCCAATTTCCTCTTGCTAGTGCACACAATATTATAGTTGTTGCTTTCTTTGCTATGATTTTCAAACTGTCCAAGCTGAAATAATATCGTAGTTGATAACGGTTCCAATTTTTTTGCCGAATTTTCCCTTTCCATTTGTCATTAGAATCCCCACTATGATAATGGATCCACATAAATCCCTCTTATCAGGCAAAACTTTCCTGCCACTTACATTTGAGAAAATTAATTTATGAAATATGTTTTATTAAAACTTTCTTGCCAATTACATTTGAGAAAATTAATTTATGAAATATGTTTTGTTATATATTTTGCATGTTACTTTAACAATACATAAATATTTGTTAAATAAAAAAAAAAGAACTCTCATTTGTCAAAAATAGAATTATTAATAACGAGTTAAGAAACATGTGGTTCCTATAGTTCCCTTGGTAGGAACTAATAATAAAACAAGGAAGAGATATAATAAAAGATATGTATAATAAAAATTCAAATATTAAGAATTAAGATATATGAAGATATAAAATATATAATAAAACAAAAGAGATGTTTTTGCAAAAGTTAAAAAGGTTAAAAAAATTGATATAATTACAAAAAAAATAAAAATTAAGAATTCCATATAGTTGATTCCCATGTTTGACACATGGTTTGAAAAATACATAGAAAATATTGAGGCCTTTTCATATTATATTCAATACGCTTTCAATTAAACCTAATTTGACCAAATTGCTTTACAATTTTCTCTTTCAAAATTTGGTAAATTAATAAATTTTAAATTATTATAATTCTCTTCACTATAGATTTTACACAAAGGTTTGTACTCTTCTATAAAATTTTCATGTAGATAATTTATGATAAATTTTATTTTATGTGTAAAATGTAAGTATAGTTCAATTTCTAGATGATTTTGATGGGAATAGATTTTGTAAGCACAATGATTTAATAAAAAGATTTATTTTTAAATATGCAATTATTAAATATACTAGTTTATATATCTCAATATTAATTTATATAATATACTAGAGAGAAATCTCCATTAGTGATGTACTCAGGAAAGCACAATTGTCTGCTCTATGTTACAAAATGAAAAAGTATTTTATCACTTATGTTTGAATATCTACCGAGTATATATAATTTGTAAATAGAAAATGGTTGCACATCAAATTAAAGCAAGAATCTGTTATAAAAATTGAACAACTCCCATAGGTTATCCCATTCAAATCCCATTCAAAACTACGTACTAACACGAGTTTTCAAAAAGTAAATATTAAATTTGTTAATAATTAATTTTAATTTATTTAGGTATTGTTGTTTATTTTATAATATATTTGTTATATGTTAATAAATTTATTTATTTTATCTTAAATAATTTTGCATAAATAATTAAAATGAAATTTTCTAAAAAATGAAAAATATAAAAATTTAGAAAAAATAAATAAATTTACCTTCCTTCTATATATTTATCTTATAAAATAAATTTTAACTATAATAATTAAACAATCAATATATCTTCCTCCTAAACATTTATCTGAACAAATAAAATGAATCAATATTAACTAGAATAATGAATTAATAAATATTTATCTTAAATAGTTGATTTCAAATATCAAGTTATTTAAAAAATAGTTATTATTTTATTATAAATTAATAATTTCTATCTTTAATTTTTTCATAATTTTTGCATCTTGAGAAGTGGCAAAAAAAAGTCAATAAAATTGCAAAATAAAAATGAGTTATATGAATGACATTGCAATTATTATAAATTAACATTTTTAACTTTAACTTTGTCATAATTTTTGCATCTGGAATGTATAAATATTAGTTGACAAGTGGCAAAAAAAAAAAGCCAATAAAATTGCAAAATAAAAATGAGTTATAGAAATATATTTATGAATGATATTGTAATTATTATAAATTAACATTTCTAACTTTAACTTTGCCATAATTTTTGCATCTCAAATGTGTAAATATTAGTTGAGAAGTGGCAAAAAAAATGCCTAAAAAAAAGCCAATGAAATTGCAAAATAAAAATATTATACTCAATTCCGCATAATCCACCCTTATCGCCTAAAATTTTTTAGCCAATAATATTCAAGAAAAATAATTTTGAAAATTAGAAAAGTTAAAAAACATGCATTTAACTTTAGAAAAAACTTCAAATATAATGTATAAAAGAAAATAATTAATTTTGATTGGTTGAAGTTCAAAACATTAATAACTAGTTAGGATCTCACTGTGCCTATAGTTCCTTTGGCAGGAACTAATAAAATAGAGTTTTTAATAAAATCCCTTCCCTTTTCTTTTAAAACACTACTAACAAGAATACTTTTAGATTTAATTTAATCCTCCCCCCCCACTTTATTTTCTAGAATACCAATATAAATTAAATTGAATTTATACTAAAAACCAAATCAAAACCTTTTAGTAATCTTGAAATTTTTCAGATGATGACAAGTCATGTTTTTATTTGTTGTGTCTATTATGTTTTAGCATCAGTGTTGATATAATAACAATTTAATAGTAATCTTGAATTTTTTTAGATGATAACATGTAATATCATAAACAAATTGTTTGAATAATGTGTTAGGCAATCTATTGATAGACCTAATGAAGGATACTTATAAGCATGATATAATGATTTTACTCAAATGAGAACAATAGCATGGGTATATTAGGTCACATCATCATTTGTAGAATGCTCATCTAGGACTGCATCAAAAACAAATTCATGCTTCTCTACATGTGGTGCGAAGCCCACCTGAAGGAAAACATTTTTTTAAGTCATAATACAACATTTTGGTCTCTAAGCTAAATGCTACTATTTAATTGATTTTAGAATATAGAGCAAACTAAGTTGCTCAAATTCACTATGTTATCCAATACATATAATTTTTGAAATATTTGGTGATGCCTTGTGTTCTAATCAACACCTCATTGTTTTAAACCATACACTATTTTCTAAGTTTAATTTAGTTGAACTAAAAATCAAACCGAGGTGCCCAGTTTTGCTTTAGTTTCATTTTCAGTTTGTCTTTAGTTAGGGTGTATTCGAGTTAGTTCTAGTTAGCTTTTTATTAGATCCACAATTATAGGAACTTGGATTTCTATAGAACTCTGGTTCTAGATCATTTATAGGGATCTATTTTTTATGTAATGTTTGTAAGAAAATATATATACTCTCAGCATGGATTTTCCTACTGGCTTTGTGAAGATATAAAATTGCTGATTAATCAAAGGATTATGCCTATTCTTGCATTCATCTAAATTCGGTATCATGGTAATGGTATGATTGTTTCATTTTAATCTAAATTGATGAATTAATGAAATTTTGTGAACTTTATTATGGAATTAAGTAGGTTTTGTCTTAGATCTATGATTGCTTGATGGTGTTCTAATTTGATAAAATCTAAAATTATATATATGTTTTATTTCCTCAGAAGATTGCATCACTGTCAATAGTAAATGTGTGAAATGTTATTTACTTTAATGGTGGTTTGAGAAGATTTTGTTTATTTTCTCAGATTTGATTTGTGAAACAATTCGTATCATTGTTTGTTAAATTAAATTTATTTAACTTCCTTGTTACCCTATCTGTCTTTTGAACTTTATTTTAAATCAAGTTTGGAATTATTAAAAGAGCATGGAATTGATACAAATCTGCTATATATCTAAACATGCAAAGTGTTTATTAAATTGTTAGAATCATTATTTTGAAATTTCATGTTTTAAATATCATTTTTGAAAAAATCTAATAACCAGATCCCCTGCAAAATATGTTGACAACAATTATTGTGTTGTCCCATGTAATCAAGACCTTACTAGAAAGGAACCTTGGAATATTTTGTTTACTTTTCAAGAGAAGCAATAACCTATTATTTCTTAGTAAGTTGGAAGTCTTAAAACCATCCTAAACACATCCCTAAGATGTCAACCCTTCAAAAAGGTTCCTTAATATGGAAAAATAGGAAACTAGGTAGTACTTTGATTAAATATAGCCTTTTATGGATTGTGGGTAAGAGAGATATTGAAACTAGTAAAAATAGGAAACTAGGTAGTACTTTGATTAAAAAATGAGAGGTTTTTGGCTTGAATAGATATACTATTTACCTTCAAGATGAAGATTCTAGTAAACATATTCACATATTCTTTTAGCTTGCCCCCTTTCCACCTTTCTTCTTTATTTATGGTGTGATTTGTAGGAAATCTCATGAAATAATTTTGAGGCTATCCAAAATTCTCTTATGTATCATTTGCAACCTTCTTTGAAGTTAAAATCCTTTACTCATTTGCATGATATTATTCAATGGTAAAACAAGGCATATAAGTCAAATTTGGGGTAGAGCAAAGACCAATCTAAAAGAAACCTATAAGTTTGGATTCAATATATTATCAATTGAGTGTTTGGTGGAAATTTAGAGTTCTAATGAAACGTAATATTCCTATATATTCTCCTTATTTTTCCTCTTCTAATAATAACCCTCAAGATTATCAACTTATGCAAAGGAAATTCCCTTTTGTAGGCTTGGTTAAAATTAATGTTGATGGTGCTTCAACATATAGTGATCATGATGGGAGGTGTTTTTTGTGATCATGATGGCAGATTCAAGTTCTATCTTGTAGGTATTCTTAGCCTTGGTTCTAATAAGACGTACATTTAATAATTAACTCTATCTATCAAACCAATATTTTATGAAAGATTATTTTATAAATCTAAAAATATTTTCTATTTTTAAAAATATATTATTAATATATATTTTACTATATAATTTTTAATCTTCTTCCAAAAGATGGCCTAGATGCATGTGGAAAAAAAATTTAAAATGTATTTTGATCTCTACATGTATTTTTATAAAAAATAGTCTTGATAAGAGAATCATAGTTTATTATAATGTTTTTGGATTTAAGTGTATAGTTATTTTGAGTATTAAATAATTAAGTAGTTAAATTTAATAATGATATTTTAGTTATTTTAAAATCAATTAGTATAATTCATAAAATAAAATATTTGATAATATTTATTTTTATAAATATATTATTATAATTAGTTTTGTTTAATTAATTATTGTTAACATAATTTAAATAAATAAATATTTCTTAAAGTGAGAAATTAAAACATAATTTTAAATAAATAAATAAATATTTTAAATAAATAAAAATGGTTCTTAAAGTGAGAAATAAAATAGATATATTTATATTAAAAATTAATGATTTTATTTTTCAAAGGCTATTCAAATATGATTTAATTTATTTCAATTAAAGAGTTATTTTTAATTATTCAGAATTATTAAAATATATTACTTTATTTACATCATTTATTTACTTAAAACTATTTTAAGATATTTTACTTGCTATTTATTATTGTTATTGGATTATAGAATAAAAATATAAATTAAAAAAAAATTGAATAGATGGAAAGGAAATCAAAATAAGTTTTAGATAAATAAAAAAAGTAATTATTAAATAGATATGAACTATAATAAAATATTAAATAACATAACTTTTAAGTAAAGACCTTACTACTTCAAATTTACATGTTAATTCACATAATAGTTGAGTTAAATTCATTTTACAATTTAGTAATCAAGTTCTAGCTTCTTCGCCTTGGTTGTAATAAGACATACATTTAATAATTAACTCTATCTATCAAACCAATATTTTCTAAAGATTATTTTATAAATCTAAAAATATATTATTAATATATATTTTACTATATAATTTTTAATCTTCTTCCAAAAAATGGCCTAGATGCATGTGGAATTTTTTTTAAAATGTACTTTGATCTCTACATGTATTTTTATAAAAAATAGTCTTGATAAGAGAATCATAGTTTATTATAATGTTTTTGGATTTAAGTGTATAGTTATTTTGAGTATTAAATAATTAAGTAGTTAAATTTAATAATGATATTTGTAAAATTAATGTTTTAGTTATTTTAAAATCAATTAGTATAACTCATAAAATAAAATATTTGATAATATTTATTTTTATAAATATATTATTATAATTATTTTTGTTTAATTAATTATTGTTAACATAATTTAAATAAATAAATAGTTCTTAAAGTGAGAAATTAAAACATAATTTTAAATAAATAAATAAATATTTTAAATAAATAAAAATGGTTCTTAAAGTGAGAAATAAAATAGATATATTTATATTAAAAATTAATGATTTTATTTTTCAAAGGCTATTAGAATATGATTTAATTTATTTTCAATTAAAGAGTTATTTTTAATTATTCAGAATTATTAAAATATATTACTTTATTTACTTAAAACTATTTTAAGATATTTTACTTGCTACTTATTATTGTTATTGGATTATTGAATAAAAATATAAATTAAAAAAAATTTGAATAGATGGAAAGGAAATCAAAATAAGTTTTAGATAAATAAAAAAAGTAATTATTAAATAGATATGAACTATAATAAAATATTAAATAACATAACTTTTAAGTAAAGACCTTACTACTTTAATTTACAGGGTAATTCACATAATAGTTGAGATAAATTCATTTTAAAATTTAGTAATGTAAATTAGTGTGGGAAATAAATAGACTAGTGAAATTAAATTTACTTAAAGGAAAAGGAAGTATTTTGGAAATTGTGATAATGGAGCGGGAAAATCGCAACTATGATAATGGAGCCGGGAAAATCGCCCTTATCGCTCAAAAGTTTTGAGCCAATTACATTTCAAAAAATTAATTTTAGATATTTGTTTTGTTAAATATTTTGCATATTTACTTTAGATTTATTCAAATATTTGTGGAGTAGAAAATAAATATGAATTATCATTGGTTTAAATCAAAGTTATTAATAACTTGTTAAAGAAGAGGCATGCCTATAGTTCCTTGGCAGGAACTAATAAAAATATAGCACAAAAGAAAGAAAAAATAAATTTATAAATATAATATAAATGAAACTAAGCATAAAAAAGATATTATTAAGCAGTCAACTTAAATTTGTATTTATAATATTTCATAATAATTTGTGGAATCAAAAATTGAAAAGAAAAAATGAAAACAAATATTAAAAAAGAGGGAAAGAAATTTGTGGAGCCATGTGGCATTTTTAACATTATGTAGCTGTTGCTTATTTTCAGCCCCCTTTTTTTTTCACGGCTATTATTTTCAATTCTTAAGCAGTAGCTGTTCAAAAAGATTCCAAATTATCTTTTTCCTATAATTATTTTTTTTGCATTGGAACACTCTAGCTGCTTAAACTGCTTAAATTTAAGCAGAAAACATGCTTAAGTAGCTGCATGGGGACATGGGGGTTAGCTTATTTTGGCTAGCTGTCACTGCTCAAATTTTTTAGGAGTTATTTGTGGGGCTGGTGGCCCTATGAATTTTAAAAAACATGCAATTATTATTTATTTGTATGTATGAATGAAAAATTGGAGGCAAATGAAAAAGACGAAAAGAAATTTATGGAGCCATCTCACAGCTTTTTCAATATGCAACCACTTATTTCCAGCCCCCATTTTTCACAACTTATTTTCAATTCCTAAACAATAGCTGCTCCACCAAAATAGGTAAGATTCTAAATTATCCTTTTTCCACAATTTTAAATTTGCACGGGAACACTCCGCTTAAATATAAGAAGAAAATGCACTTAAGCAGCCGCATGGGGACATGGGGTAAGCAATAGCTACTCCACTAAAATAAGGAAAGATTCTAAATTATCCTTTTCCCATAATTAAGAATTTGCATGAGAACACTCCAGCTGCTCAAATTTAAGCAAAAAACAGCCTTAAGCAGCCAAAGTGTGATCTGACCTCTTATCTATCTACAATTAAGGTTTGGAGAGGTGAGTTATCACACAACTTGTCCAGTGAGAGGTGTCCTAAATTTGAATTTTTAAAGATTCAACCAAAACTTAATCATGTTATCTCTAATAATTGAACAAAAATATCATTTGTTGTTAGAACAATATCATATTCTTATTTAAAATATAACTTATATGTAACCAATATGATCTCAACATCTTTTGGTAACCATAAATCTTTGTTATCTCTAACATTTATGTCCATCATAAATGGATCAATAATTGAACACAAACAACAATTTGTTGTTATAAAAACAACACATTATTTTTTTAAATACAACTTATATTCAACTCTAAATGATGATAAAACATTTTGACAATCTTTCACATTTTATGGGAAAATACAAGGTATTTATTGTGGTCACCTTTTATATTTGTGATAGGACAAAATATCAATATGAAGTACTCCAATGCATATACATTGCCACCCAATAGTTGTACAGATATAAGAATACTCTATGATAATAATACTTGTTTAAATGAGCACCTTTTTTATACACTTCTAGTGGATAGTTATCATATATATTTTTTTCAGACTGCAGGAATTGGGTAACACGACCCCTTATAAACTACAATGTGCCTGGTAAAAATTTTGGTCTTTTTTATAATTTTATTTACATGTGGACTGATTATTGACTATATATAGTATAAATATGTTGCAAGACTAAATCTTATATCCACAAGTACTATAACATTGATTGGACCCTGCCCAACTATTGGTCTATCTCTCCTACTCATAATCAACACTAACAACTTTAAAGTCACAACTATTAGTGCTATATTATTGTTATAAATATTGGACACTAAATCAATAAATAAATAAAAATATAATTTAAATAAAATAAAATAATTTAAAAGATTAAAATTTATGTATTATATATAATAAATAAAATAATTAAAATATTTTTACATTCTATATTAATTTTTATTTATTTCTTATATACAAAATAAAATCTAAAATATTATTAAAAACAATTATTTAAAAAAAAAACTATTATAAAAAAAATTAACATTAGCTAAATCTTTAATTATTAATCTATCAAATTAAATATATAAAAAATATATAAAAATTAATGTTAAAAATGAAAGTTAAAGAAAATTAAAAAAATATAAGGGAGGAAACAAGAAAATAAACAGAATAAAAATGAGCGCAGTTACCATTAAATACGGATGGCAGAATGGATGGCAGAATTTACGGAATTTATAGAATTTGCACAGGCGAGAAAAACAAGGAGGTAACATCCATGCCATGCATCCATGGCCCGGTAGAAATTGTTGCCTCTATAGCCTTTGTTTGCATCCATGGCCTGGTAGAAATTGTTGCCTCTATAGCCTTTGCCCATGGATGGTGTCTCCCTCGATTCTCTTGCCATCCATATTTATTGGTGACTGCACAATATTTAATGGCAATTCATGTCATAATTGTTTTTAATCTTCTTTAAATTTTATTTTAACTTGTAATATTTTTATAAGTTTTATTTTTAACATTTAATTTCATTGATTAATAATTGACGATTAGTTAATGTTAATTTTTTTTATAATAGTTATTTTTTTTAAAATAATTTTTTTTTAATAATGTTTTAGATTTTATTTTATATATAAGAAATAAAGAAAAATCAATATAGATTGTACAAATATTTTTATCATTTTATTTATTATATATAATACATAAATTTTGATTTTTTAAATTATTTTATTTTATTTAAAGAGTATTTTTATTTATTTAAAAATTATTTTATTTTTGCTATTTTATATTTCCTTAAAGAACTATTTTTATTTATTTAATTTTATTTACTTGTTTTAGTTTTAGTTCTTAGGTAAATGTTAAAACTAAAATATCCATTTTTAGAAATACTTAATTATATTTATATAATGTCAATTTATTTTTTAATATTTTATATAATACAAATTTAATTTTAAAATATTATATTTATATTAAAAATTACCAAATAAAAATATAATGTAAGATATGATTAATATAAAATATAATGCAACACATAATTATATATAATAATTAATATATTAATTTAATTCACATATTATATAAAAATATATTATGTATTTTATCTAAAATTAATTCTTAAATAATAATTGTGGGTGGTAGGGTAGGCCCCCACCCCCCTCATCAAGTTCCTTCTCTTCATTCATGAGATCAATGGAAAACCTAAGGAAAATTACTAGTTAACAAAGAGGGAGGAAATGGGGTGTCGGTTGGGGAGCAAAAGGTGGCAGCACAGTGGTAAGGCCACATCACCTCAAGCATTATCCAAGTTGTCGGGGGGATGAAGAAGGCAAGACACCAAAAGTTTAGCAGTCCGCCAAATTAGGGGAGACCTCAGTGATGCCAAAAGGTGTTAATGATACATGAAGCCAAGAATAATCAGATCGACATGTAGGGTATGCCCATCATGAAAATTTAAGCAAATTGGCCGAGTGGCAGAAGTTGATCTTCACAAGGAGCTAGCCGAATTAAGGCTGAAGGCTGTAGGACAAAATTTTTATTGCAAGGATAGAGTGCCTTGCTTAGCCATCATTTCATACTCGTGCGTGGGGGCTTGGCCTTACTATATACGGGCCTTTTAAAGGTGGACGGATGACGGCATTTTCATAGCATGGTTTTCAAAATTTGGTTTGTTTGTTGTCTTTGTACAGGGAACTGTCGACCAGAGGGCTACAAATGGCGAAGACGAGTAGATCAAAATTCATCATCTCCATCTCAACGGAGGGGTTGGAAAGTTTCGGTGTTGACACTCCAGTCTCCTTGGTGGCAACAGAGAGAAAAATAGCATTAAGGGAAATTACTGATCAAAGGCTGAAGAGAATCCTGCTTGAGGATGATCCCTTGACAATGTTAGCAGTTAAAATAATATTAGGAAAGGGCCACCTGGATAGAAAGGAATTTGCGAGGGATAACACACACATTTCTTCTCGATTCTTGGCTGTAATTATGGACTTGGAAGTCCCAAAGGTGGAGGCAAAGGAAATGATGGAGCTTCTTTTTCGAGGAGACCTGTTAGGAGGGCTAGAGAAGACATTGAAAGCATCCTTCATGGGTAAAGGAATCCCGCGCCCCTTGGACCTAGAACTTCTTTGGGAGACGGATGAGGCAGTTAAAGTATATCCCTTCATTCTAGACCTAAAGGGACTAGAGCTTATGAGGCACAGAATGATCTTGGCCATGGCAGTCGAATTCCTGAAAAGAAAGTTGGGGTTGGTGACGGAGGAGGGGATGGAATGGGAGGAAGATTTCACCTTGTTTGCAGAAGTAAATGGCTTCCTGTGAAGCTTGACCTCAGTGTTTCAATTTTTTGTGTTTAAAATTATAATAGGAGATGGTTTTTTGAAGTTATGCAGTGGGACTGCAATTTTGGAGCCGGTCGTAGCATGCTCCTGGGCTGGTAGGTCTAGATGGTAGGTTTAGATTTCATGGAAAAATGGTTTCTCCCGCTATGCAAACGTAATGTATATTTTATGAAATTTAATACAAATCTTAACCTTGTGTATCAAAAAAAAAATCTTAAATAATAATTATTATAGCGCATCTAATCAGTTCTAATGTAAATGTTAAAACTAAGCTATTCTATTTATCTAGAAATAGGTTATAGAGGTATATGTATAATTTTAAATATATATTATATTTATTTCATGTGAAGCATAGATAGTACCTTTATTCTATTATACATATATCCTTACAATCTAAAGCATTATACATATAAGAACAAATATATCTTTCATTTCTAGTATATTCTTATATCACCTTTTAAATAAATAAAAATAGTTCTCTAAATCCATGTATGGATGTCTAGTGCATCTAATTAGTTCTAAGGCAAATGTTAAAATTAAGCTATTCTATTTATCTAGAAATAGGTTATAAAGGTATATGTATAATTTTAAATATCTATTATATTTATTTCATGTGAAGCATAGATAGCACCTTTATTCTATTATACATATATTCTTATAATCTAAAGTATTATACATATAAGAACAAATATATCTTTCATTTCTAGTATGTTCTTATATCACTTTTTAAATAAATAAAAATAGTTCTCTAAATTCATAATCTAGTATAATTCTACTTTATGCTAATGTGAGAATTAGTTGAAATGTATGATGCATTATATTTTATATTAATTATATATTACATTATATTTTTATTTGGTAATTTTTAATATAAATATAATATTTTAAAATTAAATTTGTATTATATAAAATTTTAAAAAATAAATTGACATTATATAAATATAATTAATTATTTCTAAAAATGAATATTTTAGTTTTAACATTTACCTAAGAACTAAAACTAAAACTAAAACAAGTAAATTAAATTAAATAAATAAAAATAGTTCTTTAAGAAAATATAAAATAACAAAATTAAAATAACTTTTAAATAAATAAAGTGGGTGGTAGGGTCGGCCCCCACCCCCCTCATCAAGTTCCTTCTCTTCATTCATGAGATCGATGGAAAACCTAAGGCAAATTACTAGTTAATAAAGAGGGAGGAAATGGGTTGTCGGTTGGGGAGCGAAAGGTGGTAGCACAGTGGCAAGGCCACATCACCTCAAGCATTATCCAAGTCATCGGGGGGATGAAGAAGGCAAGACACCAAAAGTTTAGCAGTTTTCCAAATTAGGGGAGACCTCGGCGACACCAGAAGGTGTTAATGACACATGAAGCCAAGAATAATCAGATCGACACGTAGGGTATGCCCATCATGAAATTTTAAGCAAATTGGCCGAGTGGCAGAAGTTGATCTTCACGAGGAGCTAGCCGAATTAAGGCTAAAGGCTATAGGACAAAATTTTTATTGCAAGGACAAAGTGCCTTGCTTAGCCATCATTTCAGACTCGTGCGTAGGGGCTCGACCTTGCTGTATACAGGCCTTTTAAAGGTGGACGAATGATGACATTTTCACAACATGGTTTTCAAAATTTGGTTTGTTTGTTGTCTTTGTGCAGGGAACTATCAACCAGAGGGTTACAAATGGCGAAGACAAGCAGATCAAAATTCATCATCTCCATCTTAGCGGAGGGGTTGGAAAGTTTTGGTGTTGACACTCCAGTCTCCTTGGTGGCAACAGAGAGACAAATAGAATTCAGGGAAACTACTGATCAAAGGCTAAAGAGAATCTTGCTTGAGGATGATCCCTTGACAATGTTAGCAGTTAAAATGATATTAGGAAAGGGTGTAATGCCCTCAATTTTACACTAGAATAAACTTAAGGACAAAACACAAATTTCAAATTTTAGCCATAAACACTAACACAATTCCCAAAGATTGCTTCCTACACATGAACCTCATGAAAGCCTAACAAACATTAGACCAATAATTAATAAGGACATTGGCCATCAACACAATTGAGTTGAAAATCAATGTCCAATTTCAAATGGAGATATAGAATCTACATCACCCAGGTAGGCTTGATTAATTCAGCTAACTCATCAATAAACACAGACTTAGTTCAAGTCACAAGTTATGCAAATAATATATATGTATCAATAGTAACTTAAATATTTAATAAGAGGACAAACCTAGGGGGCAGACCTAATTCCTCGGGGGCTCGTCCCTGACGGCCTTGCCTACGTATATACTTCGCAGAGGAACCGCAGTTCGACAACTAGACTTCAACCATCTCCCCCATGGTTGGATAACAAAGGAATACAATCACAGAGTTAAAAAGGATGGTTTCACAACAACTTCCAACACAAACCACTAACACCTCTCCACACTATAATAATAGGTAATAATAGATCAAGGTCAAGGGTTATGACTGGACCCACATATAGGATCTACCAAGAATCTTCTAAAACAACTAAATAACACATGCAATTCTCATGAACAACCAAACTAAATCTTCAACCCTTATATTTGACAAAAATGAGAATAAAAGAACATAATTTCTTACATGGTAGACTTGAAGCTATATATATCTGAATCAGTAATCACAACTTTTAACATCTTTGAAGAATAGATTTATCATACTGGTTCAACTCGCCATTAATTTCACAATAAAAACATAGAAAAGACAACCAAGTTATTAATTTCACAATAAAAACATAGAAAAGACAACCAAGTTAATCTACATGAGCTCCTCTTGCTATAAAGGGAAAAGATGGGTAAGAGCAATAGAGGGGTTTATCCTAATATTAACACCTTCCATGATTATCATTTAATGATCACCAAATGATATACTTAGGATTCAATGTTACAAATTTTATGCATCATGTCTATTAACTATATTATAAATATATAATCCAGAATTTTATCCTTATATGCTTAGTCATTAAATTGAAAATTGATTGGAATTCTATATCACCTAGATAGACCATAATGAGCTTTATGAAATGACTACTATCATAATAATAGAGAACTCAAATGTTATCCAAAATGATAGCTTGATTACACCAATTATTAGGGACTTTGTGTAAGACACACATTATAATTTTAACTTAACTCTTTCTAACCAATTGATAGCAACTTTATCATTATAATAAGAATGTATTAAGATTAGATAAATACATAAATAAATAAATTATGTTTAAGATAATAACTCTCATGTTTTTTTGATAATGCATGTGAGGGTGGTAATCCACCAAGAATATATATATATATTTCAGCAATCTTCAATAATGTTAAATTGGACACTCAATTTTCATACCTATGAATTGATAAGTGAATTCAATGTTCTCTAGAAAGCATAGTTTTGCATAAAACAAAACAATTTGTGGCTTATCCTAAAACAAACGTGTAAGAGAGAGCAGGGAAACCAATACTTCATGTTTAATCCTCAAATTCCCAATATAAACTTTGTTACCAAATATACTTTTATATAACTATTTATTTATCTAGTTGTTTACTTACCCTTATATTAAGTTTTATTTTAGAAAATAATTTAAAAATGATTATAAGAATAAAGGCATGGTATAATATTTCTCACATATAAACATAATAATATAATTCCCTAGAGAAAATAAAATAAAGGGAATAAAGTGATATGCTTTAAAGAAAAGCTAATAATTAAGTTTAAGAGAAAAAACCTCTTCCTTTAGAATATGGGAATATATTCCCATCTACCCTATTTAGGGAATATCTTAACCCTAAAGATTTCCACGTTGACCTTTTTTTTGTTTTTCTTTTAGAATAAAAAAATAATAGCATCTTATGAGGTGCCATCGTGGGGCCTTAGGCGGAAGTTCTCCCACATCTCATTCGTTGCTGTTATATTTTTATCTTATTTTATTTTATTTTATTTTTCTTATTTCGTCATTTATTTTGTCATAGCTTTTAGCTCCATGAGATGCTCTCATTCCAAGTCAATGGTATCAATACCAAACGGTTCATATAAAATTAACACAGCATTACAGTTGAATCCCTCTCAGTTCTGAATTTGTAAAAAGGATTTGATTGAGTAAATGAAACAGGAAAGTAGTTTTGAAATGAAAGAACAGATTGAACATACATTTTGAAAGGATATAAACAATTACATCGAATGGGGATCTTTCTGCAACATTAGGTAAAGGGAACACAAAAAGCACCAGACATAAGTTGCTAAACAGTTTGTTATTATTACAACAGCCATGCCTTCTAGCATTACAAACTGTTGATTTGGAGATTTTAACATTGACCATAGCATTGGAAATTTCACAGAATCTCTAGAAAAGCTTATTCTAAAATTGGCGAAGCAGAGAATTGTTGATATGGATAATCTACCCCTCATGGAGAGTATTCAATTTGCATCTAAAGATATATATATATATAAATGACTAAACCGCAAGCAATAAATTTATCATATGATTTACTGATATAAATTTTCTGACAAATGTAATAGCTTTTCGTGCTAGAACTAGGACATTAAGGAATGTACAACCAAAAAGAATCAGGAATATGCTCAGCTGCTCTTCCTATTCATATGTTTAAAATACCCAATACTGTGCTCAAGGTGAGTGTGAAAAGGGAAACAGCTCTCGAGCCCCTCATACATCTATGACAGTGTTTGGGTGTTTGGATATTTGGCATAATGATGTTACATTGCATAACCAGAGTTCAAATGCCACCTACCTTTAAACCACACATTATTCTGAAAGCTAAATTTTATTCCTACATAAATTTTAAGATAGATAAGTAAATGATACATTGGGTCCAGTTCACTGTAGCTAGGCTCTGCCAAGCAAAAGATTGTGTGGGTGGCGTAGCTGAATAGTTTTCTCAACTACAATATTCAAAGAGAGAATCACTTTTTTTTTTCTTTTTCTTTTTGCAGAAATTTATGCTGAAAAATTATAGAGAATATAAGAATTTGAAGAATGACAGAAACAAGAATACTTGGACGAGAACTAGACTGCTGGACCACAGGTGAAAGACATGCACACTAAATAGAACCATTCAGTCACAGCAAGGTCTTAAACAACTAGTTTAAAATCTCTATCAGAACATGGAAATAACGCAACGTCCTCAATTCTTACTGAAGGTAAGATAAACACAGTACCCACTATGGGTTTTGAGTTGTATTACCCTTACATGATATTTCTCTTGAAATGAAAAGCTAGCACCGAAATACACAAAAATAGATTTGTTCGATTAAAAGACTTATCTGGAAAACTACATCTGATCTATTTAATAAATGTTGTTACAGGAAAAGCATCCCATAATCTTCATAAAACAAAGATAGGAATACACATGAATCTATCAATAGGAATTAAAATAAAAACTTTTGTGCGTATATGCAACCTACATACTTGGCAATGCTAAGAAACCCCTTTGCATTTTCAGAAGCTCACGTCGTCCCTCCACCGGAAAGTACCCAAAACACCAACACTTCACATGGAGCTACCTCCCACGCATGCTAGGCAAGGCTTCAATTTAAACTGGTAGCAATTATGTCCCTGCTGAGCCTACCCCTTTCAATGACAATAAAGCAACATATAGACTCTCTGGCATTTTCCTTAGTGTTTTCTTTACTTTTCTATGTAAATATTTGAAATGAAACAGCTAAGCGCTCCAATCTTCCTTAGCTCGGCCTCCCCACAGATCATCACTACCCACTTCTCTCCATATTCGAAAACTTTCTTCCTCTCAAAACCTCCTGAGAGGAGATTCCCACTCCCGTCTATCTTGAATCCTCCTTTTTTTTTTTTTTTGTACCTATCGTTCCTTGCCTAAGACGAATGTCGCTATCCTTGGGTCCCTCCGCCTCATAATTATTTAGCCTCTCTTTTTCCCTTCGGTTGGTAGGATCTCTGTCACATCTTTATTTTTAGATTTTAATCTGCCTAACAAGCACTGACCTAGATGGTAAGATCGCTTGACTTCATTCCCCAGATGTCATGCGTAATAGATTAGATATAATGATCAGAGCAATGGACTAGACTAGCAATTGGGAGAGGTTGGTAACACAATAAATTAAGGGTGATCAGATGTCCCATCTGCCATGCCGATTCAATGCTTCTTATCTTCAATATTTATTAGTATGGTTGTTAGCATACAGAACACTCAAATTTTGGAGGAATTCGATACACAGTCATGTCAAGGTCATGCAAGATATGATATAGAGAACACCCTTAGTTCTAAAAGAACGTTAATTTGAATATCTAAATATTATACATCTTAATTTGTTATGCCTACCAATGTTACAAATATCAGCTTATAATTATTAACATATATGTACACCTCTAATTGTTATTTGGTAAGAATTTAATTTAAAACTCATGTAGATAGATAGTGCAACAAAAAGTCAAAAGATCTATGTTCCTCAAATTTCATCTTTATATGATTTGACTATTGAAACATTTAAGGTTTGTACCAATTTATAGTGTGTCTCAACAATTTATTTTGGTTACTTTATTCCTCCATTGGCCTATAGGTAAATCACTTTAACTCCTTCCAAAATAATAAAATTTAGATTGCAATTGCTTGGGATTTCAAAAGAGTAAACCACTAAAGTAAATTGGAAACTAATTTCTTCTAACCTCAATCTTTAGTTGATATATAAAATTGCAAGTTTGAAGATTTAATCCTAGAGTTAGGAAAATTGATTAAATCTTACTATTATTATTATTTGCTTGTGTTCGTTTAAAATACTCTATAGATGTTAGGAAAACAATAAATTATAACTAAATAATTTTACAAAGCAACTATATAATCTAAACAAGGAGTGTTAGGCAAGTACATTAATGTAATACAATTTAACTCAAACCATGCTCTTCCACAAAATAAATTTAGTTAACAATAGTTGATTTACTCGATCTGTTAAAGTACCATAGAATTTTTTTATTCTTTTATTTATTTTAAATTTCACCGACACATTTAATTGTAACTATTTAAGTTATTTTTTTTTGTAATTCATATTAAACCAATATCATAATCCAATAACTACATGTGGAAAGATTAAGTCATTGCATGATTCAACATAGATATATAATAGCTATCATGATTAATTTCATTATGATATAATAATTAAAATATCTTTAGTGGTAAGCATGCCTTCCTATAATTGGAAATGTTAATATCACACACCTATCAATATAGGAACCTATTTGTTGGGGATAAACCTTGAAATGGTAGAGATATGGCTAAAACTAGCTTGAATAATATAATATCCATAGCCAAAACCATAGAACCAATGCTATCATTTAAAATAAAACTAATGCACGTCCATAACTAAAGAATGTGTCTACAACCAATCGAATATGCTAATTTTAAGATACCCTATAAGACCTTCATTATATAAATATGAAAATGATGTTGAAAAGCTCCCTAATAGGTGGGGTCTCACAAAGGGACACCTGAATTGAAAGGAATTTGCGAGGGATAATGCACACATTTCTTCTCGGTTCTTGGCCATAATTCTAGACTTGGAAGTCCCAAAGGTGGAGGCAAAGGAAATGATGGAGCTTCTTTTTCGAGGTGACCTGTTAGGAGGGCTAGAGAAGACATTCAAAGCGACCTTTATGGGTAAAGGAATCACAAGCCCCTCGAACCTGAAACTTCTTTGAGAGACGGATGAGGCAGTTAAAGTATATCCCTTCATTCTAGACCTAAAGGGGCCAGAGCTTATGAGGCACAGAATGATCTCGGCCATGGCGGTCGAATTCCTGAAAAGAAAGTTGGGGTTGGTGACGGAGGAGGGGATGGAATGGGAGGAAGATTTCACCTTGTTTGCAGAAGTAAATGGCTTCCTGTGAGGTTCAGCCTCAGTGTTTCAATTTTTTGTGTTTAAAATTATAATAAGAGATGGTTTTTTGAAGTTATGCAGTGGGACTACAATTTTGGAGTCGGTCTTAGGATGCTCCTGGGTTGGTAGGTCTAGATGGTAGGTTTAGATTTCATGGAAGAATTGTTTCTCTTGCTATGCAGACGTAATGTATATTTTATGAAACTTAATAGAAATCTTAACCTTGCGTATCAAAAAAAAAAAAAAACTTTTAAATAAATAAAAATACTCTTTAAATAAAATAAAATAATTTAAAAGATTAAAATTTATGTATTATATATAATAAATAAAATGATTAAAATACTTGTACAATCTATATTAATTTTTCTTTATTTCTTATATACAAAATAAAATCTAAAACATTATTAAAAAATAATTATTTATAAACTATATTTTTATATAATATGTAAATTAAATTAATATATAAATATAATGCAATATATAATTACTATGTATATTATCCAAGTATTATATATTAATTATATATTACATTATATTTTTATTTTTATTTGGTAATTTTTAATATAAATATAATATTTTAAAATTAAATTTGCATTATATAAAATATTAAAAAATAAATTGAGATTATATAAATATAATTAATTATTTCTAAAAATGAATATTTTAATTTTAACATTTACCTAAGAACTAAAACTAAAACAAGTAAATAAAATTAAATAAATAAAAATAGTTCTTTAAAGAAATATAAAATAACAAAAATAAAATAATTTTTAAATAAATAAAAATACTCTTTAAATAAAATAAAATAATTTAAAAGATTAAAATTTATGCATTATATATAATAAATAAAACGATAAAAAATATTTGTACAATCTATATTAATTTTTCTTTATTTCTTATATATAAAATAAAATCTAAAACATTATTAAAAAATAATTATTTTTTAAAAAATAACTATTATAAAAAAAATTAATATTAACTAATCTTCAATTATTAATCAATGAAATTAAATATAAAAAAATTACATGTTAAAAATAAAATTTATAAGAACTAAAATGAAATTTAAAGAAGATAAAAAAAACACTTAAGGTAGTAAATGGGGGAGAGTATGGCGTGAATTGCCACTAAGTACTGTGCAGTCACCAATAAATACGAATGGCAAAGTTACAGAAGGCAGAAAATACGAATGACGAGAGAATCGAGGGAGACAGCATCCATGCACCGACAGAAGGCAGAAAATACGAATGACGAGAGAATCGAGGGAGACAGCATCCATGCCCCGGTGCATTCCTGGGGCTGGATAGCCATTGCCGTCTTTGTAGATGGCTTCAGAGCGAATCGACGATTTCTAATTTTTTTAATATTTCCTTAAAAAATTAAATAGCAGTTCATTAAAACCAATCATATATGGGTACGTTGGTGTGGCGCTCAAGCGGGGCTGTGAAATGTGTATTTCCTAATGTATTTTAAATTTACAATTATCTATTGTCCAAAAATTAAGCTTCTTCTTCTTAATATAAATATTTCTGTCTTTGGAATATTAATTGGAAAGAATAAAAAAAATTAAAATAGAGAAGGAATCTTTTGAATCTATAGATAGGGTGTATGTATTTGTTCTCCTAAAGATTCTACATGTTCTAGTATTAGAAATAATGCTTATTCTTATATTTAAAAAATTAGATCAATATGAAAACCATTTAAAAATAGTAATAATAAAATGAATTATGGTGGAATAAATAGAAAGAATATAAGAAGAATCTATCCACTAGCAAGAAGCACAACAATAAGAATCACAAGAGATGTATTGTAATTAGCATTCACAAAATCACTGAAGTGTCTCTCATATCCAGATATGGCAATTTTGATCATTTCAATATCAACCTTAATGTCATTCCAAGTAGAAGTTGAATTAGCCAAAAAATCAACAATTTGATTTTCTTCCCTTCTAACTTATGGTTCCACTTAATAACATTGAAACAATGAATGGGGATGTTGATTTCTTTCTTGAATTCATTCAACTACCATTGTTTAAAGTGAGAGGACTTTCTTTTGAAATGATCAACCAAGATTTTAGTCATATTCTAAAATAATATTAGTCAAATGTCTTTGCTTGGCATGTAAAATGTCTTTGACTAACCAACACGAAGACTTCTTGCAAAGTAGAACTTGACTCTACCATTATGTTCACCACAAACACCTCTCATGCTAGCATTTTCAAATTGTCTTTTTAAGCACCATCAACATTGTTTTTAACGAAGCCCCAAGGAGGGCATTCCCATTGAGTAAGTTGATAGTCTTAAGGGTTGTTATTAAAAGAGGCAAAAGAGGGAGAAGTTATAGGAATACAAAGTCTTATTAGAACTCTAAATTCCTATTGAGAACTTGGTTGATTAACTTGAATCCAAACTTGATAATTTTCTTTTAGATTGACCATTATTTTACCCTGAACCTGACTTATATGCCTTGTTATACAATTGAAAATCCTTTAATTTCATTCCTACCAAATATTACAATAGATCAAACTACAATTGATATCATGTTAAAGATTAAGGGATTTTAGCTTCAAAGAAGGTCATCACTGATTGATAAGAAAGACTTGGATATACTTAAATTATTCCAAAAAAAATCTAACAAATCACACTATAAATGGTGAAGAAAAGTGGCAAAGGGGTAAGCTAAAAGAAGATGCCTATCAAACTCCATCTTGAAGGAAAATAATATATGTTTGGACCAACAACCCTTCTTTTCTGAAGATTATAATGATGAAGAAATTTATCTAAATTTACAAGCCAAATGAAAGCATAAACCTTTGGGCAATATTTAGGATGCCAAAATATTTTCCAAAGATTGGAATTCATAAACTTCCAAGTTATCTTCCAAAATATTTATATAACCAACTTGCACAACGTAAATCTTGGAGCCTTCCAAACCCTATCCAATAAAATTTGGATGTTTACCTAAAGAGAACTTTTAAGATACTAAAATATGAGAAACAATTAATGAGGAGAAGGAATTGTTGACCTAGTCAACGATATTTAGATTTTCATTTCCAAATCTTTACACCATCTTGCATGACTACATATTGACAATTAGAAATATAAATCTAGCCAACTTCAATATTTTTTTAATTTTAGGAGATTAGAGATATATACTCTAAGAGGGCTATGTTGGTCTCATGCATCCTTCCAAAGCGAGCAAGGTCTCCAAAAAGGTCAAATCTTTAATCAAACTATTACCCAATTGTTACTACTATTTACTATTACTATATAGGGTAAATGTAAATGTAATTTGAATTTTGAATAAGAATAAATTGTGTTTGTACTTTGTTAGGAATGAATTATGAATGAATGTTATTGCATTTAATGTTATATAATGGATGCATATATATGAAATAGATGGTTATTGAATTGGATATTCTAACTATAGTGAAATATTGTGTAATATATATTTTATTGAGCAGCTGACTACCGTTTGAATGTGTTAGTTGGATGCAGGTGTGTGTTCAATCCTCCAGGTGAGAGGGGAAGTATCACTCAGGAGAAGACCTTGTTTGGGTAACCAGTAACATAACCCAACTGAGCTTACACACACGCTCACAGTAGAATGGTTGAGCCAAGTTAATATGTTGGGATTTGGCAAGTCATTATTAGTATGATGAGTTTGCACTAGTAAGGGTCTTGATTATTGTTGAATGCATGCTTGCATGATGTTATATAGAGCTTATGAGTTATTCCTTATATTACTATGCTTGTATTGATGAGGAGAACACATGTGGAATGCATGTATATGTATACATATGCATGTCAACGATAGACCATATGTATGAAGAAACATGTACATGAGAGTACATAGGTAGGTGTACCTATGCATGCTTATGAACAAGTTGCTTGTGAGCATGGAGCTATCGAATGGACAATACGACACAAATGTGTATGTGTATAAATACATCACACGTTTGTTTCCTATCAAAAAAAAGGTAACTGTGTATGTGCTTGATGTGCAATTGAATGTGTATGTATATATATATATACGATATATACATATATCCATATGTATACATGTATCAATACACACGTATGTTTGGCAAACAGACATTCCTATACAAATGTATCAATATATGTACATGTATACGCATACATTACATAGAGGAATATATATATAAACATATACACAATCGATATGTAATTATTATTACTATGGGAATGTTAACTAATTCATATTCATTTGTATATCAAATGTATACATACTTTATTAATATGAGATATATATATATATATATATATATATATATATATATATATATATATATATATATATGTGATATTATTGATATATATATATATCAATAATATAAACATATAAATACATATACATATATATAAAATAATATAAACATATAAATACATATACATATATATATAAGTGATATTATTGATATATATATATGTATGTATGTATGTATGTATGTGTATATGTACATCTATGAATATATATAAATATATGCTTGTAGGTCGATTTACATATGTAATGCTTAGAGGTCGACTTATATATTCAACATAGAGGCCGATTTATATATTAAACATAGGTCAATTTATTGATAATATATGCAAACCTTTTAAAGGCTGAATATAACATATATTGGCATTGAATAAAGGTCAAATTACATGCCATGTATTACGTAGCAACAAGGTCAATATGGAAAATACGCCATAGTCGACACTATGGAAATGAGTCTATATTATTTAAACAATGAA
>VDFB02000008.1:147878022-147920723 GCA_007258455.2 Sequoia sempervirens
TTTCTTTTATTTAAATTTACTGCAAAAAAATACTATGAAGTCTACAACTTCACATGTACAACCGAGAGCAATAAAATTAAACTATTTTTCATGAGCTATTGTATTTACAGGTGGTGAACTTGATTTTTAGTTGATTTTTTCAAACAAGGCATCATCTACACCATTTTTGAAGTGGAGTAGTGTTATTTTTGTGCTTGTTTGGAGGAACAAAAGGTCTTCAACTTGCAATATGGATTGAATTTTTCAAAGGAGGCATGAAGAAAACAATTTTTAAAGTGGAAAGTTGCTAGTTTTCTACTTGTTTTGAGCAACACCAGAGGAATAATTTTGTCTTAATAGGTATTCAACTTCCAATTTGGATTGAATATTTTGAAGAATTTCACTATTAACATTCATTTGTGCTTGAGAATTTTATAATCATGGGAGATGAAGCTCGTAATAAGAGAAGGAATACATTGACTCCTCAAGAAGTCGAAGCAAATAGAGAGGAGAGACAAAGACAAAGAGAAAGAAGAATGAGAATGAAATCACTGAATGATGGTGGAGCAACCAATTCCACAACTATTGAAGATGAAAACATTGAGGATACCATGGTTGTAGATGAAGCTAATTTGCAAGGAGTCAATTTGGAGAAGAATATGATTATACAAACAAGTCCTACTATGTCTTCAACCTCTTTGAATACTTCATGGAGAATGTTTCAATATGCACAAATCCGTGTATCGCCTTCAAATCCACATGTTAGTGAAATGGTAAATTTGTATGTAGAAGTTTTACAAGATGTTGGACTTAATGATGTTGACATTGATGATATCTCAGAGATAAATTTTTATACAGAATTTGTTGAAAACAAAAAAGAAAAATCTTTTGTTGCAAATGAAAATCAGAATGATCATTTTCTTGAAAATGAAAACAAAACCTGTATTTTTGATGAAAATGAAAACCATTTTGTTGATGAAAATGAAGATGAAAATGTAAATGAAAATGAAGATGAAGATGAAAATGAAGATGAAAATCTAGAATGTGATGTTGAATTTAATGAAAACACTTTTTTTAAAATTGGAAGTGGTGTTTTCAATAATCTTCCTGGTCAAATTTCTTGGAGCCAAATAAGAACACATGCAAATAAAATATACACCAAATTCTTTTATTGTAAAAAATCTGCATTTCAATGTCAACCAATGATGCAATTGATGAGAATGCAAAAAATGAGGAAAGTAATGAAAAGGTTAGGCTTTTATGTTAAACCAAAAAGAAAATATCAATCATTAAAACATGTTATATCTAATGTTGCTAGTGCCATTCAATCTATTGGGAAAAATAGTCGATTTAAAGATAAAAGTGCAACAAGAAGAGCTATAACAACTGCTATAGTTAATAAAGAAACTTTGAATAAAAGAATGGTAAGCAATATTAGTGAAGTTTTAAAAATACATCCTCAAACATTGCTAAGAGTGGCAAAAAGAAGAGAAAGTATAGAAATGATCCTATCAATCAATGTTGGAGTCTCAGTGGATGACTACCAAGGGTTTGATATAAAATTGAATGTTGTTCAAATCTTTGATTGAAAAAATATTGGCATGATAATACTAGGGTTTCATCTAATGCTAGAGATAAGTTCTTTTGGGAAATTAAGGGTGGGGTCCAAAGTTCGTGATCCTCATCTAAAACACCTATTAGATACAATACAAATTAAATTTTATAGAAAATTTTGTAGCTATTAAGTGTTACCTGGTAATATTAAAATAAGTCAAAGGTCTTTTGAAAAATGTAAACCCCGGTATGTAAAAATTAATAAGCAACGAATATCTTGTTGTTGTAAAATACATGTTCAATTTCGTTATTTTTATGATGTTTTTCGATATATACATTGTACCTTGCATACTAACATGATTATACAGAGGAGGGTATTGATATGCCACCAAGAATAGAAGAGAGTTTATTTCAGGTTTGTTTTGTGAAAATCTAATGATAAATTATTTTATTTAAGTTCTTTGTATTTCTAGACAATGCATTAACTGTGGAAATCTTTCATTTTTAAGAATTTGTTTGCATGAAAGTGTTGATCATGATTTTGGACAAACAATTAGTAGATGTCAAAAAGATTTAGGAATGTTCACTATTCTTTAAAAGATGGAAAATAGGAAAGCTGCCAGGAAGCTACGTAAAAAAGTTAGTGCATGCATTCATGAGTGAATTTAAGAATAAAATTGTACCAAAATATGTCATGCACTCTCAACATGCTCGATGGCTTGATGGCCAATTTCGCGCATGTAGAAACACATTTCCAATTGGTACTATACTTTCAGTGGTTGATTTTGCAGAGAATTATACTCTCACTCCACAAGAGGAAATTCAATCTCAATATTATAATTCAGTGCAAGTAGCTATGCTTGTTCATATTATTTATAGACATGCAGATGATAGCACTGAGGATGATAGAAAAGTTTTGAGGGAGTATCATTTTTATTTGAGTGACAATCGGTTACACTCGTCAGAGTTTGTTCAATACTATTTCAGTAGATTTTATAGAAATTTAAGAGAAAGAGGAATCCAGATGAAAGAACACCTCATATGGTTAGATAATTGTACAGGGTAGTTCAAGAATGCTCGAATGTTCTATTGGTTAAGTAGGGTTCACAAGAAACTTAATGTCCAGCATATATGGAGTATTTTTTAAGTTGGGCATGGTAAAGGAGAACATGATGGAGCTGGTGTGTGTGTCAAAAGAATTATTGCTAGAGAACAATTAAAATTTGAGGATTCAGTAAAATTTAAAGGTGCATGTGATATTGTGGATTGGTGTAATAGAATATTATCTGCACCTAGTTTGAGTGATTACTCTATAGTTCATTGATTCTTTTGGTTGGTGGAAGAAGAGAACATTGTACCTAGAGTTGATTGTGAGACAATCAGTGGATCTACTAAATGGCATTCATTTAGGAGTGCGACAACAAGCACATGGACTATTTGGACAAGGGAGCTTGCATGTTTTTTCCAGTTTTGTATCTCAAGAGATTGGGAAGCATGTGAAAGTACAAAATGGGTTGAACAATGGAAGCAAAGATCGTTGACACCTGCAGAAGCACATAATCAATATGAAATAACTATTGAAGAAAATGATCAAGTGTTTGCATCTGAAGATTATGACCATGTTTCAGACCTTGTACAAGAAGGTAATTTTAATTCAATTTATTTCATTTTATTTCTCTTTATTAAGTTATTTTGTAATACTAAATTATTTATATGGATATGCACAAGTTATTAAATTGAATTTTGTTGGCAGGACATGTGTATGTTGTTATTGCACCTGAGGGGAATGAAGAGCAAATAGAATATTGGTTGGCTCATTGTGTAGAAACTAAACATAAGTTAATAACACCTCGAGAAGATGATGATTGCTTTCATTATCCAACAGGTACGGTGATCCCATTAAGACACCTCCATAAGCAAATTTTGTTAACAAGTTTTAGATCCCCTTAAGCAATTTTTTAGAACAAGTCTTTGATCCCCTTAAGAAAATTTTGAGAACTTATTTGATGATGGTTTTTGAACATGTTTTCCAATAGGATCAGTGGTGGTTGTTGGCACTTGGCTACAAAAATACCCGAGAAGAAAGAATGGTCTACCACACGAAGACTATGAAACACATAAAAATATATACATTATTCACATTTGGTGGTGGCAACAAATATAAAACTAGAGCGGTATCATGGAAGACCTTCAAAAAAAGTGCTATGGTCAATTTCTATGGAAGAGCATGAGGCAATCATAGATGCATTGCAAAAAAGAGAGGATGCATATGGTACAATGGAATAAGTAAATACAGGTAAATATAGTTTTAGTTTTATTTTGTCCTTTTAAATACATTAAATACATGTTTCGACATTGGTCAATTGTGTTATTAGTTGAAATTAATTTAAATTGTCCTTTTATACATCCTTAAGGCATAATCACAAAAAGGATCTAGTCCATGCAGATTCAACCTAGACAACATGGAATACTTGGTAAAAATAGGTAATTATTAGTTAAATTATATTTAAATATATTTTTTGATTACATATTGATATTCCTTGTACATTAATAGTTAAAATTAATTTATTGTCATTTTTTGTATCCTTAAGCCATCATTGCATTGATCTCATACTTTGAAACAAAAAGGAGAGGATGCCTGGATTCAACCTACAAACATGTGTGGAATACTTTTAAATGCATGTACTTGAGTTATGTACATATAGATAGTTTTATTTAAATTAAAATATGTATGTTTTGATGATTTCATTGATATTGCTTGTACCTTTTTGATATCAGGTGGTGTGAAGACCTACTACATTCTAGCCACAATTTTGAGATGTTCTTGAGATGGCATATCCAAATTTTGTAAACATTGTTTTGAGATGACATATATGTACATACATACTTACAAAATTAAACATACTCTATGTACTTCTATGTATCAAATCAATATTCTATATATTTTGTTTGTTAAATGTGCATGTTTTCCTACTTTGAAACTTTATGTCTAATTGTATAATCACTAAATATCATGCATACATTATTGTTAAATCAATTATATCCTCAAGATGTTGTATTATGACCCCTTAATACATCCCCTTAAAAAATTCTATTATGACCCCTTAAGACATCCCCTTTAGACGTTATTATGACCCCTTAAGACATCCCCTTAAGACGTTCTATTATGACCGCTTTAGACATCCCCTTAAGACCCCTTAAAAGATCCCCTTAAGATGTTATATTATGACCCTTTTAGACATCCCCTTAAGACCCCTTAAGATGTTCTATTATGACCCCTTTAGACATCCCCTTAAGACCCCTTAAAACATCCCCTTAAGACATTCTATTATGACCCCTTTAGACATCCCCTTAAGACCTATTATAACCCCTCTTAAGACATCCCCTTAAGACATCATTATTTGTTTTGACAACATAAATTAGTGTTAGATGTTATTATTTATAGAATTTATTAATGCTTTTATTCTCTAATCTTCTATGGTATTGTTTATTTCTTAAAATTTTATCCTTTTTGGTATATAAATAGATTGCTTTTGTTTGTAAATTATGATTTATTGACTAATTATTGATTGACGTGAATTGAATAAGTTCATTGAGTAATTATCACTATTTATTAAATGTACATATCATGTATGAAATCACTAAATTTATAAAGTATAAATATTAAAATGTCCTATATTAAT
This sequence comes from Sequoia sempervirens, assembly GCA_007258455.2. Taxonomy (NCBI): domain Eukaryota; kingdom Viridiplantae; phylum Streptophyta; class Pinopsida; order Cupressales; family Cupressaceae; genus Sequoia; species Sequoia sempervirens. Next base: position 147,883,239 of record VDFB02000008.1, read on the forward strand.
ATCATGTATGAGATCACTAAATTTCACATTAATGTCCTATATTAATATCATGTATGAGATCACTAAATTTCACATTAATGTCCTATATTAATGTCCTATATTAATGTCTTGCCTATGAACATAAAATGCATAAATGTACATGTGTAAATTAAAATTTCAAACAATAATAAAGTCCATAATTTATGTAACATATTAAGTGCATGAAACCAATATATTAAGTGCATGAAATAAAGTCCATAGTACAACCCGTGAACTAAAGTCCAACTAAGTACTTGAGCCATGAAATATAAAGTCCAACAGAGTACATGAGAAACAAGAAATATAGTCCATGAAATAAACAAATGTAACACATAAAATCACCTATTTCTAGGTCATGTACTGTCTCTATAATCAAGAGACCTCTTCACACCATGTGAACTATGTGGATGACCCGAAACACTCTATACAAGAGAAAGATGAAATCAGATGTAAGACAATGAAAAATGATTTAATGACAATTTAATTTATAATCCATCATATCTGGGTCTGGATGCTCTGGTGCACCTGAAGCAACCTCCAAATTCTCTAAATCAATCTACATAAACAAGACAAAGACATTTTAAATTAGATGTACAACTCTACAATTAATTTTTTTTATTTCAAATTAATTTATAATTTATCATATTTTAATTGTACTGTATTCTGAGGTTGTGCACCAGGTTCTTCTCCATGACCTATCTGCACATGCTCAACTACTAGATGTGTCTCATGCTATAAAAGAAAAAGAATATGTAACAAATCTCATATTATGTATATATTCAATTTAAAATTTAAAATTTAAGTTATATTCAGAATATGTAATTTATAATTGACTTTAAATATAATAAAAAATTTAAATTACCATTTGATCTATAGCCTGCTCTACTTGTCCTCCTAGTGGTGTAACTATGTCTGGGTCAGGGTTGAAAGTTGCACTAACAAAGTCCTACAAGATCAAAATTAAAGCATGTACAATTGAATTAGGTTTATATATATATATATATATATATTCAAGTTTGCACATTTTGTGTAGAAAGTTTTGTAAACAACTTGGAAATCAATGGCCTCACGAGTAGTTGCAACATCAAATGTTTGCCTGATGCCCATTCTTATTGTGGTATCAACCTAGGCATACATGTACATAAACATTTAACGCTTATAATATTTACAAGTGTACATGCATGCATTTCATATATCTAGTGAATTCAAAATTCATAAAATTTTAACTATACTAATGTGAACTTTAAAAAAATTTAAATATGAATGTACCTACCCCTAATCTATGACGCCCGATAGTGGAGGAGTGCTTAACAATCCCTCAAGAGGAATCGACGTGGATGTCGATTGACTCGCCTAAACCAACATAAATATTTCAAACATATATGTCATTCAATTATAAATTTAAAACTCAAGTTAAATTTATGATTTCATATATAATTTTAAAAATTGAAATCAAAATACCCCATAAGGGTTGTCGAGTACGACCGGTGTCGATGTATGTACTCGTGGAACAGATGATTTCCCCATCGTTAGTGTCATTTGTACAACAAAAAATTTGATTGTTAAAATGTATTGCAAACTTTTATTTGATATATGCATCCATCAAAATTCTTATAAAATGAACGTACATCTAGATGCATATTTATACATGTGTCACAGTGTCCTTAGGGTGATGGTCTACTATAAGAAACTCTACAAATGAACTGATGCAACCAGATGAACCACTAGAATCTCCCCATCCACCTGAACTAGGTGTGGCCTAATCAGGTCCATAGCATACTTGATGACAACTAGTAGATATATGGGGGATGGGCCTCAACACTCCTGGAGTGGTACTTAGACCAGCTCTATAAAAAACTCCTCCATCATCACTGTCTCTATGCTTCCCACCCGCCATCGCAAAAGCATGCTAATCAAGGTCTCCTGCAAGTGTACTAAGGGAACCTAATGTTGAGACCAGAGCTCGATGATGTACAGGTGTGAGAATGGGAGGAACAGGAGCAACAACAAGGGGTTGCACATGCACGGGGCATTGGTGATCAATCCTTTCCCATAACCTCTGTTGTGGCATGCTGCCACCAACACCCTGAAATGATCTAAAATCAAAATAATTGGGCTTTTGCCCCAAAACAAACTGTACATACAGTTTTCTCAAAAAATACAATGGGCACTCCCAATTAGCATGTGGGGGACTATCAAAAACCATATACCATCAATCCTAAAAATGTGCACTCATCTACGGATGTATGCACCACCTCATGGATATTATAGATTTGTTGGGTGGAATGGGTTGTCTAGTAATGGGGTCAAGAAAGTAGGGGGCTAGATGGGCTTTTATTATTTTAAGGTCTAATATTTGTTTGTAAGAGAGACCATCAGAATAAAATTGTCTCATTTGTTCTCTCTCTTGTTGATGCCTATCAAGATCAAAATTGATCACCCTGATAGCATCAACAACGTTTTGCATCGCAGATGCAAAACGTCTCACATGTGGTGGAATCAATTCTTGACTCTGCATAACATTGATTTTATTTTGTAAGGATGCAACTCGATCATTTATACATGCTCTCAAGAAAGCCTCGTTATATGTGATAGGTGTTGGATGTGGCATATTAGGTGGAGGGGGAGGTGGAGGTGTAGGGGGAGGGGGAGGTGGATGTGGCTGTGGATGAGGTGGTGGATTGATGATATCATCAATGTTAAAATCATCCATGATATGAGATATAAATTTGCACCTGAATTAAATCATACAAAATAGGATGTGCATACATATATTAAGATCATATATTTAATTGAAATAGGATGAGCAACATATATATTAAGATCATATATTTAATTGAAATACACATATATATACATTGATTGAACTTGAGCATGTCCATACAAAATTCAAAATGTAACATGTACATGTACATTTAAAATAAAAAAATATGATGCATAATTTGCATGCGTACAAATCATTAAACTAAACTATGTACATACATACAAATTTCAAAATTTAAGAACTATTTATGCAAATTTTTAAAACATGCACATACATACTAAAAAATAAACTTGAAACATTCACAAAAGCTGATTTTATGTCTAACACACACATAATCACAAATATATATATATATATATTACAATTTTTCAACAGGAGAAATCATGATCTAGTAGATAGTCATAAAATATATAATATTATATAGTATTCATTATAAGTTCATAAATTCCACCAAATTCATAAATCCATGTCACTAAAAATATCCATCTAGAACCAAAATCATAAATTCATGTCACTAAAAATATCCATCCAACCAAATTTATAAATTCATCACACAAAATATCCATCGTTCACCAAGTTCATAAATTCATAACTATTTAAGATCATTGCCTTAATTTATAAACTATTGTGGCTCTCTACTACATCTCTTCATTTATTTGTGTTTTCCTTTTTAGAATCGAAAGTTCTCCTCTCCTCTAACCATTGTCGATGCTCATTTAAGATCCCATCCATAGCCCTGACAACATCAACAAGGGTTTGCATCCTAGATGCAAACATCCTCATAGGAGGTGCAACACATTCTTTATTTTGAATAATCTTGATTTGATCTTGGACGGTTCTACATTGGCATTGATTTGTGCTTGCAAACGAGCATGTTCACTGATTTAAAGTGGTGGAGGTGGGGGGTTACGAGGTGGAGTGAGTGGAGGTGGAGGTGAAGGTGGTGGAGATGGATGGCATGGAGGTGGATTGCGAATATTATTGAATGGATCCATGTGATCTTTAAGATATGAGTGAACCTGCATTAGATTTGTAATTTCAAGATGTAAGATACATGTTTAGGAAATACCTTTAAACCATTCAATATAAATGTCCTTAAATAATTGAATACAAATGATAAAATATGTAAGCCTCATTTATGTCTAAGGCACATGTTGAATGAAAATACAATTAACTATTAATATTATATAATATTGCATGATCTTATTATTGTTAAATTTGGTTGTCTTGGGCAACTTTGATCACCAAATTTTAAGAACTTCTTTGATCCCCTTAAGAAATTTCATATTGGGACCCCTTAAGAAATCAAATTACGATTTAGGGTGACAAGATGACTTAAGGGGATCTATGTCTAGTGAGGTCCTAGGAGAAAATTGCATGGCTCGAGTGAATAAAATTTGGCGAAGTTTCCCAAGGCAACCAAATTTCATTAAGAGCCTTTAAAGAAAAAATGATGGCTTTAGGGTTTAGGGTTTAGGGTAATAGGATAGCTTAAGGGGATCTACATGTAGTAAGATCCTAGGACAAAGTTACATGGCATAAGGGAATGAAATTTGGTGGAGTTACCTAAAGCAACCAAATTTCATTAAGAGCTTAAGAAAAAAATGACGGCTTTAGGGTTTAGGGTTTAGAGTTTAGAGTTTAGGGTTTAGGGTAATAGGATACTTAAGGGGATATATGTAGTAAGATACTATGAAAAAATTACATGGCATAAGGGAATGAAATTTGGTGGATTTTCCTAAGACAACCAAATTTCACTTTAAGGTCAGGTAGGACAAAATGAATGGTTTAGTGTTTAGGGTATAGATGTTAGAGCTTGGGGTTTAGGGTTTACAGAACTTAGGGTGAAGTTTTGGTGCCCCTTAGAATATAATGAACTTGCAAGTTAGTGAAGAATATTTTCTTGTGGAATAGTTGATTGAGATATATTCTTGTTTCAATTGACCAACCTAGATCATGAAATCTCATTCATATTATAATCTTGCACGATCTTATTATTGTTAAATTTGGTTGCCTTGGGCAACTTCACCAAATTTTAAGAACTTCTTTGATCCCCTCAAGAAATGTCATATTGGGACCCCTTAAGAAATCGATTTATGATTTAGGGTGATAGGATGGCTTAAGGGGATCTAGATGTCTAGTGAGGTCCAAATTTAGTCATACTGTGACCTCATTGGTTCCATCTAGTCCTGGGTCAAAAGTGTTTACACCTCTAATAAAAAAAAGTATTGAATGTTAAAAATGAATCAATCTATACATATCACAAAACTAACATACATCTATCAAAACAAGTAAAATTTTCCTCCTACATTAGAGGATATCAAAATAAATATGAAATATTTTAATAATTATACTTGTAATAACTTATTAATAAGTTATATCATACATAATTTTAATCACATAATAAAGGAATAAAATAGAAGATACAAAAATAAAAAGAGGCTACTCACATGGATCTTGATCCTTCTAGGAAGTGCCTAGATTGGTGTATTTCATGTAGGACTCTATGTAGGTGTTGGGACCTTCACCTCTCTCCTTGTATATTTCCAACAATCCCACTCACTCCCTCTATAGAATTTTTTCCTTTGTTATTATCTAGTTCTTTTAATCTTCTAAATTAACCTCTTATTTATAGGAGCATAATATGAATCCTCCTCTTCTCTCTATTGTAATAATAGCCTAGTTCCTCCAACCTATCATCATGTATCTCCTCACTTTCTCATGTAATAGGTTAACCTTAGGTGTTAAATGGTTCCATCTTGGTCTCCTTATTGATGCATTTCTATCCTTCCACATAAATCTATATAGTATCAAAATATAGGTAATTTTATGGTTATTGAATCTCTCTTAATTGCTAAAGAATCCATTATGATTGAGGATGGGTGGATTATTATCTAGGATCACATCTTAAAAATCCTATAGAGATCATGGTATGTGTTTCTTAATACATATATTCCCATACAAACCTCTTTCCATGTATTATCAACTCTCTTGTATAATAGACACCTTACTATATTTAAATTTCATATGATATATACCCAAGTGTTTCCAATTGGAATTGCTATAATTATACTTTTACTGTATTCTAGATATTCATAATAGTTTTCATTAATCTACCAAATAGACCCATTCTTGACATTGAACCTACATAATTTTAGGTATGTCCAATGAAAGAAACTTTACCCATAGCACTCTCACTCACGCTCTCCTATCTTGTGGATATAATAGAATAATTTTTTCTTCCAATGATTTAGATCCCTAATGATCATGTCTAAGTGTCATAGAGAGTGATCATCCACTCTTCATAAACTTGTAGAAACCAAAAGGTTTTATATTATGTGTTCAAATAAGTGAAAACATTACAAAAAGCTCTACTGAATGGTGAAAACAAAGGGTTTTTAAGGCAACAAATTTTCATTTTAAGGTCCTAAGACAAAATTCAAATGCTTTAGTGTTGATGGTTTATATTTTACAGTTCAGGGTCTAGGGTTTAGCAAACTTAGGGTGAAGTTTGGGTGGCCCTTGGAATAATTTAGACTTGCAAGTTAGTGCCAATTGGAATTGATTGTACGTGCTTGGATTTACGAATTTGCTAACTAAATTTGCAAACAAACATTGATAAACTTTATGAATTTTAACTATTCTTTAACATATTGTTTTCTAATCTAATTATAATTTAACATTGAAACTAAAGTTTAACATATCGTTTTTTCCATACAATGCAAATAAAATTTAAAACATTTAAGCAATGCAAATGATTTTTTTTGAGCTCGAAATTACCTAGTTTTCAAAATCAAAATGATTTATTCGATTTCAATTTAGGGTTTTAACAAAAAAAATTGTTCCAATTCAATTTAGGGTTTCAATTTCTAATCAATTAGGGTTTTTAATGCAATTTTTTGTTTCAAATTAAACTACGGTTTTCAAATTCATTTTTTCATTTGATTTGAATTCAGGGTTTCAAAAAGCTTGATTAGGATTTCTAAATGCAATATTTTTATTTCATTTCAATTTCTAGGGTTTTAAAATGAATTTTTTATGGGTTTTCAAATTCTTTTTTGGTTTAATCAAACAATTTAGGTTTCAAAAGTTAAATTTTGTTTGTAAAACACAATTCAAGGTTCATTTTTTCATTTCTATTAAAAAATATTTAGGTTTCATTGCATTTTTTCATCTATTTTTACAATTACTCATTTCTACTATAACTGGGAAAAAAATGCTCAAAACATGAAATAAATTTAAAAAAATGCTATATTCACTTATTTTCTTCACAATTTCAATAAAAAATGGAAAAATGCAAAAAAAGGGGCATGGACGAGTACCTGGAGCTGTTTGTGGGGGTTGTTGTCACCTATACTCGAGATCCCGTCAACTGTAAAATGAACTATGTTTGTTTTAAAAAAAATAGCATTATAAAACGAGATCCCAATTTCTACAAAACGAAATCCCATTCCTTGTCCGTTGGTTTGAGATCTTGTAGGAAACGAGATCCCAATTTTTAAAAAGCAGGATCCTATTTCGTATTTAGGCTCAGGATCTCGAAGCTAAATGGGATCCCAATTTTTAAAAATTGGGATCTTGTTTTTGCAAAGTCGATTTCAATTTTTTGGCTAAGGAAAAAACTTTCATGTTTCATGGACTCAACTTTGTGCACTTACCCTACTGTAAAAATAGGTGCAGTAGTCAACTTTTCTTTAAGTAGGTAAAAGGTTACTTGGCACTTCTTTGTCCATTTAAACTTCTTCCCTTTCTTCTGTAAATAAGTGATCAGAAAGGCTATCTTGGAGAAGTTTGCAACAAAATTTCTATAGTACCCTGCCAAACCCATAAAACTCCTAACCTTATATACATTCTTGGGTACTGGCCATTCTAATATTGCCTTAATCTTAGCCGGATCTACTAAAATACCTTCTGCTGAAATCATATGTCTAAGATAATGTACTCTCTTTTGAAATAAGGTACACTTAGAGAGTTTTCCATACAACTTATGTTCTTTAAGTCTTTGTAGCACTATCTATAAATGCCTACAATGTTCCTCCTCATTCCTTGAATATATCAAAATATCATCTAGGAATACCAAGACAAATTTATCTAGACAATCCCTAAATATGTTATTCATAAGGTTCATGAATGTTGCAAGTGCATTTGTTAAACCAAAGGGTAGAACTGTGAAAGTTCATAATGTCCATATCTAGTTCTGAAAACAGTCTTAAAGATATCTTCATCTCTAACTCTCAACTGATGATATCCAGATTTTGGATCAATCTTAGAAAATGCAACAGCTCCCCTCATTTGATCAAATAGATCATCAATGTGTGGCAATGGATACTTATTATTTAGTGTAGCTTTGTTAATCATGCAATAATCTATGCACAAATGCAAAGTACCATCCTTCTTTTTCACAAAGATTACTAGTGCTCCCTAAGGTGATACACTTGGTCTTATCAACACCTTAGACAACAATTCATCCAATTGTGCCTTAAGTTCCATTAGTTTAGTTGTCATCATTCTATAAGGTACCTTGGAAACAAGTTCGAATCTTGGAACTATATCTATTGAGAAGTCAAATATCCTTTTCGGTGGTAACTCAGGTAATTCTTCTAGAAATACATCTGAAAACTTCCTTAAAATAGGATACCTCTCCATATCTAACTTTCCAATTTCATCCATTTCTCCATCTTCCATCTCTTGGAAGTTTTGTGATCCAAAGTTATCAAGATTCTCTTGTGAATTTGATACCTTATACTCTTCTAGCTTTTCCATCTTGATAGAAAAGAGTTTACACCCTTTCTTCTTATCCCTTAACAATTGCATTGCAGAGATATGACGAATCTTGACCTCCCTAGGTATCCATTGAAATTTCACTTGATTACCAAGATCATCTAGGAATTCTATTGTTTTGGCTTGGCAATCTACCTTGGCCCTATGTCTCCATAATCAGTTCATACCTAGGATAACGTCATAAGATCCTAAAGGTGCGACATATGGGTTCACTTCTATAGAAAAATAAGGTAACTCTATCCTAGCTTCGAACAAACATTGTTTCACCTTTGCTCTTGTCTGGTTTTCATACTCTACATCCCAAGACTTTGCCATGAATCCAAATTTTCTAGATATTTGCTTAGCTACCCTAGGTGAAATAAAATTTTGAGTTGTGCCAATATCTATAAGTATAGAAATGGGTAAGCCAAACAAAATACCTGGAGTTTCAATTGGATTCACTTGATACTCTTCCTTGCAATCATCCACGACTACATGCATCTTTTGTTGGAACATTGCTTGCTAGGTAGGTAATGGATTTCCATAAGATTGTGACCCCGAAGGATTATTAAGACATTAAATGGCGTAGTGGTCTCCTCCATAAGTGAAACATCTAGTAGTCAGTCTTATCCTCTTTGCAGGTTCTCCATATTTACCAACATTTCCACCATTATTGTTGGTATTTCCACTACTGGAACCATTCTTCCTACATTCCCTTCTCGACTCTATCCTTTACCCTTCTTTCTTGCTCTAGGTTTTCCAACCTTGCTAAGATTTGGTCCAATCTAGCTTCAACTCCTATCGATCCTTGCCCAACTTCTTGGCTTCCATTGGGATTGGTTTGTGTCCTTGCCATCTTTACAAGAATAGATTATACCTGAAGGTTCATCCATATTGGATTTAATCATGTTATCATTATCATATGGAAAACATTTAAATGAGCATTTAATCACACATAAGAAATTCCACATAAGACTTAAGCACAAGCTTTTTGATAAGCACATGATTTTATTAATTCACAAGGATCTAAATACCCTCTTCATTATATATAGTGACTATTTAGATAGTCAAGTGGAGAGTATCCATTGGATTCACTCTTAAACATGTAACTCATTGGGGTATCCTACAGATTGTGATTGTTTTCATCTCTATCTTTTTGCTCATCTCTTAATTGATCATATCTATCTTAGAATGGATAATGTCCTTTGGATTTTTCATTCGATACATAATTGCGAGGTAAATAACCCTTTGATTCTTTACTCGAGGACATTACAATTACTTCTACCATTGGAAGAACTCTAGGGTTCCTAAAGATAAATTCGAGACTAACACTCCCTTCTGAGGGCATATCATTGGAAAGTGATAAAGACTTAGACTTCTTTGGTGAGATGGAAGGTAAATAGTTGTATTGAGCCTTCATCTTCATCTTTCCCTTTACATTGCTAATTCGAGAAAGTGTGTGATTGAAGGTTTCAGTGTCGCTTAACCAGATGGCATTATCGTAGTTGGTACCCTCAATTGTTCAAACGATGGACTCTCTTTCCTTCTTGGCCTTTAGGTAGCACTCATTTCTGATTACTAACTTTCTAGCTGTTAACTTGAGATGCACCATCCTGGCACAAGAATTTCCAAACATTAGATAACGTTGGATGAAAAGTATGACGAGGTCATAGGTTCTAGAGCTAAACCTAGCAGCTTTGATACCATGTGTAACATGTCAACTATTCACTGAAGTAAATTTTCCTAAGTTTTCACTTTGCGAGTAAATAAACTATGTAAATCAACCATTGCCATAAAAAATTTCTTTATTTTATAGAGAAAAAATGAACAAATATGTCATAACAATAAACAACAATTCCATTCCAATATAATAATTTCATAAATTACAATATTCCAAAGAATGTGTACAAAGTACATACATACCTCAACCAAGCCTCAAACAATAGATATAGATAGTCCAAGAACCTCCTTTCAAATCTTGGTCTTCTTGTCACCTGCTAAGGAGGAGAAACATCACTCAAGCACTTTTTTGCCAACCACAGACTCATATGCGGTCCCTCACACATCTATCATTCAATAGATGGCCCTACCCTTCGATGGAGAGATTGGTAGAGTAACCATGTAACAACAACCAACTGAGCTTAGTGTTGTGTCCTACATGACTAGAACTTGTAAACCCACAATCTAGAACTAGCATGAAAATAAATGGATCATAGTGAATTGATAGTGGAGCCAAAGGCAATCACACTACTTTGGCCAAAGTGTTCTCACCTAGTACTTCAAGTGAAAGTCATCCTACTCACAAACACTACTCAAGCTCGATTTGACTTAATGCCACTATATTCTATGCATAGGATTATCCTTCAACAAGTAGTCTTTAACCCTACATACAACCTATTCCCTTTTCCCATAACTTAATGATATATCTACACATAAAGCATAAATACAAGTTACCCTCCCTTTAGCGGATAATCAAACCCTAGGTGTAACTTAGAAATTACCAATTATAACAAATAACTAGCTATGGATAACTCTTAATCTATCCTTTCTTAATCATATGTAGTATACAAATACCTATGACAAATAATCTCTCCTATTACAGAGTAAATACAAGCACTTCACAAAAAGCATAAAAATAGCTTTGTTTTCCTTTCCAAAGCAAATACTATATCTTCCTAATGCAATTATTCTCAATTAAACATACAAGACACAATATTTTATAAATATAAATAAGAGAAGACTAGATCCCCATGCATGTATATGCTTAATCCAATTGACTTTTCTATTATACAACCTTCCAACAACAACTCACTAGCTTCACTTAATTCTCCCAAAATAGTACTTCACTATCACTTCTCTCTCAAGATGGTAATATACAATCTTAAAGTAATTCTCACACCATAACTCTCAGCTCACAGAATAAACAACTCTCAGAAAATATGCATCAATATAAGTTTGCAAAAGAATGTGTTTTAAATAAGAGAGATTGCCTCTCTATTTACACAACAAAAAGAGATATTGTAGCCTATAAAAGAGGCATGCAAAATGATAGCTTAATCCATGCAAATCGACTCACTCAACTCAACTAAAAGGTGGCAAATAAGCAAAGAGTATACTCAACATATAATGCCACAAATCGACCTCTATGGTTGACAGCAGCAAAAGACTAGCTCATTCTGCACATGATCAAATGATGACAATCGAATTATTTCCAAAATGGACTTCTATAGGAAATAGAACTTCATAATTTGGCACCAAGTATGCAACCAACTCCCTATTTACTATGGCACGGTTATTCTAATTGAATCAGTCTACTGTTAACAAGCAACACCTTTCAACGTCAACTTAGTCATGGATTTGCTGAGAAACAGAGGTAAGATGAGTTGCCTAAGTGCTTAAATGGTGCTTTGACCAATTCTTGCATCGCTATTTACTTTCCCTATTTTCAAGCATTCATTAATACTTAATGAGGTGGCTTACATTCTATCATTTTATGCATTGACAACTTAAGTAATTCATTGTTTAAATAATATAGACTCATTTCCATAGTGTCGACTATGGCGTATTTTCCATATTGACCTTGTTGCTACGTAATACATGGCATGTAATTTGACCTTTATTCAATGCCAATATATGTTATATTCAGCCTTTAAAAGGTTTGCATATATTATCAATAAATTGACCTATGTTTAATATATAAATCGGCCTCTATGTTGAATATATAAGTCGACCTCTAAGCATTACATATGTAAATCGACCTACAAGCATATATTTATATATATTCATAGATGTACATATACACATACATACATACATACATACATATATATATATCAATAATATCACTTATATATATATGTATATGTATTTATATGTTTATATTATTTTATATATATGTATATGTATTTATATGTTTATATTATTGATATATATATATATCAATAATATCATTCTATATATATATATATATATATATATATATATATATATATATATATATATATATATCTCATATTAATAAAGTATGTATACATTTGATATACAAATGAATATGAATTAGTTAACATTCCCATAGTAATAATAATTACATATCGATTGTGTATATGTTTATATATATATTCCTCTATGTAATGTATGCGTATACATGTACATATATTGATACATTTGTATAGGAATGTCTGTTTGCCAAACATACGTGTGTATTGATACATGTATACATATGGATATATGTATATATCGTATATATATATATACATACACATTCAATTGCACATCAAGCACATACACAGTTACCTTTTTTTTGATAGGAAACAAACGTGTGATGTATTTATACACATACACATTTGTGTCGTATTGTCCATTCGATAGCTCCATGCTCACAAGCAACTTGTTCATAAGCATGCATAGGTACACCTACCTATGTACTCTCATGTACATGTTTCTTCATACATATGGTCTATCGTTGACATGCATATGTATACATATACATGCATTCCACATGTGTTCTCCTCATCAATACAAGCATAGTAATATAAGGAATAACTCATAAGCTCTATATAACATCATGCAAGCATGCATTCAACAATAATCAAGACCCTTACTAGTGCAAACTCATCATACTAATAATGACTTGCCAAATCCCAACATATTAACTTGGCTCAACCATTCTACTGTGAGCGTGTGTGTAAGCTCAGTTGGGTTATGTTACTGGTTACCCAAACAAGGTCTTCTCCTGAGTGATACTTCCCCTCTCACCTGGAGGATTGAACACACACCTGCATCCAACTAACACATTCAAACGGTAGTCAGCTGCTCAATAAAATATATATTACACAATATTTCACTATAGTTAGAATATCCAATTCAATAACCATCTATTTCATATATATGCATCCATTATATAACATTAAATGCAATAACATTCATTCATAATTCATTCCTAACAAAGTACAAACACAATTTATTCTTATTCAAAATTCAAATTACATTTACATTTACCCTATATAGTAATAGTAAATAGTAGTAACAATTGGGTAATAGTTTGATTAAAGATTTGACCTTTTTGGAGACCTTGCTCGCTTTGGAAGGATGCATGAGACCAACATAGCCCTCTTAGAGTATATATCTCTAATCTCCTAAAATTAAAAAAATATTGAAGTTGGCTAGATTTATATTTCTAATTGTCAATATGTAGTCATGCAAGATGGTGTAAAGATTTGGAAATGAAAATCTAAATATCGTTGACTAGGTCAACAATTCCTTCTCCTCATTAATTGTTTCTCATATTTTAGTATCTTAAAAGTTCTCTTTAGGTAAACATCCAAATTTTATTGGATAGGGTTTGGAAGGCTCCAAGATTTACGTTGTGCAAGTTGGTTATATAAATATTTTGGAAGATAACTTGGAAGTTTATGAATTCCAATCTTTGGAAAATATTTTGGCATCCTAAATATTGCCCAAAGGTTTATGCTTTCATTTGGCTTGTAAATTTAGATAAATTTCTTCATCATTATAATCTTCAGAAAAGAAGGGTTGTTGGTCCAAACATATATTATTTTCCTTCAAGATGGAGTTTGATAGGCATCTTCTTTTAGCTTACCCCTTTGCCACTTTTCTTCACCATTTATAGTGTGATTTGTTAGATTTTTTTTGGAATAATTTAAGTATATCCAAGTCTTTCTTATCAATCAGTGATGACCTTCTTTGAAGCTAAAATCCCTTAATCTTTAACATGATATCAATTGTAGTTTGATCTATTGTAATATTTGGTAGGAATGAAATTAAAGGATTTTCAATTGTATAACAAGGCATATAAGTCAGGTTCAGGGTAAAATAATGGTCAATCTAAAAGAAAATTATCAAGTTTGGATTCAAGTTAATCAACCAAGTTCTCAATAGGAATTTAGAGTTCTAATAAGACTTTGTATTCCTATAACTTCTCCCTCTTTTGCCTCTTTTAATAACAACCCTTAAGACTATCAACTTACTCAATGGGAATGCCCTCCTTGGGGCTTCGTTAAAAACAATGTTGATGGTGCTTAAAAAGACAATTTGAAAATGCTAGCATGAGAGGTGTTTGTGGTGAACATAATGGTAGAGTCAAGTTCTACTTTGCAAGAAGTCTTCGTGTTGGTTAGTCAAAGACATTTTACATGCCAAGCAAAGACATTTGACTAATATTATTTTAGAATATGACTAAAATCTTGGTTGATCATTTCAAAAGAAAGTCCTCTCACTTTAAACAATGGTAGTTGAATGAATTCAAGAAAGAAATCAACATCCCCATTCATTGTTTCAATGTTATTAAGTGGAACCATAAGTTAGAAGGGAAGAAAATCAAATTGTTGATTTTTTGGCTAATTCAACTTCTACTTGGAATGACATTAAGGTTGATATTGAAATGATCAAAATTGCCATATCTGGATATGAGAGACACTTCAGTGATTTTGTGAATGCTAATTACAATACATCTCTTGTGATTCTTATTGTTGTGCTTCTTGCTAGTGGATAGATTCTTCTTATATTCTTTCTATTTATTCCACCATAATTCATTTTATTATTACTATTTTTAAATGGTTTTCATATTGATCTAATTTTTTAAATATAAGAATAAGCATTATTTCTAATACTAGAACATGTAGAATCTTTAGGAGAACAAATACATACACCCTATCTATAGATTCAAAAGATTCCTTCTCTATTTTAATTTTTTTTATTCTTTCCAATTAATATTCCAAAGACAGAAATATTTATATTAAGAAGAAGAAGCTTAATTTTTGGACAATAGATAATTGTAAATTTAAAATACATTAGGAAATACACATTTCACAGCCCCGCTTGAGCGCCACACCAACGTACCCATATATGATTGGTTTTAATGAACTGCTATTTAATTTTTTAAGGAAATATTAAAAAAATTAGAAATCGTCGATTCGCTCTGAAGCCATCTACAAAGACGGCAATGGCTATCCAGCCCCAGGAATGCACCGGGGCATGGATGCTGTCTCCCTCGATTCTCTCGTCATTCGTATTTTCTGCCTTCTGTCGGTGCATGGATGCTGTCTCCCTCGATTCTCTCGTCATTCGTATTTTCTGCCTTCTGTAACTTTGCCATTCGTATTTATTGGTGACTGCACAGTACTTAGTGGCAATTCACGCCATACTCTCCCCCATTTACTACCTTAAGTGTTTTTTTTATCTTCTTTAAATTTCATTTTAGTTCTTATAAATTTTATTTTTAACATGTAATTTTTTTATATTTAATTTCATTGATTAATAATTGAAGATTAGTTAATATTAATTTTTTTTATAATAGTTATTTTTTTTAAAATAATTATTTTTTAATAATGTTTTAGATTTTATTTTATATATAAGAAATAAAGAAAAATTAATATAAATTGAGCCAAATATTTTTATCGCTTTTTTTTATTATATATAATGCATAAATTTTAATCTTTTAAATTATTTTATTTTATTTAAAGAGTATTTTTATTTATTTAAAAATTATTTTATTTTTGTTATTTTATATTTCTTTAAAGAACTATTTTTATTTATTTAATTTTATTTACTTGTTTTAGTTTTAGTTCTTAGGTAAATGTTAAAATTAAAATATTCATTTTTAGAAATAATTAATTATATTTATATAATCTCAATTTATTTTTTAATATTTTATATAATGCAAATTTAATTTTAAAATATTATATTTATATTAAAAATTACCAAATAAAAATAAAAATATAATGTAATATATAATTAATATATAATACTTGGATAATATACATAGTAATTATATATTGCATTATATTTATATATTAATTTAATTTACATATTATATAAAAATATAGTTTATAAATAATTATTTTTTAATAATGTTTTAGATTTTATTTTGTATATAAGAAATAAAGAAAAATTAATATAGATTGTACAAGTATTTTAATCATTTTATTTATTATATATAATACATAAATTTTAATCTTTTAAATTATTTTATTTTATTTAAAGAGTATTTTTATTTATTTAAAAGTTTTTTTTTTTTTTTGATACGCAAGGTTAAGATTTCTATTAAGTTTCATAAAATATACATTACGTCTGCATAGCAAGAGAAACAATTCTTCCATGAAATCTAAACCTACCATCTAGACCTACCAACCCAGGAGCATCCTAAGACCGACTCCAAAATTGTAGTCCCACTGCATAACTTCAAAAAACCATCTCTTATTATAATTTTAAACACAAAAAATTGAAACACTGAGGCTGAACCTCACAGGAAGCCATTTACTTCTGCAAACAAGGTGAAATCTTCCTCCCATTCCATCCCCTCCTCCGTCACCAACCCCAACTTTCTTTTCAGGAATTCGACCGCCATGGCCGAGATCATTCTGTGCCTCATAAGCTCTGGCCCCTTTAGGTCTAGAATGAAGGGATATACTTTAACTGCCTCATCCGTCTCTCAAAGAAGTTTCAGGTTCGAGGGGCTTGTGATTCCTTTACCCATAAAGGTCGCTTTGAATGTCTTCTCTAGCCCTCCTAACAGGTCACCTCGAAAAAGAAGCTCCATCATTTCCTTTGCCTCCACCTTTGGGACTTCCAAGTCTAGAATTATGGCCAAGAACCGAGAAGAAATGTGTGCATTATCCCTCGCAAATTCCTTTCAATTCAGGTGTCCCTTTGTGAGACCCCACCTATTAGGGAGCTTTTCAACATCATTTTCATATTTATATAATGAAGGTCTTATAGGGTATCTTAAAATTAGCATATTCGATTGGTTGTAGACACATTCTTTAGTTATGGACGTGCATTAGTTTTATTTTAAATGATAGCATTGGTTCTATGGTTTTGGCTATGGATATTATATTATTCAAGCTAGTTTTAGCCATATCTCTACCATTTCAAGGTTTATCCCCAACAAATAGGTTCCTATATTGATAGGTGTGTGATATTAACATTTCCAATTATAGGAAGGCATGCTTACCACTAAAGATATTTTAATTATTATATCATAATGAAATTAATCATGATAGCTATTATATATCTATGTTGAATCATGCAATGACTTAATCTTTCCACATGTAGTTATTGGATTATGATATTGGTTTAATATGAATTACAAAAAAAAATAACTTAAATAGTTACAATTAAATGTGTCGGTGAAATTTAAAATAAATAAAAGAATAAAAAAATTCTATGGTACTTTAACAGATCGAGTAAATCAACTATTGTTAACTAAATTTATTTTGTGGAAGAGCATGGTTTGAGTTAAATTGTATTACATTAATGTACTTGCCTAACACTCCTTGTTTAGATTATATAGTTGCTTTGTAAAATTATTTAGTTATAATTTATTGTTTTCCTAACATCTATAGAGTATTTTAAACGAACACAAGCAAATAATAATAATAGTAAGATTTAATCAATTTTCCTAACTCTAGGATTAAATCTTCAAACTTGCAATTTTATATATCAACTAAAGATTGAGGTTAGAAGAAATTAGTTTCCAATTTACTTTAGTGGTTTACTCTTTTGAAATCCCAAGCAATTGCAATCTAAATTTTATTATTTTGGAAGGAGTTAAAGTGATTTACCTATAGGCCAATGGAGGAATAAAGTAACCAAAATAAATTGTTGAGACACACTATAAATTGGTACAAACCTTAAATGTTTCAATAGTCAAATCATATAAAGATGAAATTTGAGGAACATAGATCTTTTGACTTTTTGTTGCACTATCTATCTACATGAGTTTTAAATTAAATTCTTACCAAATAACAATTAGAGGTGTACATATATGTTAATAATTATAAGCTGATATTTGTAACATTGGTAGGCATAACAAATTAAGATGTATAATATTTAGATATTCAAATTAACGTTCTTTTAGAACTAAGGGTGTTCTCTATATCATATCTTGCATGACCTTGACATGACTGTGTATCGAATTCCTCCAAAATTTGAGTGTTCTGTATGCTAACAACCATACTAATAAATATTGAAGATAAGAAGCATTGAATCGGCATGGCAGATGGGACATCTGATCACCCTTAATTTATTGTGTTACCAACCTCTCCCAATTGCTAGTCTAGTCCATTGCTCTGATCATTATATCTAATCTATTACGCATGACATCTGGGGAATGAAGTCAAGCGATCTTACCATCTAGGTCAGTGCTTGTTAGGCAGATTAAAATCTAAAAATAAAGATGTGACAGAGATCCTACCAACCGAAGGGAAAAAGAGAGGCTAAATAATTATGAGGCGGAGGGACCCAAGGATAGCGACATTCGTCTTAGGCAAGGAACGATAGGTACAAAAAAAAAAAAAAAGGAGGATTCAAGATAGACGGGAGTGGGAATCTCCTCTCAGGAGGTTTTGAGAGGAAGAAAGTTTTCGAATATGGAGAGAAGTGGGTAGTGATGATCTGTGGGGAGGCCGAGCTAAGGAAGATTGGAGCGCTTAGCTGTTTCATTTCAAATATTTACATAGAAAAGTAAAGAAAACACTAAGGAAAATGCCAGAGAGTCTATATGTTGCTTTATTGTCATTGAAAGGGGTAGGCTCAGCAGGGACATAATTGCTACCAGTTTAAATTGAAGCCTTGCCTAGCATGCGTGGGAGGTAGCTCCATGTGAAGTGTTGGTGTTTTGGGTACTTTCCGGTGGAGGGACGACGTGAGCTTCTGAAAATGCAAAGGGGTTTCTTAGCATTGCCAAGTATGTAGGTTGCATATACGCACAAAAGTTTTTATTTTAATTCCTATTCCTATTGATAGATTCATGTGTATTCCTATCTTTGTTTTATTCGATTATGGGATGCTTTTCCTGTAACAACATTTATTAAATAGATCAGATGTAGTTTTCCAGATGATAAGTCTTTTAATCGAACAAATCTATTTTTGTGTATTTCGGTGCTAGCTTTTCATTTCAAGAGAAATATCATGTAAGGGTAATACAACTCAAAACCCATAGTGGGTACTGTGTTTATCTTACCTTCAGTAAGAATTGAGGATGTTGCGTTATTTCCATGTTCTGATAGAGATTTTAAACTAGTTGTTTAAGACCTTGCTGTGACTGAATGGTTCTATTTAGTGTGCATGTCTTTCACCTATGGTCCAGCAGTCTAGTTCTCGTCCAAGTATTCTTGCTTCTGTCATTCTTCAAATTCTTATATTCTCTATAATTTTTCAGCATAAATTTCTGCAAAAAGAAAAAAAAAGTGATTCTCTCTCTGAATATTGTAGTTGAGCAAACTATTCAGCTACGCCACCCACACAATCTTTTGCTTGGCAGAGCCTAGTTACAGTGAACTAGACCCAATGTATCATTTACTTATCTATCTTAAAACTTAAGTAGGAAGAAAATTTAGCTTTCAGAATAATGTGTGGTTTAAAGGTAGGTGGCATTTGAACTGTGGTTATGCAATGTAACATCATTATGCCAAATATCCAAACACCTAAACACTGTCATAGATGTATGAGGGGCTCGAGAGCTGTTTCCCTTTTCACACTCACCTTGAGCACAGTATTGGGTATTTTAAACATATGAATAGGAAGAGCAGCTGAGCATATTCCTGATTCTTTTTGGTTGTACATTCCTTAATGTCCTTGTTCTAGCACGAAAAGCTATTACATTTGTCAGAAAATTTATATCAGTAAATCATATGATAAATTTATTGCTTGCGGTTTAGTCAATTATATATATATATCTTTAGATGCAAATTGAATACTCTCCATGAGGGGGAAGATTATCCATATCAACAATTCTTTCCTTCGCCAATTTTAGAATAAGATTTTCTAGAGATTCTGTGAAATTTCCAATGCTATGGTCAATGTTAAAATCTCCAAAGCAATAGTTTGTAATGCTAGAAGGCATGGCTGTTGTAATAATAACAAACTGTTTAGCAACTTATGTCTGGTGCTTTTTGTGTTCCCTTTACCTAATGTTGCAGAAAGATCCCCATTCGATGTAATTGTTTATATCCTTTCAAAATGTATGTTCAATCTGTTCTTTCATTTCAAAACTACTTTCCTGTTTCATTTACTCAATCAAATCTTTGTTTACAAATTCAGAACTGAGAGGGATTCGGCTATAATGCGGTGTTAATTTTATATGAACCGTTTGGTATTGATACCATTGACTTGGAATGAGAGCATCTCATGGAGCTAAAATCTATGACAAAATAAATGACGAAATAAGAAAAATAAAATAAAATAAAATAAGAAAATAATATAAGATAAAAATATATCAGCAACGAACGAGATGTGGGAGAACTTCCGCCTAAGGCCCCACGATGGCACCTCATAAGATGCAATTCTATTTTGATTCTAAAAGAAAAACAGAACAAAAAAAAAGTCAATGTGGAAATCTTTAGGGTTAAGATATTCCCTAAATAGGGTAGATGGGAATATATTCCCATATTCTAAAGGAAGAGGTTTTTCTCTTAAACTTAATTATTAGCTTTTCTTTAAAGAATATCACTTTATTCCCTTTATTTTATTTTCTCTAGGTAATTATATTATTATGTTTATACGTGAGAAATATTATACCACGCCTTTATTCTTATAATCCTTTTTAAATTATTTTCTAAAATAAAACTTAATATAAGGGTAAGTAAACAACTAGATAAATAAATAGTTATATAGAAGTATATTTTGGTAACAAAGTTTATATTGGGAATTTGAGGATTAAACATGAAGTATTGTTTTCCCTACTCTCTCTTACACGTTTGTTTTAGGATAAGCCACAAATTGTTTTGTTTTATGCAAAACTATGCTTTCTAGAGAACATTGAATTCACTTATCAATTCATAGGTATGAAAATTGAGTATCCAATGTAACATTATTGAAGATTGGTGAAATATATATATATATATATATATATATATATATATATATATATATATATATATATATATATATATATATATATATATACTTGGTGGATTACCACCCTCACATGCATTATCAAAAAACATGAGTTATTATCTTAAACATAATTTATTTATTTATTTATTTATCTAATCTTCATACATTATTATTATAATGATAAAGTTGCTATCAATTGGTTAGAAAGAGTTAAGTTAAAATTATAATGTGTGTCTTACACAAAGTCCCTAACAATTGGTGTAATCAAGCTATCATTTTGGATAACATTTGAGTTCTCTATTATTATGATAGTAGTCATTTCATAAAGCTCGTTATGGTCTATCTAGGTGATATAGAATTCCAATCAATTTTCAATTTAATGACTAAGCATATAAGGATAAATTCTTTATTATATATTTGCACTGTAATTAATAGACATGATGCATAAAATTTATAACATTGAATCCTAAGTATATCATTTTGTGATTATTAAATGATAGTCATGGAAGGTGTTAATATTAGGATAAACCCCTCTATTGCTCTTACCTATCCTTCCCTTTATAGCAAGAAGAGCTCATGTAGATTAACTTGGTTGTCTTTTCTATGTTTTTATTGTGAAATTAATGGTGAGTTGAACTAGTATGATAAATCTATTCTTCAAAGATGTTAAAAGTTGTGATTACTGATTTAGATATATATAGCTTCAAGTTTACCATGTAAGAACTTATATTCTTTTATTCTAATTTTCATCAAATATAAGGGTTGAAGATTTAGTTTGGTTGTTCATGAGAATTTGATGTAGAGGGAGGTGGAGACCTTCTCAAAATGACTCACAAATTAACATTAGATCAATTTCAAAATGGGTTTCAAAGAACTTATCAAAATTCCACCATATAGCATGTCCTCCCTTGTAGCATAGGCAACCTGGTTTAAGCCACTTTACACTCAAACTTTCCAAAAAACTTAACAAATAAAATATGGATTGAGATACCCTTTTAGGGCCTACACAACATATCTAAAAACCAACAGTGATTCCTTTGGACCAACATATACTTTCAATACACCTACCCTGCTCAAGGCTACTCAATTAGCCTACTTTTACAAAGTAACTGTCACGCCCCGCCGTGCGAACCCCAAAGGAACTAAAACAATGGAACAATTTTTTATTTTTTTTAAAGAATATAATAACATACTTAAGAACTATAACATGACAACATATTAAGAGGCACAACTTGTTCCAATGGGGTACACGAAGTGACATGACTATTCTAACCCATAACCACGATAATATGCTAAACCATAATTAAACAATTATATAAATCCATTCATTCTCATTTCATCATTTACAATATCTGTTAAACAATAACCATATTAATACCATATGCATATACGACAATACACAGAATTATAAAGACATAAAGTGTTGCATATTTCGATAGATACAACATAACGTAACCAATTGTTACAAGTGACAATTCTTGAATACATACAGGACCTGAATATACATCACATCCCAAAATATAATGAAATACAAATAACTGAAGATACATCTCAATAACTACATATCCAAATTACATCGAGGTCACCCCATCACACGTGGGAGACGATACATCAATAAAACCATTAAATACATTACAACTGGAGTATATACAACTATCTGGTACATAAGAGTAACTGGAGCATCAACATCCTCCAAAAGCCCTGCAATGATAATACACCTGCGATAGAAAGGGAAACCCAACGGGGTGCGAAGCACGTTCCACCCAACCACCCCCGTGCTGAGAGTAGATAAGGAAGGGTCCCCGACCAAGTACGCCTAACAACAACAAAACTAACTCCAAGAAGATAACTCAACACCAAAGACCACATAGAAACACGACACTGGCAAATCCAAGGGGCACAACAAACCACTGAAGAACATAACAGCCAGACACGATCACAACCTCAATGAACTCAAGACACAAAGTCGAAACTCAATACATAATATCAATTATTACATCCAACCATGTCCAAAGACAAATCAATAAAACACTTCCAGAGGACTTCAGTAACTCAACATAAACAGAATGTTAGACGAGAGTGTCATCGCATGGTTTCACATGGATTCTCCAGACAACCTATTACAAGGTGCCGCCTCCATCTCTACATGGATTCTCCAGACATCCAAGTTAAGGTGCCGCTTCCATCTATGGTTCTCCAGACGGCCTATCTCAAGGCGCCGCTCCATAGGGTCACTCATGCGGAGTCATTGACCTTTCGTGAGGACAAGGTAATGACCTTGCCAACCACGGCCTTCTCAGTCCCCTTTAGTCTGTGAGAGCACTAACAGGTGGACGAGGCTTCACAATTATCTTATTAGTGTTTAATCCCACCCGTGGTTTATTACTTAAGTTATCACTTATTAATCCAACTCTATGTGGGTTACCCTGACAGCCCCTTTGTGCGCCGGCCCCCACTAGAGCCACTCTCTCTCTAAACACTCTAGCACAAGAATATCCAACTCACAGGATTATATCAACAAGGAAAACCGAACCAACAATGGCTCAATCGCGAGGCACAACCCTCTCGCCCAAAATCACATGTACGACATTCATAAACGATCCGATCCAAGTATACATCAATACCACATCCGAAGCCAAAACATATGGACAACATCAAAATACAAGATCGAACACAGATACAATATCCTCGCCTTTGGAAGTCCTAAACACGACTTAGACTCCTATAACTGAAAACATTGATTCTAGGGTTCTTCCACATGACCTAAACCCAATTCAAAGAACATCAACTAAAATAGAATAAAATAAACAATCTCAAGAGTGAACAAATCATAGAACCACGCCAACAACTACAACACAATGAACTTCACCAACGTCGCAAATCAACATCTCAAGAAAATTTGATTAAATTCAAAGCACAACTTATTTCTACTTCACACGATAATACTATACCGTTGGATCATTTATTCTTAGCCAATCAATTTAATTACAATCACATAACTTAATTTCAATTTACCCAATTAAACTATAACATTATGATTTGTAAAAATAGTCTTATAACTTCTAAATCTTTGCATAATAAATCTATTATATAGATATTAAAATATACATCCGATTTTTTTTTTTTTTTATAATAAAATTAATATATTCATATTTCAACAATTATTTTATGAACAATTTCAAGTTAAATCATATATTTTAAAAATAAATATTATTAAATAAACTAATAATTAAAATAACACTAATATATATGCAAATATATATTTATTTAAATTCAATATAAACTTAATAATTAAATATATATATATATTATATATTATATATATATATATCTATTAAATAATATATAATATATAATATATATATATTAATACATACATGTAAATATAACAATAAAGCGAAATTCATTTAAATTTAAAATGATTTAAAACAAATAATAAAAAATTTCGAAATAAATAAACATGGTATTATTAAAGCCTCTGTCGGCCTGTGGTACGCGGTACCACAGTCGCCTGTGGTACTGCGTACCACAGGGGACAGGGCCGCAGTACGTTGCCCTGTCGGCTGCGCCCAGCAGCCTCGGCTGCTGTGCGCGGCCGACGGTGGCTGCGTACAGCAGCCTCCGTGGGCCGTGGGGGGGGGGTACGGCTCCAGCCGGCCCCCATTACCAACTTTAAAATTTTTATTTATTAAAATTTATTTAATAATTTTCTTTTTAAAAATTTTATTATACTTTCAAAAAAAATTCTTTTATAATTTCAATTCGCCCATTAGGGCACGAAAACCAAAAATACAGAACACATTTAAATTTATATATTTACGTTTTTATATTATATTATTTTATTTTAATACTCCAGAACAATAACTCAACACAAAGTATAATATATTCACATGAATAGAAAACAGAGTATATATATATATATATATTTTTTTATTTTTTTTTATTTTTATTTTTTATATAAGAAGATTCAGAACCAAATCAGAGAGATGGTTTTCCTTCAGAACAAATTTCAAAATACAAAATATAATCACAAAATAGATCAGACAAATAAATTCGATCTTCAAACAAGGATGGATTTCGTTTTATTTTCAACAATAAATTTTCACTACTCATCTATATTGAAAAGTTTCGAACAGGTTCAATGAAAGTTTTCTACAGAAGATTTAATATGGTTTTCAATAGAAATCATCCAAAATATAACATAACCAAACAAAACCCTCTTTCACACAACATATTGATTTAAAATATTACAAACATGATTTTCTTTACAGAAATAAAAATAAATAAAATAAATGATAAATTTTATGGAACCTGGAGTCCTTCGTTTGCAGAAGAAATCCTTCTGTAGCCTTTCGAATTCCTCCTGCAGATCCTTCTCGAGCGCTCCTACCTCTCTTTCGAATCTGTCTATCTTCCAATCAATTATTTTCTCCAAAGTTTTTCAACACCAACTCTTTTCTTTTCTTTTTCTTTTATTTTTCCTTTTCAGATCCCAGAACAACAGAGTAGAGGTTTTCTCTGTGTGAATAATCTTCTCATAAAACAATAATAAAACAAAATAAAACTCCATAAAGCTTCCATGCTTTCTTTTCTCAAAAAGCCTCCTTCCTATTGGTCCTTTTCAGCTTTTAAAAGCACAAAATTTATCTACAGTTTTTATTTAATAGAATTTATTTAAACAAGATATTATCTATGCTAATTTAATATTAATAAAAGATATTATTCAATTATCTTCAACAATATTTATTTAATTTAATTATAATCAACAATATTAATTTAAAATAATTATTTACTCTTTTAATAAATTAAATCACTTTTTAATTTATAATATATTTAAATTTAACCATTTAACTAACACACAATTAAATCAACCAACTAAACAACTTTAATCCATCAACTTATAAAATAACGTTAATTAAATAAACATGAACCATAAATCACTGAATACTTCAACAAAACAAATTACACAAACAACGAAAATGCAAACCACAGTCATAACGTGACTCACAACAGAAGACGACTTGGGACGGGGACGCTTCCAAACCTACTCCCTTTTTCAACATTTTTACCCGTTGGGCTAGTTTATTGCTCGCCCTGTCCTGCCGAAGCAGGTGGAATCGAGACTTATTCCTGCAATCCTGCATCCAAGCAAACGTCAAACAGCACATGTATACATATATATATAACTCAACATCCTACCGTGAGAAGGAATCGCAGTGTAGCAGGGCACTCATGAACGAGTGATGCTACCCTGTCCTCTCACCTAATCTACTCTAACAATTTCAATGTCAATAGTAACTAACATTTCTAATCCAATAGATCATAAGATAACATTATACTAAACTACTGCATCATACTAATTACTAAACATCTGCATTATAAAGTAACACATAATTCTAATCATATGATCATAGAATTATCACATTGACATATAAAACATTCGAGAGAAAACATTGCATAGTAAAATAATCCAAACTCTACATATAGAGTATCATAATAATAATATCAATTGTAGCAATCAATTAAACTACACAACCACACACACCAAAACGATGAATCCATCACCAACACAATCCAGTATCACACTAACAAATAAAAGCAAACAATAGTAGTAAATAGTATAAAAAATATGGGGGTATTACATCCTCCCCCCCTAGAATATGGCTTACTCCTGGAAGCCAGTAACTAAACAAAACAAATAATCCTCACTAAAATGTAATGCATTATCCTATGACACCAAAGTTCATCACTTGGGTCCTGCAGAGCCCGCAAACACATGATAAGCTCTACTCGCATCACCAATTGTCGGCTCAGAAGCGACTGGTGCCTGACTAAAACCTGTAGTGTTCCCTTGAGGGCACTTCCTCGCAATATGACCCTGTTGCCCACAAGAGAAGCAACCTGTACTCCACCCAAAGCCTCTGACTCCAACTGGTGCACTCGATTGTTGAAAGCTGTCTCGTGCCGGTGCTGACTGTATACTCTGTGCCGGCTGCACCAAACGATCAGGCCTATTACGTTGCCAACTCCGAAACTTCCTATTCTGCGATCTATTTCCCTGACGAAACGGAGAGCGTTGTTGTTGCTCACCCTTAGAGGTTTCCTGATGACCTTTAGAGGACCCTGCAGCCAAGACTGGACCTCCATGAGAAACAACCTCTGAAACTGGTGTACTACCCATTTGACCTCCTATATGTCCTCCTAGTGCCATAGCTAGATTTTCTTCAACCAACCGAGCCTTCTCGACCGCTACTTCCATTGTCTTCGGCTGGAAGACTCTCACACCACCACTAATTTGGGCATTTAAGCCTCGAACAAAATGTTGTACTAACATCCCTTCATCGTGACTGATGCCTGCATACTGCTTCAACTCATAGAAGCGTCGCTCATACTGCTCTACTGACATCGACAACTGCCTAAGGTCATGGAACTCATCAGCCCTGCGTTGCCTCCAATGATCTGAGAGGAAGCGAGCCCTGAACCTGTCTAAAAACAACTCCCATGTGACCATACCAATATCAAGATGTAACTTTTGTTCCTCAAGACGCCACCAAGTAGATGCGAAACCTCGTAGGTGCATAACTGCACACCGTGCCTTGGTATTGCTACCATAGGGGTGCATCGCGAAGCATCGCTCTAAGTCAATTAGCCATGTCTCGGCTTCTAAACCTCCTCCAGAACCATCAAAAGTAGGAGGGTGTGCTCGCATTAGATCTCTCATATGGCCTGCTATGACTGCATCCTGAACCACTTCTGTATCCCTGTGCCTCGGTGATCTCTCCCTCTCTCTCTCAACCTGTTGCACCTCATCCTGCCTAGGTCCCAAACGACCAAGAATCTCTCCAAGAATGTGTTGCAATTGTCCATCCAAACCAGGTTGTCCCTGATTTTGTCCACCACCTGATGCATTGCGTTGAGGACTTAGTCGTTCCTCGTGCATTGAACCATGAATGCTTGGCGGTGACGGACTTCGGCGATTGACTCTATGACCACCACCTCGGCCTCTTCTTTGGCCACGACCTCTACCTCGAGGCATGATCCTACAAAACAATTAAAGTTATGTAAGATCAAGAGTTACGCAAAGGTTGCATAACGGACACAACTACCCAGAGGACCTAGCGTTAGCAACCTTGGCTCTGATACCAAGCTGTCACGCCCCGCCGTGCGAACCCCAAAGGAACTAAAACAATGGAACAATTTTTTTTTTAAAGAATATAATAACATACTTAAGAACTATAACATGACAACATATTAAGAGGCACAACTTGTTCCAATGGGGTACACGAAGTGACATGACTATTCTAACCCATAACCACGATAACATGCTAAACCATAATTAAACAATTACATAAATCCATTCATTCTCACTTCATCATTTACATATCCATTGAACAATAACTACATTCAAGACATAAGTACATATGATAACACATGTGATGATAGAGATATAAAGTGTTGCATATTTCGATAGATACAACATAACGTAACCAATTGTTACAAGTGACAATTCTTGAATACATACAGGGCCTGAATATACATCACATCCCAAATAATAATGAAATACAAATAACTGAAGATACATCTCAATAACTACATATCCAAATTACATCGAGGTCACCCCAGCACACGTGGGAGACGATACATCAATAAGAACATTAAATACATTACAACTGGAGTATATACAACTATCTGGTACATAAGAATAACTGAATCATCAACATCCTCCAAAAGCTCTGCAATAAAGATACACCTGCAATAGAAAGGGAAACCCAACGGGGTGCGAAGCACGTTCCACCCAACCACCCCCGTGCTGAGAGTAGACAAGGAAGGGTCCCCGACCAAGTACGTCTAACAACAACAAAGACTAACTCCAAGAAGATAACTCAACACCAAAGACCACATAGAAACACGACTCTGGCAAATCCAAGGGGCACAACAAACCACTGAAGAACATAACAGCCAGACACGATCACAACCTCAATGAACTCAAGACACAAAGTCGAAACTCAATACATAATATCAATTATTACATCCAACCATGTCCAAAGACAAATCAATAAAACACTTCCAGAGGACTTCAGTAACTCAACATAAACAGAATGTTAGACGAGAGTGTCATCGCATGGTTTCACATGGATTCTCCAGACAACCTATTACAAGGTGCCGCCTCCATCTCTACATGGATTCTCCAGACAACCCAGTTAAGGTGCCGCTTCCATCTATGGTTCTCCAGACGGCCTATCTCAAGGCGCCGCTCCATAGGGTCACTCATGCGGAGTCATTGACCTTTCGTGAGGACAAGGTAATGACCTTGCCAACCACGGCCTTCTCAGTCCCCTTTAGTCTGTGAGAGCACTAACAGGTGGACGAGGCTTCACAATTATCTTATTAGTGTTTAATCCCACCCGTGGTTTATTACTTAAGTTATCACTTATTAATCCAACTCTATGTGGGTTACCCTGACAGCCCCTTTGTGCGCCGGCCCCCACTAGAGCCACTCTCTCTCTAAACACTCTAGCACAAGAATATCCAACTCACAGGATTATATCAACAAGGAAAACCGAACCAACAATGGCTCAATCGCGAGGCACAACCCTCTCGCCCAAAATCACATGTACGACATTCATAAACGATCCGATCCAAGTATACATCAATACCACATCCGAAGCCAAAACATATGGACAACATCAAAATACAAGATCGAACACAGATACAATATCCTCGCCTTTGGAAGTCCTAAACACGACTTAGAATCCTATAACTGAAAACATTGATTCTAGGGTTCTTCCACATGACCTAAACCCAATTCAAAGAACATCAACTAAAATAGAATAAAATAAACAATCTCAAGAGTGAACAAATCATAGAACCACGCCAACAACTACAACACAATGAACTTCACCAACGTCGCAAATCAACATCTCAAGAAAATTTGATTAAATTCAAAGCACAACTTATTTCTACTTCACACGATAATACTATACCGTTGGATCATTTATTCTTAGCCAATCAATTTAATTACAATCACATAACTTAATTTCAATTTACCCAATTAAACTATAACATTATGATTTGTAAAAATAGTCTTATAACTTCTAAATCTTTGCATAATAAATCTATTATATAGATATTAAAATATACATCCGATTTTTTTTATTTTTTTTATAATAAAATTAATATATTCATATTTCAACAATTATTTTATGAACAATTTCAAGTTAAATCATATATTTAAAAAATAAATATTATTAAATAAACTAATAATTAAAATAACACTAATATATATGCAAATATATATTTATTTAAATTCAATATAAACTTAATAATTAAATATATATATATATTATATATTATATATATATATCTATTAAATAATATATAATATATAATATATATATATTAATACATACATGTAAATATAACAATAAAGCGAAATTCATTTAAATTTAAAATGATTTAAAACAAATAATAAAAAAATTTCGAAATAAATAAACATGGTATTATTAAAGCCTCTGTCGGCCTGTGGTACGCGGTACCACGATGCGCTGTCAGTCTGCATACCGCGAGGGGACGAGAGAACCATGATCACGCCCAACCACCATCCGGGCTGCGCCCGGCCGACCTCTCGGCATTTCTTGTCTTGGCGACGACGGTGGCTAACGTCTGACGACCTCAAGTGGGCCGTGGGGGGCGGCTCGGTAGGCCCCATTCCAACCCCAAAATTTTTATTTATTAAAATTTATTTAATAATTTTCTTTTTAAAAATTTTATTATACTTTCAAAAAAAATTCTTTTATAATTTCAATTCGCCCATTAGGGCACGAAACCCAAAAATACAGAACACATTTAAATTTATATATTTACGTTTTTATATTATATTATTTTATTTTAATACTCCAGAACAATAACTCAACACAAAGTATAATATATTCACATGAATAGAAAACAGAGTATATATATATATATATATTTTTTATTTATTTATTTATTTATTTTTTTTTATATAAGAAGATTCAGAACCAAATCAGAGAGATGGTTTTCCTTCAGAACAAATTTCAAAATACAAAATATAATCACAAAATAGATCAGACAAATAAATTCGATCTTCAAACAAGGATGGATTTCGTTTTATTTTCAACAATAAATTTTCACTACTCATCTATATTGAAAAGTTTCGAACAGGTTCAATGAAAGTTTTCTACAGAAGATTTAATATGGTTTTCAATAGAAATCATCCAAAATATAACATAACCAAACAAAACCCTCTTTCACACAACATATTGATTTAAAATATTACAAACATGATTTTCTTTACAGAAATAAAAATAAATAAAATAAATGATAAATTTTATGGAACCTGGAGTCCTTCGTTTGCAGAAGAAATCCTTCTGTAGCCTTTCGAATTCCTCCTGCAGATCCTTCTCGAGCGCCTCCTGCAACTCTCTTTCGAATCTGTCTATCTTCCAATCAATTATTTTCTCCAAAGTTTTTCAACACCAACTCTTTTCTTTTCTTTTTCTTTTATTTTTCCTTTTTAGATCCCAGAACAACCGAGTAGAGGTTTTCTCTGTGTGAATAATCTTCTCATAAAACAATAATAAAACAAAATAAAACTCCATAAAGCTTCCATGCTTTCTTTTCTCAAAAAGCCTCCTTCCTATTGGTCCTTTTCAGCTTTTAAAAGCACCAAAATTTATCTACAGTTTTTATTTAATAGAATTTATTTAAACAAGATATTATCTATGCTAATTTAATATTAATAAAAGATATTATTCAATTATCTTCAACAATATTTATTTAATTTAATTATAATCAACAATATTAATTTAAAATAATTATTTACTCTTTTAATAAATTAAATCACTTTTTAATTTATAATATATTTAAATTTAACCATTTAACTAACACACAATTAAATCAACCAACTAAACAACTTTAATCCATCATCTTATAAAATAACGTTAATTAAATAAACATGAACCATAAATCACTGAATACTTCAACAAAACAAATTACACAAACAACGAAAATGAAAACCACAGTCATAACGTGACTCACAACAGACGACGACTTGGGACGGGGACGCTTCCAAACCTACTCCCTTTTTCAACATTTTTACCCGTTGGGCTAGTTTATTGCTCGCCCTGTCCTGCCGAAGCAGGTGGAATCGAGACTTATTCCTGCAATCCTGCATCCAAGCAAACGTCAAACAGCACATGTATACATATACATATAACTCAACATCCTACCGTGAGAAGGAATCGTAGTGTAGCAGGGCACTCATGAACGAGTGATGCTACCTGTCCTCTCACCTAATCTACTCTAACAATTTCAATGTCAATAGTAACTAACATTTCTAATCCAATAGATCATAAGATAACATTATACTAAACTACTGCATCATACTAATTACTAAACATCTGCATTATAAAGTAACACATAATTCTAATCATATGATCATAGAATTATCACATTGACATATAAAACATTCGAGAGAAAACATTGCATAGTAAAATAATCCAAACTCTACATATAGAGTATCATAATAATAATATCAATTGTAGCAATCAATTAAACTACACAACCACACACACCAAAACGATGAATCCATCACCAACACAATCCAGTATCACACTAACAAATAAAAGCAAACAATAGTAGTAAATAGTATAAAAAATATGGGGGTATTACAGTAACCCCTCTCTAACTTTATCCCCTGACTAAGAAACTTTCAAAAGTGTCTCAAATTGTCTCAAAACCAAGGATTTTCAAGGTCCTAACTTTCTGTGACACCTCTAAGATCCTTGATCACAAAACCCTCCATAAAATGTCTCAAAACTAGGGCTTCTTGGATCTTGGCTTTGCACACACTTCCAGAACTTTTTTATTGACCCTACACCATTAGGGAAACATATTTAGCCTATTACAACTCAAAAACACACCCCTCATTAAGGCAGGTCTTTTGCTACTATACCCTACCCTCCATCTTCAAGCACTTTTCACTATCAAATCTTAGTGTACACCGTTTGATTCTTCTTTCTTGCACTTTATCCTATTAGATTGGTATGATACATGTTAAATAGGATACATTTCACAAGTTTTAGTCACAAAATCTCATGAAATGGATCATTACTTCATGATGACTCTTAAAATCAATGAAAAAAATAGAGTTTTCCTGAGGATAGTCAAAATAATTTGCAAAGAAATTAATTCTTACTACTTTTAAAGCCTTCAATGGTGTTAAAACATGTAAACTCAAATTACTGAAGCATCTTACTAGACATAAATTCAATAGAGATCAAGTATTCATCAAAAGAACACCATTAAAATGCAAGAAAACTGTATTTTTCACTATTTCCATAAAAAAGTCCATACAATCACCTCTCCACAAGCCCAACCTCCATACGAATGATCATTTTGGGGTTATAGAACTATTCCCCAACTGATCCAACCATTTTTCATTTATTTTATTTCATTAAAGTGACTAAATCTCCTAAAACCCATTTACCCGCCTAAAGTGGAATTCAAAAATTTGAATTTACAAACTTGAAATTTATTAAATTCTACCACCTAAAAACTATTGGATCTTCAATATCCAACCTTATTTGACCTACTTAAAGCATTAGATTATTAATTAAACCCCTAGAACATGAAAATTCCATTTATATAGCATTTTGGTCCTAGGGTCCTTATCAGGACCCTTAGGACAGTTGACTCCTTTCAAGTTCTTTCCCATTTCAAGAGCCATTATAGGCTTCAAAAGATTATAATTGATGTTTTGATTTTCTTGGCAGGTCCTCCTGACCCCTGAAGTTTTCCTTGAAGGGTTTGGGTGTTCCTGCACCATTCTCCCCAAGAAAGAAAAAACTCTTCCCCCAAGAATCATCTAACTTGCTGTCAGAGTACTACTCCTTGTTCCTGTGTCCCTGCATCTTTTGATCACAAACCAGGAAATCACCCAAGGTCACCTTCTTCCTCTTCTACCAATATTCACTCTTGACATTCATCATGTGAGAACAAAAATAGGGTTTGGTTTGTCCTCTTTGCTGATTGATAACAGTATGTTCTTGTGCCCTATTCCTGCCCTCATTCCACTGTCTCCTTGGTGAAATAACTCCACCATTATCACCCTCAACTATAGGACATTCAATTCCTCCAACCCTAATATTGTCCAATTCCCACAAAATCTGATTTGAAGGACTGTCCACCTCATAACCCTACTGCAACTTGTCTTTTTTCAACCTACCAATGTCTTCCCCTGTCTTACCCTGCTTACTTACCTGCAAATGATTCTCAAAACAGATCATAAAACTTTCATTTGACTGCTCCAAAGGCAAAGGCACTAATTTGTATCTAACATCTCTTTATGTACCAAATATGTATTATGGAATCCATCATGCAATGTCCTTCTAGCATACTGCCATGGTCTCCCCAAGATGATATGACCACAAGTCATTGGAATGACATCACAAAGCACCCTATCATGATATGATCCAATTGAGAAATCTACAAAATCTCTCTTACCAATCTCTACATGTTGTCCTTGAGTTACCCAAGTGGCCTTGTAGGGAGTAGGATGATCAAATGTTTCAATCCTTAGCTTGGTTATCATATCAAGTGAAACTAAATTGCTATGTGACCCTGAATCTATGAGAAATCTGCAGATCTTACCATGACTCAAACAATTTGTTTTGAAAATATTTACTTTTGGCTCTTGATGAAGTCTTTCTCCTTGCTTAATCATAAGAAACTCACCATCAGTCACAGGGTCTGCCATGAATGTTTTTGATTCCTCCTTCTTGTCTTATTCTTCTTGTACCAAGTTAGCTCTCCTAGCTCTGCCTTTATCAGCTTGTTCCCATTTAGGACACTTGAATGAAGGATGCCTTGGTTCATTGCAATTGAAACACCTACCTGTGAATGGTCCTCTACCTTGTCCAAATCCGCCTCCTCCTCTAGGAGTGTATCCACCTCTTTGATCAGAAAATACCTCTTTGCCTTTGTCATTGCTGCCTTGTCCTTGCTCTCTATTACCTCTGCCCCTGTTTGAACTACCTCCTCTTCCACCATTGCTTGATCTTTCTTGCTTCCTTTTCACCTTTTCCTCAGCTCTAATGGCCAACTGAAAACATTCTCCTAATGTCCTTGGCAATTGCAAACCAATCTCATCTTGTAGATTGTACCTCAAGCCATTGATATACCTGGCTATTTTCTCATCCTCTTCCTCATAACCTCCTCTAATACTAAGCTTGTGAAATTTCTCAGTATAGGACATAACATCCAAGTCCTTTTGCTTTAAATTTTTCCTCATGCTCTTCACATGAATTGTGTAATCAGATGGTAGGAATTGTTCCTTGACCAAACTCTTCATCCTTGCCCATGTAGAAAATTTTGCCAATCCTCTAGCCATCCTATCATTCTAAAAACTAGTCCACCATGTCAAAGCTGTACCTCTCAACTTGGCTTTGGAAAACTTAACCTTCCTCTCTTCATCCATCTCCTCAAACTCAAAATAGTTTTCTAAGGCATCAAGCCATCCTATCACCTCTTCACTATCCATCTTCCCTTGATAGATAGGCAAATCTATGTGACTCTTTCCTCCATGACCTTGTACTGCCTTCAACAATATTAGTAACCTTATTTCCTTAGGGTCCTCTGTCTCATCTGCTTGCTATTCCTGATTTAGCCTCACATGCTCTTCATCTTCATCATTGTTTTCTTGGTCTTCTTTTTCTTCTCTCCTACTACTCCTCTCAAGGTTATTTATCCTTGTTTTCATGGTCTCTCTCTCCCTTCTCCATTTCCTTTCTTCTCTTGCTCTTGATGCTTCTTGTTCTCTTCTTTCTCTTCTCTCCCTTTCCAATATTTCCCTTAACTCCTCCAACTCTCTTGCCAGTTGATTTTTAGGTGCCATTGTTGATTTTTCAATCCCTAAAGGACCTACTTACTGCTCCGATACCACTCTGATGCAGAAGGAGGTGGAGACCTTCTCAAAATGACTCACAAATGAACATCAGATCAATTTCAAAATGGGTTTCAAAGAACTTATCAAAATTCCACCATATAGCATGTCCTCCCTTGTAGCATAGGCAACCTGGTTTAAGCCACTTTACACTCAAACTTTCCAAAACACTTAACAAATAAAATATGGATTGAGATACCCTTTTAGGGCCTACACAACATATCTAAAAACCAATAGTGATTCATTTGGACCAACATATACTTTCAATACACCTACCCTGCTCAAGGCTACTTAATTAGCCTACTTCTACAAAGCAACCCCTCTCTAACTTTATCCCCTGACTAAGAAATTTTCAACAGTGTCTCAAATTGTCTCAAAACCAAGGATTTTCAAGGTCCTAACCTTTTGTGACACCTCTACGATCCCTGATCACAAAACCCTCCATAAAATGTCTCAAAACTAGGGCTTCTTGGATCTTGGCTTTGCACACACTTCCATAACTTGTTTATTGACCCTACACCATTAGGGAAACATATTTAGCCTATTACAACTCAAAAACACACCCCTCATTAAGGATCTTCTGCTGCTATACCCTAGCCTCCATCTTCAAGCACTTTTCACTATCAAATCTTAGTGTACACCATTTGATTCTTCTTTCCTACACTTTATCTTGTTAGATTGGTATGATACATGTTAAATAGGATCCATTTCACAAGTTTCAGTCACAAACTCTAATGAAATGGATCATTACTTTATGATGACTCTCAAAATCAATGAAAAAAATAGAGTTTTCCTGAGGATAGTCAAAATAATTTGCAAAGAAATTAATTCTTATTGCTTTCAGAGCCTTCAATGGTGTTAAAACATGTAAACTCAAATTAATAAAGCATATTACTAGACATAAATTCAATAGAGATCAAGTATTCATCAAAAGAACACCATCAAAATGCAAGAAATTTGTATTTTTCACTATTTCCAGAAAACAGTCCGTACAATCACCTCTCCACACACCCAACTTCCACACAAATGATCATTTTTGGGATATAAAACCATTCCCCAACTGATCCAACTGTTTTTCATTGATTTTCTTTCATTAAAGTGACTAAATCTCCTAAAACCCATTTAC
>VDFB02000008.1:147920823-147940145 GCA_007258455.2 Sequoia sempervirens
TATAGATGGATATCCATTTCCTCTATTTTTAGATTGTGAAGAAGACCTCCGGGTATGTAGATTGGAAGACATAACCAATATCCATTCGAAATAGATATCTATTTTGTAAGCTATATAAAAAACAAAAATGGGACCATTTTGAGTATTTCAACGGTCCCTACATTCTTTCTGTCATGAAATTCTCGTGCTTTCTGTCTGTATTAGATGAAATTCATCTTTTCAAAGATTCTCTAACACTTTTTTTAGAATTCCAATAATTTGTGCGTGTTTTTTTGTTTGTGCAATGGGGAGCAACAGTTGGCGTAAGAGAAAAGGTAAAAGGAAACTTACAATAGATCAAATTGAAGCATATAGAACAAAAGATAGAGAAAGTCATAGGAAAAGAAGACAAGGTATGTAACATATTCAAATTGAAGCTTCTTCTGAACCATTAAATGTTAATTCAAGTGAAGCTGAAATAGAAATTGAAAATATTGAACATCGTATTGAAATTGAAAATAAAAATATGAACAACATTGAGAATGAAAATGTTGTTGAAAATGTTGAAAATATTGAAAATAGTGAGAATGAAAATGTTAATAACATTGTACTTGAAAATGAAAATGTTGATAACATTGAAAATGTTGAAAATGAAACTTATGTAACACCTAATTACAAAAGAACCCTTAAATGGTTGGTTGAAATAGATGAGAACATAATTGATAATCTTGAAGGAAAAAGGTCACAACGAACAATTCATTTGTGCGCTACAAAAAATGTTTAATGAATTCTTTTCCGATAAGACATTAACTGAACAATGTCAAATTTTTGTGCAATTAATTAAAAGATTTACAAAATGAGAACATTATTAAAAAAATTGAAGGTTCGTCTCACAAAAAAATTGGAAAAAATACTCTTATTGTAAAAAATCTTCTTAATGCTCTAACCTCTATTGGAAAGACTAGTAAGGAAAAAGACAAAAGGGTTGCTTGAAGAGTGATCACAACCTCACTAGTAAGCCATCATTTGAGAAATGCTCATTTAATAAGACAAACTTGTATTGATTTTAACTTAAATTGTAAAACATTGAATAGAGTACTCTGAAGAAGAGGAAGACTCTATAGTGCTCTTCAAATTGATACATGGGATTTTAGTGGGAGCTTTCCATGTGTTGATAAAAAGCTAACTGATAATATAGATGCAAATTGAACAATATTGGAATTATCACTCTAGAGTATCACTGAATGTAAAATATGTTTTAAAGTTACAAATTGGTAATCAAGATCGTACATTGCATCCTAAACATTTTTTGGAATGTAGCCAAACAATTTTTTCAAAAACATCCACATTTTCAAATCTCACAAAGGGCTTTTGAGTCTTTCAAGCCATTTTATTGTGTTGCTATTAAGGTTCATAATGCATGTTGCAAATACCATGTTGAGTTTTCAATGTATCATGAATTGTTATGCCATATGTTCTACAATGCATACTAATGAAATGTTGCAGGAGTGTCATGCAGTGCAACTTCCCAAGTCATCTAGGGAGTTGTTAGATTCATTTTT
Source organism: Sequoia sempervirens (assembly GCA_007258455.2). Lineage (NCBI taxonomy): Eukaryota > Viridiplantae > Streptophyta > Pinopsida > Cupressales > Cupressaceae > Sequoia > Sequoia sempervirens. The sequence continues at coordinate 147,922,365 of VDFB02000008.1, forward strand.
ATGCATTAGAGGTGATGGTTGCTTAGTTTATAGAAATGATTGTTTAAATGAAACGTGTTTGCAATGTGGTGGTTTATCAAAGTTTGTAACATGCTTTCATGAGGGCAACGATCATGATTTTGGTAACAAAATTGTTGAGAAAAAAAAGAGTTTGAGACAGTCAAATACACATTAAAGAGTGGAGGTGAGGGTTCTAAATGCGATTTGGTTGCAAGAGAGGTAAGTATTACTGATTTTTTTTCATATTTTAAGAAAAATCTTTTCTTTAAGTATACAAGGCATAGCCATAGGTCACAGTGGTTGGATCAACAATTTAGGATGTGTAGGGACTCTTTACCCATTGGAACTATTGTATATGTAGTTGATTTTATTGAAAATTACACATTGCAACTATAAAATGTTCAATCAAAATATTATAATTCTATTCAAATTGCTATTTTGTCCACATAACATATAGGCATGCCCCTAATAGTACAAAAGAGGATAGGAAGATAATCAGGGAGTACCTTTTTTACATGAGTGATGATAGATCTCATTCATCTAAGTTTGTACAACATTGTTTAAATTTTTTTTTTGAGTTCTTGCAAGAAAAAGGAATTGCAATGGTTCAACATCTAATTTGGTCAGATATCTGTACAGGGCAATTCAAGAATGATTGCATGTTTTATTAGTTGAGCAAGATGCATATAGAGAGGGGTGTACCATATATTAGGAGTTTTTTCAGAGTTGGGCATGGAAAAGGCGAGCATGATGGCGCAGGTGCATGTGTGAAGAGAGCTTTAGTTGAGGAACAAATGAAGATCAGAGGTGGTGCAACATTCAATGATGCACATTCTATTTTGGATTGGTGTGATTATGCACTATCACGAGGAGGGACACTTGATTCACAAGTGTGTAGGTGCTTTTGGTTGGTTGAGGAGGGAACAATGGGAGACAAAATGGAATGCCAAAAAATTAGAGATTCTTCAAAGATGCTTTCATTTTGAAGCTCAGATGCAAGTGCATGGACCATATGGACACAAGAGATGGCTTGTTTTTGTTAGAATTGTATTTAGTGTGATTGGGATCAATGTGAGTCAAGTGACTAGGTAGATACTTGGATTCCACAGTACCTAACCCCTTTATCTGTACCACAATCCTCATTAGAAGATGTAATGGAAAGTTCACTTGACTGTGATCATCTTTCAGATCTTGTACAACTAGGACATGTCTATGCAGTTGTAGCATCGTAGGGGAATGAAGAGGGATCTGACTATTGGTTGACACGATGTGTACAAGGAAAGAAAAATATAACACAACCAATGATAGATGATTATGGGTTCATATATCCTACAAATTCATTTGTTGTTTCTTGAACTTTGTTGCATTACCATTTCATCATCATTTAGGTTGTTTACAATAATATAGATTTATTATTCTAAGCATCTTTTCTATTTTGCATTAGCATTTCATCACCATTTAGGTTTTTTAGACGAAATATAGATTTGTTAGTCTAAGTATATTTAGATGTTGATAAAAAACTTATGATCACACAGGTTTAGTTGCTGTTTTTGGAAATTGGTTGTGAACATTTATGATTAGAAAGAATGACATACCTACATTTGAAGACTATGAGAAACACAAAATCATTCTCATGTATTTACACCTTCTTATAGCAACAAATGTTAAGTTATTGAGACATCATGCTAGACCAAAAACAAAAAAACTATGGACAATTAGTAGTGTTGGTCATGAAGCATTACTGGAAACTTTGAAGGTAAGAGATGTCCCTTTAGGCACACTTGAGTAGAAAATCATTTGTTGTATGGGACAAGTATGATATTGTTCATCACATTTTGATATTGTTTATCTATTAAGGTTCATATAGATTTTTTAGTCTAAGCATATTTTCTATTGTGACCATATAAATTTCTCATTCAAAGTATATTGCGATGTTCTTGGCACGATTGATCATGGAGCTACTACAACAATAATCATTTTTGATCCTTTGGAAGAGGTATGCATCATATTAGAATAATATAGATTGGTTATTGTAAGCATCTTTTATAGTTTGCATTACCATTTCATCATCAATTAGGTTGTTTAGAATAATATAGATTTGTTATTCTAAGCATCTTTTCTAGTTTTCATTACCATTTCATCATCACTTAGGTTGTTTAGAATAATATAGATTTGTTATTCTAAGCATCTTTTCTAGTTTTCATTACCATTTCATCATCACTTAGGTTGTTTAGAATAATATAGATTTGTTATTCTAAGCATTTTTTCTATTGTATGTAGTTTAACTACTACTTTGATGGTTTGTACAGGTATTTGCCACTCTAGAATGTCAACATGCTACTGTTATGAAAGACTGTGTCGATTGCGAAGACAACACATGATCTATTTCTTTCTCCTACTGGGAAAGAACTATGTATTAGGGTTTTTTTTTGTATGCCTACGTGGAATTTTGTAAATCCTATATTTGATAGCAATTATTGAATGATAATATCATGCATATTGTGTATACTTTACATGTATTCAAGTGTATACTTTGTCACTTATGAGTATTCCAATGTATACTTTACGACCTACGTGTTTTCATGTGTATACTTTGTATTCATGTGTTTAGTTCATGACTTAAGTGTATTTGAGAAAAATGAATCACTTTTTCACTTACTCTTGAGGAACAAAACGAACCCTAAACCCCTTTGCACCTTTACATCGCATCCATCTGACCCTTTTTCCATTAACTGAAAACTTGACACCATAGAAAAAAACCTTAGAGATATAAAAAAATGAGAGAGGTTATTGTAGAGGGGCCCTATGTGATCCTGTAGACCTAGATAGATTGTTTCTAGGTGACACAGTTTTTGATTAATAACCCATCAAAGATTGTTTCCTTTTAGCACTTTAGATTCTTAAGGGAAATCGTCGGTCCAATGTAGCTCAGAGTGGTTCAACATGTTTGGATGCAAAAGAGGACCATTCCTAGTGTAAATGTACCCATCTGAATGTGTTGTATCAGTTCATTTGGTTGTCTGAGTTGCAAAACAAAAGTTGCACAACTTTGCAACTTTACACTACTTGCATCTGGCAACTTTTTCATCAACTGAAAATTTGTTACCACGGGAAAACCCTTCCGAGATAGAAAAAACTAAGAGAATTTAATGTAAAGGTTCCCAACACGATCCCATAGCCTCAGATGAAGAGTCTGTAAGTGTCACGATTTTTGAGAAATATCCCTTCAAAGATTGCTACCTTTTAACACTTTGGACTTAAGGGAAATCATTGATCCAATGTAGCTCAGAGTGGTTCAACATGTTTGGGTGCAAAAGAGGACCATGCCTAGTGTAAACGTACCCATCCGGATGTTTTGGAACAGTTTGTTTGGTCGTACGAGTTGTAGAATGAAAGTTGCACTACTTTGCAACTTTACACTATTTGCATTTGACAACTTTTTCCTCAACTAAAAACTCATCACCATGGGAAAATGCCTTCGAGATAGAAAAAAATGAGAGAGGTTATTGTAGAGGGTCCCAACATGATCCCATATCTTTAGATGGAGAGTTTGTAAGCATCACGGTTTCCAAGAAATACCCCTTCAAAGATTGCTTCCTTTTAGCACTTTGGACTCTTAAGGGAAATCACCGGTCCAATGTAGCTCGGAGTGGTTCAGCGTGTTTGGGTGCAAAAGAGGACCATTCCTAGCATAAATGTACCCATCTAGATGTTTTGGAACAGTTTATTTGGTCGTATGAGTTGCAAAATGAAAGTTGCACCACTTTACAACTTTACACTACTTGCATTTGACAACTTTTTTCTCAACTAAAAACTTGTCACCATAGGAAAATGTGTCTGAGATAGAAAAAACCAAGAGAGGTTATTGTAGAGGGTCCCAAAAAAATCTCATAGCCTTAGACAGAGAGTCGGTAAGCATCAAGGTTTCCAAGAAATAACCCTTCAAAGATTGCTGCCTTTTAGCACTTTGGACTCTTAAAGGAAATCATCGGTCTGATGTAGCTTGAAGTGGTTCAGTGTGTTTGGGTGAAAAAGAGGACCATGCCTAGTGTAAACATACCCATTTGGATGTGTTGGAACAATCTATTTGGTCGTACAAGTTGCAGAATGAAAGTTGCACCACTTTGCAACTTTACACTGCTTGCATTTGACAATTTTTTCCTCAACTAAAAACTTTTCACCACGGGAAAATACTTTGAAGATAACAAAAATTGAGAGAGGTTATTGTAGAGGGTCCTAACATGATCCCATAGCCTCATACAAAGAGTCTGTAAGTGTCATAGTTTTCGAGAAATAGTCGTTCAAAGATTATTTCCTTTTAGCACTTTGGACCCTTAAGGGAAATCATTGGTCCAATGTAGCTCAGAGTGGTTCACCGTGTTTGGGTGCAAAAAAGGACCATTCATAGCGTTAACGTACCTATCTGGACGTGTTGGAATAGTTTGTATGGTTGTACAAGTTGTAGAACGAAAGTTGCACCACTTAGCAACTTTACACTACTTGCATCTGATAACTTTTTCCTCAACTGAAAACTCGTCACCACGAGAAAATTCTTCCGAGATAGAAAAAAATGAGAGAGGTTATTGTAGAGGGTCCCAATATGATCTCATAGCCTCAAAAGAAGAGTCTATAAGTGTCACTATTTTCGAGAAATAACTCTTCAAAGATTGTTGTTTTTTAGCACTTTGGACTCTTAAGAGAAATCACTGGTCCAATGTAGCTCGGAGTGGTTCAACATGTTTGAGTGCAAAAGAGGACCACGCCTAGCATAAACGTACCCATCCAAACATGTTGAAACAATTTTTTTGGTCGTACGAGTTGCAGAACAAAAGTTGCACCACTTTGCAACTTTACACCACTTGCATTTGACAACTTTTTCCTCAACTGAAAAACTCGTCACTACGGGAAAATGCCTCCGAGATAGAAAAAATGAGATAGGTTATTGTAGAGGGTGCCAACATGATCCCATAGCCTTAGACAAAGAGTTTGTAAGCATCATGGTTTCTCAGAAATATCCCTTCAAAGATTGCTTCCTTTTAGCACTTTGGACTCTTAAGGGAAATCATCAGTCCAATATAGCTCGGAGTGGTTCAACGTGTTTGGATGAAAAAAAATACCATGCCTAGCGTAAATGTACCCATCTGAATGTGTTGGAATAGTTCATTTGGTTGTACAAGTTGCAAAACAAAATTTGCACCACTTAACAACTTTACACTGCTTGCATCTGACAACTTTTTCCTCAACTGAAAACTCGTCACCATAAAAAAATGCCTCTGAGATAGAAAAAATGAGAGAGGTTATTGTAGAGGGCCCCAACATGATCCCATATCCTTAGACGGAGAGTCTGTAAGCATCACAATTTTTGGTAAATAACCCTTCAAATATTGCTACCTTTTAGCACTTTAGACTCTTAGGGAAAATCATCAGTCCAATGTAGCTTAGAGTGATTCAACGTGTTTGGGTGCAAAAGAGGACCATGCCTAGCATAAATGCACCCATCCAAATGTGTTGGGATAGTCTATTTGGTCATACAAGTTGCTAAACGAAAGTTGCACCACTTTGCAACTTTACACTGCTTGCATTTGACAACTTTTTCCTCAACTGAAAACTCATCACCACAGGAAAACGCCTTCTAAATAGAAAAAACTGAGAGAGATTATTGAAGAAGGTCCCAACACAATCCCATAGCCTTAGACATATAATATGTAAGCCTTACAGCTTCCGGGTAATGGCCAGTCAAAGATTGTTGCCTTTTTGCACTTTGGACTTTTAAGGGAAATTGCCGGTCCAATGTAGCTCAGAGTGATTTGGCGTGTTTGGGTGCAAAAAGGGACCATTTCTAGCATAAAAATGCCCATATTGTATTCCTAGTTTGCTTATTGATGCATTATGGTTAGCAATATTTATTGTTGTGCATTACAATAATACAAATTGCATGTCAAAGGTCAAATAACATGCAACTCATGGAGTTCTATTTGGTTTGTTTAATGGTAGTATCACACTCATTTGGTTTGTTTAATGGTTGCATCATGGTTGAGTGATGTCTTAATTTTTTATCGTGATTATTGTATAGATTTCACATGAACAATCTAATGAACATGTATCTAGAACTCAGTTGTAAGGACTTTGTTTGAAGGTTGCATCAAACCTGTATGGTTGAAAGATAGTGATTCTTATTCAAGATGATTTTATACCTTTTACATGTTATTAAGCTTGAATGAACATTGACTGACATTGATTTTTATCAAGATGATTATATTACTTTCGAATGAACATTGTAACATGACATATATTTCATTAAGTTGTATCCATTTTTCATTAATTTTAATTTCTTTTGAAATAAAAATCAGCTGCCCACTTCATTACATGAGTTCAAAAAAAAAAAAATGTCAAATGTAAATTCGTTCAACAGAGCTTGAAATCATGGGTATTCTCAAATTAAGAGTTTGAAAAAAATGTATTGGTAGACATGTATGAAAAATGTGGTACAATAGAAAAGGCAATGAATTTTTTGAAAAAACTCCTCAAAGAAATATGGTCTCATGGAATGTAATGTATGTGAACCTTAATATGAATGAACTCTAACATGGATGGATTACCAATTGTAATTCATAAGTTCTATTAAAATGCAATTTCATTAATATATAATATACATTATCAATCATAACTTTAAACCATTCTTAAGATAATTATACATTTCATTTTGAAAATTCAAAGTAGAAAGACATGCACACAAGGAAAAAATTATATCGAATATCAATTCTTATATATCAAACTATAGAATAATTGTGTTTGTGCATATAAAAATTTGGCATATGCCTACTCAAAACAAGTTTTACAAAATATGGCATATATGTCATCTTAAGATCTATCAAACCCTAAGTACATATCAATCTATATCATATCCTAATTCTGTGTTGGATCATCAATATCAAGCCCCCTCGAAGAAGTTAGTTTCTTTGAAGTTTCTTGCATAATAACAATTCAAACCACAAATTAGATAAATTATGTGAATGGTTGACAAGATAGACTAGTAAATAGAAACTTATATACCATCATTTATAAATTATGAATTTAACATCAAAATCAGTATACATGTACGATATTATATCAATAATGTAATTCTTTTTTACCTCAAATCTTGCTCTCTTTTCTCCAAGACATTCTACATATGATTGTCCCTTAGGACGATCGAGAGTCCTCATATAAAGTAATGGTCTCACACTCATCACAGTGCTAAGTCGAGCAAAGGACTATAGCAGATAAAATAAAAATGATACAAAATTAACATATAATTGTTGACAAATAATTATATCTATTAAACACATATCTACTCCTATATAAACATAAATATCTGCAATATAAAATAAACACATACCTGCTGTGATGCTACGACACGATATGAGATCATAGTGGATGGATCAACTAAGATGGTTTCCTATATAAAAAATGACAAGAATGTAACACAATTTAAATGCACATGCACATATAATCATAATGTCGAGAATAAAAAAAAATATACTTGTTGTGCAACTTCATCCAATGAGTCAGACCCAGTCAACAAGGTTGTATAAGAACCAGGTTGCTGCATAAAAAGACAAGATTACATTAGACTATCAATATATATATGTAGTACATGTATTTAAACATAATAGATTTCAAAAATTAACATATAAAATAACAATTTAAATAATACCGTATACTGATTCTCTAGGGAAAATGAAATGGCAGTATGCATAGCCTCCTACACTTGCAACAACTGCTCCTTTGTCAACAACTATTAAAGATTCCAACACATAAACATATATTAGTACAAATATCTCTCATAAAATATGAAAGAATTTACATAAAACACACTATGAAATTACTTTAAGTCTTACCAGTCCTCCCATATCGTCTCTGGCAGTCGATGTCTCTTCTGCAAATGCTCCACTTCGTGCTCTATCAACTCCTACATTGGGCATATCATGAACCTTAGTGGACCGTCAGAGAGGACTGAAACATAAATTGTTGCGTGTCATGCAATGATGAGGCACACAAATATGTCCCAAAGAGAATGGTGTACCAGTGGGAGTTGATGGTTGTAACACCCCTCCATTTTGTGCTTTGTTAATCAGACAATGTTTTCTCTATGATGCCTTGTGTTTTGATTATGTTAATGATGTAAACTTCGTCAGTTAGTGATACTGTATTGGTGAAGGGGACGAGATCACATCACTCGCATGCGAGCGACCTGTGATTCCGCGATTTCCTCTTCACGGTGTGTTTTATTATGTTATATGCATGTTCGACTGTTCGACACTCGTGTTGTTTGCAAGATGTAGGTACAGGACATCGACTCCACCTGGTTCCACAGGTCTGAGCGTGTCCCTTGTTCAATGGAAATTGATTGGGAGATAGTAGCTAGGTTTTTTCTATGTCAAGCCACTACCCTAGTCTCAGTGTGTCATCGGGTTGTAGTCGGGTTGGTTGTTATGTTGCCTTGTCTCTGTGTTCTTATTTAAATTCAAGTTAAATGGCTTATGTTGCTTAACTGCTGATTAAATGCTTTTGGTTATAATGCTAGGAATAATAATTACTGTATTAATTAATTTAATTTAATTAATAAAATAATCTAATATTGGATTAGATTTATTTTATTGGTTAATTAAATTAATTGTGTGAATTATTTAAGTTATTCCTTGAATTAAAAGTGTTAAAAAGATTTAAATTAGTTTGTGTAAAAAAAAAGAAGGTTTTAAAATATGTTGAATGCTATTTAGAAAATTGAAAATGGTTTAAGTTATTCAAAATTTCAAATATCTCCAATGCAATGACTTTGGGGTAGAAAGATATTTTCTAAAATAGTTGACTATTTTGGCGAAAGATATTTGTGAAGAGTTGAATTTGAAATTGAATTTAGTTTGAATTTGAATTTAGTCTAAAATTGGATTTGAATTTAATTAGAATTTGAAATTGAAATTGGAAATTGAATTAAAATTGGATTTGAATTTGAATTTGCAATCTAATTTGTATTGAATTTTAATGTGAATTTGAAACTTAATTTGAAGTGGATTTGAATTTGAAATTGGAAAATTTGGAAAAGAATATATTTTCATTTTAGGGTTTTCTTTCAAAAGGTTTTATGGGAAAATTGGTTGCAAAGAAAAAGGGGGGCTTTTGGATTTTATTTTTTTGGAATGGATTCTTGGTTTGATTTTCGAGGAGAGGCTTGGAGGAGGCTAAGATGGTGGAGTTGAAAGAGTGCTTGAAAATATCCATTGTTGAAGCTTGCAAATTTTGGAGAAAACACAAGGTTCCATCATTTCTCCCTTCATCTTCTTGCTCATTTTGAATGAATTGAAAATATAGTTTTAGATTCAATGGAAATTCATGGAAAAGCTCTTAAATTTGCTAAATGGTAGATAGATTTGAAAATTGGAACCAAACTAGAAATTTATACCAAGTTATTGAAAGAAAATCAAGAAAACTCAATGTTTGAACTAGATTTTGAAAACCCATTTTGTTGTTTTGAAATAAATTCTATTCTTGAAATGGGTATAGATTATTTTTACAAATTGAGTTTGAAATCAAAATCTGGGTATATATATTTGTGAATATAACCATATATATCAATACATGGATATACCCACAAATATATATACAAATATATTTAATATATTTGAAAATTTGAATTTTGGGATAAACCCAGAAATACCCTGTATTTTTTTGCCATGTTTAAACGTAGGGAAAAAAATAATATAAATTTTATTTTTGTTGGTTGTGGGGTGGGAGGTCAAACCCCACTGCCACCACGCAGGCCGCGGCCAAGGGCCACAGACTGTGTGAGGAACACACAGACCGCGGCCGAAGGGCCACAGGCTGTGTGAACCCCACACAGACCGCGATCAAACAAACCGTGGCTGTAAGGCCAGGGACTGTGTAAAGCCCACACAGGCCACGGCAGGAATGGCCACGGACTGTGTGGAGCTCACACAGTCCGCGCGGCCAGTAAGGGCATCGTGGGAGTTCCACGAATACCTCAGTTTTCGTGTTATTGTATTTTATTTTATTTGTAACTTTTGGATATTTATTATTTAATAATATATTAATATTAATATATATAATAATATATGATATATATTATATATATAATATTAATATAATATTTAAATAATACTTATTTAGATAATAATTAAATATATATGCATAGTATATATACACGCATAATTTTATATGTGTAGTTTTAAAAATATTTTGTAAGTTCAAATTAAATCGTTATGGGAAGTTGTGATTTAAAAATGAGTAGATTTACGTCATGATTTGTTTACATTTAAAATATATGTTTCTTCGGAAAATTATATTGTATATGATTAAGGTATTTTAGTAGAGAGAATATTTTTAATTAATGGCTTTAAGATGAGATAAGTTTAACGGATTAAAAATAAATGTTTAATATATATTAAATGTTTTGTTCTGGAATTAATGGAAAACTTAGATTAAGTAAATTGTTTAAATGTTAGTTGAATGATTTTATTATTTAAGTGTCGTGTTTATGGTTATTGTTGAGAAATTTGAATAATGGATTTATTTATAAGATCGATTTTTTTTCTTAATCATCAAGTATGATAGGGAAAATTGAATTTAACTATTGAGTTTTAAAATTCTTCACGTGATTGATTGACCTTTAATTATGTGCAATAATGGTATTTATTTAAATTGACTTCATGCAATGTGTCATCGCGTGGCTTGGATTTAAGAAATCCTAATATTAGTCTGTTTAATTGCTTGGAATGTTTTCTAGTGGTGTTTTCGTTTATTCTCGGCATGGGCAATATTGTTGATTTTGGGTGTACCTTGGTTGTTCTGGGTTTTGTACCTTGAGGCTAGGGACTCTTTGATTGCGTTGTTAATTCGTATTGGTCTTGTTGATCATGTAAGTCTTCTAGTAGTGTTTTCTTGAGATGATGTTATGTCTCTTATGATTTTCTTTGTCTATCTTGGATTGTGTGTGAGTTAAGCTTAAGTGGAAACCTGGTTCTTTGGACGGGTTGTGTGACCTTGTGATTCTTGGTTGGGTCAGGTTATCAGTTCTTTATGTGGGTCTCATTATGTTAGTCAACCTGGTGTTAGCCTTGGGTAGTGCACGCTTTGGTTTCAGTTTTGGGCATCCGTAGTGATGTGTTACCTGTGGAGGTGTTTGATTATTTGTGATAAGTGTTAGTGCATTGTCTACCCTGGGCATGTGGTTGAGTTATGTGTTGTCGATAGGGGAGTGGCTTTCAACGAGCGCCGGGCCCAAAGTGGCTCCAGGATAACTCATGTGAGAGTCAGTTAATTAAGTGAAAATTAAAATAACTTATACTAGGGATAGTGTAGCTTTGAACTTTAATAAGATAATTTAGCCTCGCTCATTGGCTCAAGGGCTTGTACGAGACTTGAGATGAGTCGGGAAGGCCTGGAATGGAAAGATCGTTATCTTGTCTTTATGAGAGATAATCGATTCCGCTCTGGTGTGCATGTGGGGCCGGGAGTCGATTGAGGTTTCTAGGATATCCCTAGAGGGGGGCCGGGACCTAGAAAGACTTGCCAGGAGATCCCATGCAACCTTTGCGATGACACTCCTCCTATGACAGCAGTCGGTATAGTGTTGTACCGTTGGTTTATTTTGTACAGTGATGGTACTTGATTTTGTACTCTGGAAGCATTGTAACCATTGTGTTAAGTGATGTGGGTTTTGTCCTTGATTCAATTCAGTTTATGTGTTAGCCTGTGTCTAGTGGTAGATGGTCTAGTCTAGGAAATCTTTGTTACTATCTCCTAGCACGGGGGTGAGCCTTTTGGTTTCACTTGGTTGGGTGGAACGTGCACCTTCCTTTGTTGGTTTTTGCTCTTGCTCGTATGGACGAGACTTTCATGTTGGAGAGCTCGTTGGATCCAGCTACTATTCTGGCTTCGTTCTTTTCAGTTGATCTTTATTCTTTTACCCCTCATTTGTCATCGAGGTGGAATTTGTAAATTGTAATCATGATTATTGGATTTACCTCATTCGGGGAATGAGTGTTGTAATCATATTGTTTAAATGTTGATAATTGGAATCTTGAGGTATTTATTATCCTTGTTGTAATTTACCTTGTATGGGATGTATGTAATCTTATTTTGTAAGTGATTAATGTTTTGATTTCAATTGATGATTAATTGTTGTTTGGGTTATAAAGTAATCTTTGTCTCGTGGGCTTAGAGGTTGTTGGCAATGTGTATTCATCTTGCATGTTATTTGTACTTAAACAAAAAAAATAAAAATTGGTACTTTTAGTAGTGAATTGCAACTTCCTCTAGGGTTGTGTGGCGAGGCATTACAATGGCGGTGTACTAGTGTGAGCTGCTACAATAGGTGCACCACCATCATGCTAGAATGTATTAGGTGCAACACCATTGTGATGGGATGCACTGTCAAATGGTTGCGCAACATGATGGCTCTACCTGACCAAATGATCACTCAAGGAATGTAACACATAAATGCTCAGAATCCCTAGATCCACAACAATCTTAGGGTAAGGTAGTGGAGTCAGAGCATCAATAGGTGGAGGGTGAACATGGGTGACTTGACGTGCTCTTGGTCTATCCTGTGGCATCCCTCTACCAACACCCTATAAATCTCGTATGTCAAAGTAATTGACATGTTTCCCTAGCACAAACTCAACATATAATTTTTAGAGAAAATACTGAGGGACATCAATATTGTTCTTGGGTGGTTTATCAAAAACCATCCACGAACATCTCCAAAAATTATCTAATACGCCTCTATGGGTGCACCATTTAATTAAAATTTTTTGTTTCCACACATTAACAAGCTGTCATGTTCTCTGATCGACGAATATCTAGGCTAATTGGGATTTCTCAATATCAAGTTCCTTCACCTCATCATATGATAACCCGTCGATATAAAATTGTCTTTGTTCCTCTCGCCACTATGCAAATCTATTATGCTTAGTTGCCAAAGTTTCAACATCTGAAATGATTGTTTCCAAAGTATTTTTCATGTCTGATAGTTCATCGAGTGTCTCATAGATTTGACATACTTTTCTTAATTGATCTAAATTTCTATGAATAGACTTGTGTATTATTGGCACATTTTGATTTGGAAACAACGGTTGTGGTGAAGGAGGATTTGGAGGGTTTTCATTTTTGTGTAGGATCAGGGTTTTCATTTTGTGCGAGATCAGGGTTTTCATTTTGTGCAAGGTTTGGGTTTTCATGTTGATCCATTTTAAACCTGTTAATTGATATTTTTTAAAAAATTAACAATGATTTTAATGCAATAAACCTATCAAATTTACCCTATTTTTTACTAAAATTAAAAAAATAATAATGCAAAAATAATATAAATTGAATAAAAACACAAAAATCCAAGCATACCTTTGAAATTTGATTGATTTTGGGAAAAATGAAATCCTAGGAATGGATATTTGAGTTGGAGAAGAGAAAAACCCGCGCACAACCAGTTAATTGTGAGCTCTCGGGTTTTTCATTTTTAATTTGTAACATAGAAAACAGATATTCATTTCTTGTTCTAAAGTATTTTTAATATATGGTCGGGTCTGGAACCCGACCATATGATATTGGTGACGATTTTTTTCAAATATATGATATAAAAATATAATATATAATATATATATTATATTATAATTTATATGTTATTATATTATAATATAATATACATTATATTATGTATGATATAATATAATATTATAATATAATATATAATAAAAAAATGAAATTATTTATAATATATATATATTATATTATAATATAATATATCAATACATATTATTACATAACAATACATTACCACAATAACATATATAACGTACCGCACATATTCTAATGCAAAATATTGCTAACAAACATAACACATAATACACACCACCAACATCAAGGGGTATTTAAGACAGTTTTTAAGACAATATTTGAGTATATTGTCTTAAATTGAGACAGAAAAAAAGTTGTTTATTGTCTCAAGTATTGTCTTTAAGGGGGTGTCTCTATAAAGACAATATAAAATTGTCTCTATAAAGACAATATGACATAGAAGTATTTTTTTCTCTTTAAAGACAATATGAAATTGTCTCTATAAAGACAATATGACATAGAAGTATTTTTGTCTCTTTAGAGACAATTTCACGTTTGTCTCTTTAGAGACAATTTCACGTTTGTCTCTTTAGAGACAATTTCACGTTTGTCTCTTTAGAGACAATTTCACTTTTGTCTCTTTAAAGACAATAGTTGGGATTAAAGACATTGTCTCTACAGAGACAATATGTAAAAATTGTTTCTTTAGAGACAATATGTAAAAATGTATTAAAAAAATAAACAATTCAATGTTTTCAAATTCTCGTCGTCCTATTTGTTGGAGTTTTTATTTTTTATTTTTCAAATGCGATGGAAAATTATAATAGAAATTATCAATGATTTTGAAGTTGGAACAATGAACAGTTGTCGAATACACAAAGCATAATGTTCATAAAAAACAAAGAAAATAATGCATCCTAATCCAAATTCATAAAGTAAATGCCAATAAGTATTTTTTTATTTATAGTTTATAAACTTGTTCATACAATCATGAGCAACACGTACGCCATAACATGACATACACAAACGATTCATTTCTAGGAAAGAGAAAATGTTAATATTTTCCTAAAAGCCATTGGAATATACCCAACTACTAGCATAACTCTTTCGAGCATGGCAAGGTAGCTTGACAAAGAGTTGACTCAATTGTCTGGACTGGACAATTTTGCTTCAGAACGGGAACTTTCTTCTTGCATGCTTATGTATGGTCCTCTCAAAGGCTGATAACTTTTCATTGTAACAATCCACTAAATCATGTACTTTGTTATTGATGAACAACAAGATTTCCAAATCGTCTTTGAGCATAACACAACCTTTCAAGATTTTGATATGATTTTGGAGAGAGTTGAATTCTTCCTTTAATATAATCAATACGGTGAAAGAAAAATTTTCCTGCAAGCAAACAATATTAGATTTAACAAGTAAATCCATTTGCATTATTCATTTAAAGAACCACAAATCCACAAGTCTCTACACATTAACTGAAAATAATAAATCTGCAAATCAAACCCCAAAAAAATATCCAATTATAAGCAACCACTACACTAGTCATTTGATAGCCCAAAAGTGAAAATATGTGATCCCAAAAAACTTTCACAAATATTTTCTTTCATATAACTTACTGCTCAAGCTGGGCTGCAAACTGTGCAATTTTAAGTTGGCACTAGTTAGCCGTACTAGTAACTTCTTCACCTTGATAGAGCCCTGCAACTCGCTCAAACTATTCCAAAGCCAGTTCCAAAGTTTCTTCAGCTTCGTATATTTCACCGAATTCCTGTAGAAAACAATATTTTGAAGTACATTGAAAATCTAAATTATGGAAATTGACTTCTAAATTTCCAAATCAAAATCTGGTTGATGACCTCCAATATCCCAATTGAAGTATAAAACTCTAGAAACCAAAAGATCTGATAGATACAAGAAATTCTAACTTTATAAATTATAAACAATAAAATTCTGCTTAGACACAACCAACACATAGAACAACCAAAACTCTCAGGTAAGCCAATTTCAATTATGATGCTAAGGTAAATCAATCATAGAAAAAAAACTAAACAGATAAGGAAAATCTCTATGAAATTTAGTGTAATGAAGAACAGTTTAGAAGCTGTGATAGTTTTAGCATAACAAGGAGTACAATACAAGAAACAGCTGTGAGAAGAAGTACCAAGAACTGGAAGTTACAGCCATCTCCCACTTTAAGAAAAAGACACAAAATAATGGACTGGAAAGAGAGGACAGCCATAGTAGTGCCAAAACTAGTGT
Organism: Sequoia sempervirens; assembly: GCA_007258455.2. Lineage (NCBI taxonomy): Eukaryota > Viridiplantae > Streptophyta > Pinopsida > Cupressales > Cupressaceae > Sequoia > Sequoia sempervirens. The sequence continues at coordinate 147,938,241 of VDFB02000008.1, forward strand.
TGACCTTAGAAACTACTATCTTTGGGTCACCATTCAAATTCAAGGAGGACTGTTTGGTCTTTGCTCTATCTATGACCCTAATCACCTCTTAATATGACCTAAGTTTGGAAATGGATGAGGTATAACCTCACCATTATAGATTGGGTTCTCAAGGGAAACTTGAACATGGTTGAATACTCTTTTGACATAAGTTGGAGTAACAACTCACACTTGTCTTGAGTTAAATTTGATGCTTCTAGATCTTAGCCCATAATTCTTTTGGTGTTTTTGACTCATTCACTAGATTTGTATAAATAGTTAAAATCACCATTGGTCCACTTGGAGTAATCGTAAAGATAGATTCTTTAGAAAATGAGTAGATTAGACTACATTAATCTCTAATGGTTCAAACAAGTTCAAACTTAAGCACCCTTACCTAGATTAGAGTTCAAATGCTGGAATTGATTCCAGATAAAATTTGCATGCTAATAACACATTCTTCTTGCTCTTCAACTTGAAAGCAAATGTAAGACAACCTTTAGATAATTTATACTATAATTATTAACAATCAACAGATTAACATTCTAACATTAAAAAATGCCAGCATATTGTACTACCTCAAATGCTCTTCCCTTTAAACATAATATTTGCTTGTCTACTAAGGAAAAACTCTAGATCCTGCAATCAGAAAACATCAGAGCAATGTTATTTATAAATTTCAGTAAAGTGTTTATGCTAGATATGACTACTAGAATATTCAAAGAAAGTTCATTATCCTTTTTCCCCTATACTAATTAAACAAAACCATTTGAATCTTACATGAGATGGCCTTATATAATAGCCTGAGTTATCTCCAACTGAAACAAACGGTACACCGACAACTTCCATAATTCTATCCACCAGACCATGAATTACCTGCAGGAATCAACAAGTAAAACATGCAATGAGAAAATGCAGGGTATCTCAGACTTAATACTAAGAACTCCTTTTGTCCCCAATGCCTAAAAGCATAAAGGCCTTTCTATAGGATGAAAAGATTAAATTTCAATTTTATAGTGTAACAAATTTATTTCCAGTCAAGAGGAGTTCCATTCATTCAATTGTTTAAAACAATGAAACAGAAAAGTATCTGTCATATTAGACATAAAAATATATTTAATGCTCTTCAAGGAAACAAATCCTATGACAGATATATATAGATAGCAGAAATAAATGACTGAAAAGATAAAATAGGAAAGCGGGAAAACAATTCAATATTTGAAGTATTTCAACATGAATTATAAGAAACACCCCTTAATTGATAAACTTACATATGAGACCTCTCGTTGGTAGTCAAAGTCAGACCTCAAACCTCACCATAGGTCATTCACCCCCAGAGCATGAACTTGAGATGAGGGGGGCCGGCCAGTGACATCATCCTCGCTCTTGCCTTGGGTCTTCACAAGCCCATGTCCAAGAGTTGAGGTGCAAAGTTGGAGTTCCTAACTTTAAAGGACTGGTAAAAGCAGCCAAATGAAGAAACAGATATATCTCTTCAACCAAGGTGTTAGCTTATATTTTAGTTCTCAAGGATGAATGGGAGTGAAAAAATTAATTCTGCAATGAAGTAGTATGATGAGGAATTATCATGAAAATATTGATTAGCTTCAAGAAACCTCTTAGCAGTTCATCTACAAGTGACTCTTCAGGCTAGCAATCACCAGGCCTACCAATGGAAACAATAAAAACCTAAAATTTGAAAGAAAAAAAGACATTGGATATGTGGTGACAAACAAAGTTGTAAGGAAGAGAAGAGGTTGCAGAATGATTGCCAAATATAAAAGTAGAAAATAGAGTGTGGAATGATGAGGCCATGAAAAGCCTTGTGATTGTAATTGAAATTGAATCAAATAAAATCAAATTTGTTTGCAATCTTTATCCTAGTGA
>VDFB02000008.1:147940245-147991935 GCA_007258455.2 Sequoia sempervirens
TTATTATATCCCATCATGCAAAGAACTTACCTCAGATTCATGACTAGTGACTAATTTCTCCCCTTGATCTAACATATGTTGTCGAAGGCCTTTGGAACCATGTAGTAAAGCATATTTTAGGAGGTCCTCTGAAGCTTCCTTTTGAAATTGGTGAACCTACATAAACAATTATAACCAAATTTATAAGGTATAATGACTCATAAGATACAATTAACTCACAAGTTAATCATGACTTTTTTATGAAATAAAGAATACAATAGATGAAAATATTGACTTACCAAGCCACCACAAATGCTATTGTACCCACCAGATCCTAATTTATGAGATCCAATACTTGACACCCTAGCTTGGGTTGCTTTTGTTGTATCTCGAAGGCATCTTTTAGATCCTGGTCGTGCAGATGGCCTATAGTTTGGATTATTGTGGGCCTTCCTCTTAAATTTGGCATCTTTCATAAGCTCATCCCATGTCACTTGGTTTGTGATCCAAGCTGGACGTGGATATCTTAAGTCTTTTGTTAGCTTTGACCTTAGATTGTCTCATTTAGAGTGAATGTATTTCCGAGCAATATCTAAAATAAATTCCTTATTAAAACCAGGATTTCCAAATGCTACTATGACATACTTAAATAGTTCATCTTTATTAGCATTGGCTTGCTTCCTCCAATCCATTTGAATGGTATTGCCAAATAATTGTTCTGTACGACGAAAAAATGAAGTGAAAGAATTTCAACCCCATTTCATCCTTCAAAACATTTCCTTCTGAGGTGAGCAAGATTGTAACTTCTTAAGTTCCTTTTGTGGTCACTGAGGATATTGTTGTAGTTATAGGGGTTGAGGTAGATGCCCCTATAGTTACATCAGTCACATTGTCATTTATTTCGTATATTTACAATGAGATCATCAAACAACCATTTAATCACAAATTAGAATCACAAAGCAACCATGTAATCATCAATACTGCTTTTACTAGTCAACATGTTATGACATTGATAAAAGTAAAATATGAACTAGAAAATAATAATAAGATAATATTTCCATATAATTATACCTGTTCATCTGAACTAAGCCCTGCACTCCCCAACAATGTCCTCTCCCATAACTCGATTTGCTTAGATATTTCTCTCCTAATTTCAACATTTTCAGGAGTATCTGGTAGGATCCTTAGTATTCTTGATTCTAACTCTATAAGACTCCTCAAGGAAACTTGTTCAGGTGTTGGTGGAAGAACTCTAACTGAACCTAGACTTGATGTAGAGGGCATGCTATGAGGTATTGTGCTTGATGCCACACTTGTGATAGGTGTTTCCGGTCTAGATGTAGAGGGCATGACACATCTTTTTGAAACATCCTGTAAGGCACAAATATAAATATTAAAGTGGTATTATGGCAGAAATAACATAATCAAACCCACACGAACATATGATTGAATCTTACTTTATGCACAACATTGGGTGTATCGGATGGCATAATTGGATCTTGCATGCCAACAAGATGCATTCTTGGGGGAATTACTCTAGAAATGTCCTATAGCAAAAACACAAATATTAAAAAAATATAAAAGGTGAAATAAGTTAATTAAATGCACAAGAATCTAGATCAAATCTTACCCTTGGCATAATACTAGATGTATTAAAGGGCGTGATAGGTGTCGACATGACTTTAGAGATGGCCTGCATTCCACAAACATAAATTAACATAATATAATACAAAACATAAGATAATTGAACCTATAAAAGATAATTTTCAAACTTACCTCATTCACCATCATAGCAATGTTTTGCCCTTGCCCGTTCCTTAGCATTTCAATTAGCCCATTTAAGATCAATGGATCCCCCATAGTAGAATCGGGAGTACCCATTGGCACATTCTTAAAGAAACACATAATGACATAAAATGACAAAATATTAATTAAAGAACATATGCAATTGATATTAGTAATATAAGTCAAATTCACTAGCACATGAACAATAACATACATAATTTTCATTATGTTTCCATACATAAGAAAAACATAAACAATCCTCAACTTCCAAAGTTTTTTCAGCTTTAAGGTATTGTGTTTCTCTTGCTTAGTTGTAAATTGCATAAAGTTCATAGGTGTTGATTGCGTAAAGCTTCCAAAAACAAAAATGTCTTTCAGGTTAATTGTTAAAAGTAAAAAAATAAAATGAAACAACTTTGCCAATTGAAAAAAATTTGCAAGCTATATTCATTGATGTTACAAACATCCAGTAATAGAACACTCAAAATATTCAAATTACTTAATTTCCATTACATTTTGTGTACAATTAAAAACACAGCTACTTCTGAAGTTAGTTCGCTACCCATGGACTAAGCACCATAATCCTTTAATCCTGCAGGGGCTAGGCATGACACCTTACTCAGGGTTTCTCCATACTGATGTTGCTGACATACACATATAACCTCATCTTTTCAGACTAGGTGCTTCAATCTCTGAGATCAGGGCATATACCAAACTGGGAGGCTTTTAACAGGTATCTTATTTAAATTTTTGTATGTAGTTGTGTTATAACTGTTGTAGCATTGGCTCTTAAACTACTGCTAGTTCATGCATCAGATGTATGCAAAGGGGGTAGCAAATATGTTGTTATGAAATTCACTAATTAGGACTGAAGTGCCATTTTCTTAATTTGAGTATTTCCTTGAAAAAGAATCCACATGACAGTTTTCCAGTGGAGTTAGGAAGGTTATTTAAACCTACACACCCTTCTATGTTCAACGTTGTAGCTGTGATAGGTTGCCAATGGAATCGAGGAGGTTATTTAAACCGTTACAATATTTTATTTTCAAGTGTTGCAGCTGCACTAGATTGTCAATAGAATCAAGGAGGTTATTTAAACCTTTGAAACTTCCTATTATGTTCAAGTGCTACAGCTGTGACAGGTTGACAATGGAATCAGGGAGGTTATTTAAACCTCTACAACTTTCTATTTTCAAGTACTGCAGATGTGATAGGTTTCCAATGGAAACAGGAAGGTTTTTTTAAACCTCTACAGTCTTCTATGTTCAAGTTTTGCAACTGTGATAGGTTGCCAATAGAATCAGGGAGATTATTTGAACTTTTACACCCTTCTATGTTCAAGTGCTGCAGCTATGACAGGTTACCAATGGAATCAGGGACGTTATTTAAACCTACACACTCCATTATATTCAAGTGTTGTAGCTATGACAGGTTGTCAATGGAATCAATTTCAAAAGATTCATCCAAAGAGGAAATTGATTTCCCAGCTGAAGACTGATGATTTTCAACAATTTTATGGATCACAGTTGGTTACAAATTACAGGCACCTAGTCTATTTTTATCATGTTAATAGCATGTTAATAGCATGTTATTACCTGAAAATGAAGGCCTTGGGATTTTCTCAGAAAGGAAACATCAGATCCTAGGCTCTCTGCAGAACACCATATTGAACAAAAGTCTCTAAAGGTATTAGTGGAAAGATATTATGGAAGGAAACCTCACAGCCCTAAACTTACTTCATCTAGAAAAGCCCATTGCAACCCAGAAGACCAAAATTCAAACACTAATCCAAGAGGTACTGGCTCACATTACATATTTATTTTCAATGGTATTTAACAGGGCATATAATTTTTTATTTTTCAGGCAGGGCTTTAACATTAGGCAGGTTTGCAGTTAAAAGGTAACTATATAGAAGGTTGTTGGTAAGTACGAGTGTAGGGTTAGATGTGTAGGGTTATTGATTACAAAAATACCATCATATAAAACTGATATGCAATTAATATAGTTTTTAACTGTAGAGACATGTGACATTTAAACTCAACATATTTTCTACGGCTGTTCATTTTTGCTAAAATGAAATCTTTATTAGGTGTGGAGGGTGACAATTATAAGAATTCAACTATGAGCAGATGTAATGTTGAATCCATGATGCAATTCATAGAGTTTTTTTCCACACAGTCAACCATTGCAGCATCTTCCTCTTTATTAGCATTACCCTGGCCTACAATCATTCCTAGTTTTGAAATTCCCAAGCCACCTGATTTAACACAGGTTAGCAAAAACTCAATATACTTGATTGACCTGAGCATAAGTCTGTTACTAATAGACAAGTTAATGACTCAAAATTCCTAATCATCTACACTGTAAACTCCCAGAACTAATACTGAACCTATAAAGAGTTAATTATATCAAGTATTGAATCCTCACAACCATCTTAAAGTGAACATGATGATCAAACAATGTCATTCTCACATGAAATATCCTCATCTGATGGTATAAATGCACCATCATTAATGGGCCCTAAATCCACAAATAAATTAATACCATAGTTTTCATGGTCTTCTTCACCTTCAACTATAGGTAAATGAAAATCAATAAATTCATCATCTTCATGGACTTGATGCTCATGTGGTTGCTCATATCCTTCAGAAAATTCAGTAAACTCATCATGATCTTCATCTTGGTCATATGTATCATTACCAATAAAGTTTTCATCATCTCCATCTTGGCCATCTATGTCTTCAAGGGGGACTTCTGCATCTTCAAGAAAATCATGGTCCTCTACATCTTGAACAAATGTTACTCTTCATCCTCTTGGATCATAATCAATCACGAATGACCAACCAGGTTGTTCTAAATTGGGAATGAGAAATATCTGCTCACATTGATTTGGAAACACATAAGGTTCAGAAGTGGCTTCAAACCTAGATGTATTGATCATATGGAATCCATTCTTGTGTAGAAATATAGTTTTGTCTTCACCCACTTTGATAAGATTGTACCATTGAACACAAAAAATAACTTTTTTGAAAGATATAAAATCAAGCTCTATAATATCCTCCAACACTCCATAATAGCAAAGTGTGTTTGTGATTGGTTGTCTATCATTTGCATGTGAACGACATTCCACCTCAAATGATGCTAAAATTCCACAATCATAAGTTTGTCTCTTGTCATCAACCTTTTTGATGCGAAAATGATGACCAAAATTCCACATTCCTTTGTAATATGTTACCTGTATTCATATAAATATTAACTAATTAGATTCAAGGATGAAAAAGTTAAAAGGAAAATCACTAAATACCTCAAATATGTTAGTATATATGCATGACCTCCCCATTTCTAGATCCTTTAACAAAATTTAGTTGTTGTTGTGTCACTCTATTCTTCCCCTTTGTTGCCTCATGTTCAATATTGGTCTTTAGCCAATTCCATGAGCATCTATCTGGCCATTTTCTTTTATGGGCTGCAAGAAGTCCTCGAGCAGTGTTTTGACCATGTCTATTATATACATTGGTCCATGCCTTTTCATCCTCTAAGTTCTTTTGTTCAGTGTACTTCTCCATCCATTCCAACATAAAGTCAGAATTGTATGCAACATACAAATGTAATGACTCCCACTCCTTAGCATCTACAATGAAAAATAGAATTTTTCAATAAATTAATAATGATTTAAAGCTATGTCCTATAAAATTTAAGATAAAAACAATTACTTCAAACATTTTTGTATACCTTTTATCCTCTTTGAAGTCCCTTGACCCTCTAATTTTTCTCCTTCAAATGATTGAGGTTGGTTACCATCCCATAATCGAGGAGCTTCAAGATGTAATTCAGGTAAGTACTCACTCAAATAAACCATTGTCTGGAAAACCATGTACCCCTCAACCATGGACCCTTCCGGTCGAGCCTTTTGCCTCACAAATTGTTTTAGAACCTTCATATATCTCTCCACGAGCCACATTGTCTGAATATGGATAGGACCACACTGTTCAATCTCTTCTACTAGGTGTACAAGGTAGTGCTCTTGAGAATTGAAGAAGCTCGGAGGGAAGTACATTTGAATATCACACATCAAAAGTGGAACATTCCTCTTCCAATAATTCAATTCATCCTGATGTATCTCTTTAGATGAAACCCACCTATAGATATTAATGTGTATTATAATAAAGACTTATTATTTGTTCAAAACTAAAGGAATAAACGTATATAAAGGTATTACCAATAATGCAATTCAAAGGATAAGAGTCATGGAAGAGTATGCATGATGGATTCAAAATACCTCAAATATTTGGATAATTTGTAAATAGTTAACGTGACATCACAATCAAAGGTGCTCGGTATTGCTGTAGGCAACACATACTACATGACCATTAACAAAAACAATGTTAAAATATGCATGAAATTATGTTATCACTAAGATATACAAATTTATAATTATGTTGCCAACAAATGTGACATTCTAAAAAGTTACCTTAATCCAATTGTGCCAATCATGTGTTTTTAGCCCCGAGAACTCTGACCCATCTCTTGTGAATAAGTTTTTTAATGTCGCACCAAAACCAGAAGGAAATCTTATGCTTTTCATTGTATCAATGATGTTTTCTTTCTCCCTTGACGGAAAAATCCATGGAGCATGAAAAAATATGTTGTTTTCATGCAACCACATGTTTGGCATGATATTGGCAACTTGGAGGTCCTTTCGTAACTTTATTTGTGCTTCAAGGTTGGTTCCATTTAGATGTTTCCACAAACACTCTACCACATTTTTCCCAATGTGCATAGTATCAAATAGGTGGGCTATTGGCAAGTTCTCATAATATTGTAATTTGTAAAAAATAGAGTCTTTTCATTCATAGTGGAAAGCCCGTCCCTTCTTTTTTGTCATATAGTGCTTTCCACCTAGCAGGGTTCATCTTTCTTGGCTTCCTCATTTCCAACTCCTTTCCATTGAACTTTTTTTTGTCATGCACTTGATAGCGATGATTTTGTGATAAAAAATGTCTGTACTCATCATACACAGTTTTATTCAGATCCTTTGACTGCCTATACAATGTTTTCGGCCCACATGATGGACAACCATGTTTCCCCTTTGTTTGTAGCCCTGAAATAAGAATGGAAACAATATTTAGTAAAATGGTAAAATGAATAAAATAATTAGAAATATAATTTATAATATATTACCACAACAAACAGAGAGTCCTGGGGCATCATGGATTGTCCAGATAAGCATCACATGAAAGAGGAAGTTTCTATCATTGATAGGTTTTGATACATCATACATATTTACACCATCCCATAATTCACAAAGCTCATCAATGAGGGGCTCCATGTATACATCCATATCCTTTACCTGATACTTCCCTAAATAAACAAAAAGTTTTTTATTAGGATTTAACTAAGTTGAATTTTTCTTTTATATAATTTTCAAGAAACCATTGCATTAATATGCTCTAGTACCTGGTATGATAAGAGTTAACATTGCATGCTCCTTTTTCATTGCCATCCAAGGGGGGAGATTGTTGTTAATAATGAAAATTGGCCAAATAGAATATGTTGTTCTAAGATCTCCAAAAGGATTGACACCATCCATTGCTAGAGAAATTCTTGCATTCCTTGGCTCATTTTTTAAATGTGGCCATTTTTCCTCAATCTCTTTCCATTGTTTGCTATCTGCAGCCATACGCATGACACCATCTTGGCTCCTCCCTTGTGCATGATAATGCATATATTTTGCCAACTCCTTGCATTTGAACATCCTCTCAAATCTTGGCTTTAGTGGAATGTGTCGTAGTACTTTATAAGGAACCTTCTTGGATACTTGATCTTGACGATACCTGTTTGTGTGAAAAACTGGGCACTGTTGCAAATTTGCATTATTTCCATAGTATAGTATATGGTCATTTGGACATGCATCATATGTATTATACTCCATTCCAATGTCTTTCATCACTGAAGATACTTCTCTATGAGAATGAGGCAACTTATTGTCCTTTGGAAGTATTTTGTTTGCCAAAAGTCTACATGAAGCAACAAATGATTTTTATAAGATAAGTATACACAATGTTCAAAACTTTCAAGACATTTAGATCATTAATTTATAAGAATATTGAATCCTACCTTAATATATCGGTAAAGCATGTTTTTGTCAATCCATGTGTAACCTTCAAGTTCAACAACAACATAAGTGTCACCAATATAGAACTATCTGCATTTGGGAAAAGAGGTGTCCTAGCCAACTGAGCTAGGGTTGAATCAATAACTTCTTCAGAAGATGTATAGAAGTCTTGGATAAATTCATTGATACCAGCCTCATTTATTTACGAAGTGGTTTCATCCATAAATGCGTCTTGTTCTTCATCTTGAGAGCGGCTATCATCAGTGACATCCATTGGTTCTTCAAGAATATCGGGAACTGGAAGTGGCTTTTCACCAAAAAATCAATTGAAATGATCAATAATAATTTATTAAATAATATGCATATTTATTTATGATAAGAATAACAATTTGTTAATTATAGTGTACCTCTTCTATATAAACTCCATACTTCAATCTATGGATACCAACAAGTCGCCACTTCTTTAGTTTCCTATTTTGGCACCTTTTGCAAGTGCAATATATCATTTCATTAGAGTATTCATCTATCCTTGGAGCAGGTCTTGCTGCCCGTTCATCTGAATATTCAGATGATGATGATGTACTATTTCCCTGAATGCACCATGTACCATCAACAATAAGAGTACAACTTTTAACTTGAGTATTACTTCTTTTTGAAAAGAACGTGACTCTTAGGTGCATGATATGATACAGCTTAAGAAATTTAAAACTTTGAAAATGTGGTTTTAAGGTTTCTAAGTTACCGGGTTCTTCAAAAACGGACTTTGTGCCGGCTCTGGGAGCAGCCTGGGGAGCACCTGGGAGCGCCCAGGCAGCCCATGGTTGCAACCTATCATTGACTGATTTGATGCATCTAAACACCTTTGTACAACTTATTTGTCAGTTTGTTCAGGCCATACTTATACTAAGTTTGACCCATATATCAATCATGATCATCATTTTTTGTTGCAGCAGTTTATGATCTATTTTAGCTTTGGGTTTCAAATTAATTTCAAAGGTTTTTTTTTCAAGGTGTTTTCTAATTTGGAGGGTTTTATTGATGTCACAGAGTTTCATAATTCATGTAAATTACTCTAAAACATATGTTTTTTCATCACTAACTAGTCCAATCTTTCAATCATAAAAATTATATGAAACATTACTCTATGTGCTACCAATTAAATCCTAGGTTAGTGTTTCATTTCATTAAAATGATACTGCAAATACCAAAAACAACAACATAAATACCTGGTTTTCCATTTCGTATAGACACCAAAAAAATAGCCTAATAGAAAGCTACAAAGCAAAGTGTGTGGATGCTAGTTAGGATCATTACATAAATAGCTGCTGAAATATATGAAAACATGTATCCCCAAAAAAACCTATAAATTATACTAAAATATAGCTTGAGCGACTAAAAAATATGAAGATTCAATTAAAACTTACATAGAAATTGATTATAAATTGCTGATGTAGAATAACCTGAAATACATGGATTTAAATTAATTATAACAGTCCACATACAATTACCATATACAATAATTTAGAATTACTATATACAATTTATTTAGAATTAGCCCAACTGACTCTGATCAAAAGATAATCAGTCTTTTACTTGCCTACTTAATGGATTAAATCACTAACAAATACAAAATGAATGATAAATACAAAATCTGTTATTTTATTAAATTTATCTCTGTTATGTGTACACTTCATTAAAGACAGTTGTTGAGCAGATCTAAACTGTGTATACATATCTCCCTACTTGTACTAATCCCACAACAACTTGCCTTACAATAATATATCCTGTTCAACTTCTTGTTTTTCTCAATATGATTCTACTACTCAATGACCTTGGAATTGTTTGTCTCATGGTTATGAGGTAGAGCACGAAGATGTGGTTATGAAGTTATTTATGCAATATTTAATTAATGATGCTAGAGAATGGTATAGGCATCTTCCGACCAGAGTATAGGATCATTGGATACTCTTTGAGAAGGGGTCTCAGGGGTTGCTTTTAGGGTTTACAAGGGAAGGCAGAAGGATGGGGCAGAGGAGGTAGGGGCGCTGAAGAGTGGTGTGGCTATGGAATTTAGTTCTACACTTGCCATTACATTTTCTTGTAAGTTTCTAAAATAATTTTTAACAAATTCATTTTGTGGATTCTTCAATCATTGCATTCCATGAGATGTCATCCCTTTTAAAAATTTTGTCAAACAGTCTCACGCCTTGTTTGTGCTTCCACATTTTACATAAATGTGTACTAGAGCATTTCTAGCTATAATATCTGACAGAAATTTGCCTTCCATTATGCCTAAATGGATGTCTGTACCTTGTTCAAATGCTCCCGTTTTGATACAGGCAGAAAAGGAATTGGCAAAGGTTGTGGAATTTAGATTTATGTCTGTTGATTGCATTTGCATGAAAGCTTCTAAGGACTTTTCAACAAACCCACTTCAAACATATCCCTGCAGTCATGATTTTTCATGAGGCCACATTTCTTTTAGGCAGATGGGAAATAGTTCATGTGACTTGTCTATATCCCTGCAGTCATTATTTTTCATGAGGCCACATTTCTTTTAGGCAGATGGGAAACAGTTCACATGACTTGTCTATGCTTTGACATTTTGCATGAATGTCTACAGGGCGCTTGCAAATACAACATCTGGCAAAAAATTCCCTTCCATCATGCTTTGAGGGATGCCCTTCAATATTAATGAAGATCTTAGGTGATTATTATTAGTGCAAGTCTATTGTGCCAAATTGCTTCATTTAGCATCACCAATAATCTCCACATGAAAATTGTGATGGAAATAATTCACATATCTCATAATGATCTCTCTTGCAGCAATGTTAGAGACAAGTTTTGTTGCAATGTAGAAATTAGTGTACTCAAAGGTTTTTGACAATTCTAATAGCGGCTCTATGGGGCATGTTTAACAAACCCTTTTGCAATTTTCCAATTTCACTATGATGACAGAGATAATTATTTTTCCCTCTTGCACAACATTAAGTAAATGTCTTGATTCTAGAAAATACCCTGCTACCTTCATCATCCAAGCCAATTGCTCCAACTTATGTGTTATCTTGACAATTATGTTGGCATGCTTTGTGATGTAATACCTTATAGAACAACCCAACCACTCTCATTATTAGAGGCAAAAGACAACAACCAACTTAACAACTAACACGAGCATTAATGATTTACAAGCCTTTCATAAATCCTAAGGCTTGATACTCAGTAAAGCAAGCATTGATATAAGGGACAGGGAAAGGAAAAGTTTTGTATGCTCCTCAAATTTCACTAGCATTTAGATATGAAATATATGAGAGAATGGAAATTGGTGCACGAGTAGCCACTTCAGAAGAAGTAAAATGCTTATTTTTTCTATCATGCTATTTCATTTAAGTAATTAAAAATTCCACTATTGGTTTGTCTTAAAGCACAAGAATTAGCAATATAACCAATAATCTTTATTGATTCATTATTAATTAAACACTTGCTATAGGACTATGTTTGAACATACACTATTTTCTCTATAGTTATTATGGATTAACCTATGTGCATTTTGCATATCTAACTTATTATGATAGTTTTGTAGTACATGGCCATATTTTATGTAATAGGATGCTTAAGAATGGCCTTATGACCAGTGACGACCAGTCTTTGTGTATATACTATATAATCCCCAGAATTCTAATATGTAATGCATTGTCCTTCTAATGGGTTAGTTTTAGTTTTGTTGCTTCTTTGTCATGTCAAAAATGTATTGACTTTTTATGTAAATGTAAATAAAATTTTCTCATTTGGGTTGCAGTTGGACTTGTGGGAGTTGAAGCACTGAAGTGTTCAAATAAGTCATCTTTGTACCATCAGTAGATAATGATCCATCTTACAGCGCAGATATGAAAAAAACTGAGGCAGTAGATTCAGCACAAGCATAATGGAAACACTCATGGAGGTTATTTAGGGGGTTAGGTTGCTTGATCTCGACTTCCAAGATAGATATCACTTGGTCCAATAGAAGAAAAAGGAGAAAGTATTGTGGAAAGAATTGATCAGATCAAGCTAACAAGCCATTGGATCATTGTTAAGAACAAATTACCAAGCACATCTAGGATGCCACACCATTTGATCATTGTTAAAAAACTTCAAAACTTTAAAATAGAAATGAAGCTGAATTTTAGATTTGAAAGCATTCAGGTCACACATCTTGATGCCACCAAAGAGGGTTACATCAAGGTGGGAAAACAACCTAAAATTCATGGACATATAATTGTACATTCACAAAAACTTAGAACATGATTGAAAACATATTTAGATTTGGAGCAGTAGTTCACTGGGAGATCGAGAATAGCAAATTCTACCAGAACTATGGATTTTGAACTCCACTTTTTAATGGCTTCATGTGCTAAAACATCATCATGCTCAGTAGGTTCCAACATCCAGAGAAGCATAGCTCTCTTTCCAAATAAAAAAAATTGTGAGATAGACTCTTTTCATATGCAATGGCTTTAAGTAGTATCCTTAAAAAATGGCATTAAAAGAAAAGAAAAGTAATAAGGAGACGAACAAGAGAACCTCAATTTTTCTTGTAAGCTCTATTTTAGGGTCAACAAGATCCCATGAAAAATATTTTTGGAAAGATGATTATAGGAACAAGACAGTGGAAGTGAAATCTATTAAAGTGCCAAAGGCACAGGCCTTTTGTTTTCCCTGTGATAGAAGAAACGAAATTAACAGAGGATCAATTACAAAGTACATTGATAGATTATTACTTACAATACAATTTTGTCCTATCATGGAAATGGACTAGTACTAAATAAAATTTTAGGCAGGTGGTTTTTTTGTTGTAAAATTAATACACAACTACTAAGCAATGCATCATGCATGAAAAATCTTTACTAGGCCAACTCTCTGCCAAAATGTGGGCCTTAAAAGTGTTCCATGCATCCCAAGACTAGGGCTGGTTTATATCCCCAATGTTAAGGGATTCAATGAAAAAGTCTCATCCATCAATCAACAACAAACTGGGCTGAGGAGATTGTTGGACACTACTAAATGAAATCCAAGAATCAAACTTTTAAGCCGAGCAATCTTGATGATATGAAGATTACACATACTAGCAAAAACTCACCCTATTCCAGTCCCTGTTCTAAAGTTACCAATTTGGCACAAGCAGGGAAGTAGCTGGCAAAGGTTAACAAATTTGGCTTTACTTGTGAAAATTATATTTATGCTTATACATTTTGCATGCATGTCATGGATTTGATCCTTAATGATTTCCTGGTGCAGATCAGAGGTTCCAGTGGTGGGATGGATTGCTAAAGAGGCTCCGGAAGGGAAGCTCTTGGAAGACTGGGCTAACAAATTAAGGGCCTCAGAGTGTCAGCTCGTGGATGCCAGTACTGGATTTTCTGAGATCTTTGCTATTAAAGATGAGCCAGAACTCACCAACATTAAAAAGGCTGCCTTTTTGAGTGCATCTGTTCTGAAAAATGTTGTCTTGCCAAGACTGGAGGTTGTTATAGATGAGGAGAAGAAGGTTACCCATTCTGATCTGATGGATGATACGGAGAAGGCCATTCTTGATCCACAGAAAGCCAAAGTAAAGTTGAAGGCTGATAATGTTGATATTTGCTACTCCCCTATTTTTCAGAGTGGGGGAGAGTTTGATTTAAGGCTTGGTGCTATTAGCAATGATGATTATCTTTACTATGATGCCACTAGTGTTATCATTTGTGCAATTGGATCCAGATATAACAGTTATTGCTCAAATGTGGCAAGGACTTATTTGATAGATGCCAAAGATGTTCAGGGTAAGGCCTACAAGGTTTTGTTGAAGGCACAGGAAGCAGCAATAAGTGCACTCAAGCTGGAAACCCTCTTAGTGCTGCCTATAAGGCAGCAGTAGATGTTGTTCAAAGAGATGGCCCTGAACTTTTGCCTCACCTCACGAAATCTGCAGGAACAGGAATAGGGATTGAATTTCGGGAGTCTGGATTGAGTTTAAATGCAAGAAATGATAAATGTCTGAAAGCAGGGATGGCTTTTAATGTATCACTTGGTCCAATAGAAGAAAAAGGAGAAAGTATTGTGGAAAGAATTGATCAGATCAAGCTAACAAGCCATTGGATCATTGTTAAGAACAAATTAACAAGCACATCTAGGATGCCACACCATTTGATCATTGTTAAAAAACTTCAAAACAAAAAATAGAAATGAAGCTGAATTTTAGATTTGAAAGCATTCGGGTCACACATCTTGATGCCACCAAAGAGAGTTACATCAAGGTGGGAAAACAACCTAAAATTCATGGACATATAATTGTACATTCACAAAAACTTAGAACATGATTGAAAACATATTTAGATTTGGAGCAGTAGTTCACTGGGAGATCGAGAATAGAAAATTCTACCAGAACTATGGCTTTTGAACTCCACTTTTTAATGGCTTCATGTGCTAAAACATCATCATGCTCAGCAGGTTCCAACATCCAGAGAAGCATAGCTCTCTTTCCAAATATAAAAAATTGTGAGATAGACTCTTTTCATATGCAATGGCTTTAAGTAGTATCCTTAAAAAATGGCATTAAAAGAAAAGAAAAGTAATAAGGAGACGAACAACAGAACCTCAATTTTTCTTGTAAGCTCTATTTTAGGGTCAACAAGATCCCATGAAAAATATTTTTGGAAAGATGATTATAGGAACAAGACAGTGGAAGTGAAATCTATTAAAGTGCCAAAGGCACAGGCCTTTTGTTTTCCCTGTGATAGAAGAAATGAAATTAACAGAGGATCAATTACAAAGTACATTGATAGATTATTACTTACAATACAATTTTGTCCTATCATGGAAATGGACTAGTACTAAATAAAATTTTAGGCAGGTGGTTTTTTTGTTGTAAAATTAATACTCAACTACTAAGCAATGCATCATGCATGAAAAATCTTTACTAGGCCAACTCTCTGCCAAAATGTGGGCCTTAAAAGTGTTCCATGCATCCCAAGACTAGGGCTGGTTTATATCCCCAATGTTAAGGGATTCAATGAAAAAGTCTCGTCCATCAATCAACAACAAACTGAGCTGAGGAGATTGTTGGACACTACTAAATGAAATCCAAGAATCAAACTTTTAAGTCGAGCAATCTTGATGATATGAAGATTACACATACTAGCAAAAACTCACCCTATTCCAGTCCCTGTTCTAAAGTTACCAATTTGGCACAAGCAGGGAAGTAGCTGGAAAAGGTTAACAAATTTGGCTTTACTTGTGAAAATTATATTTATGCTTATACATTTTGAATACATGTCATGGATTTGATCCTTAATGATTTCCTGGTGCAGATCAGAGGTTCCAGTGGTGGGATGGATTGCTAAAGAGGCTCCGGAAGGGAAGCTCTTGGAAGACTGGGCTAACAAATTAAGGGCCTCAGAGTGTCAGCTCGTGGATGCCAGTACTAGATTTTCTAAGATCTTTGCTATTAAAGATGAGCCATAACTCACCAACATTAAAAAGGCTGCCTTTTTGAGTGCATCTGTTCTGAAAAATGTTGTCTTGCCAAGACTGGAGGTTGTTATAGATGAGGAGAAGAAGGTTACCCATTTTGATCTGATGGATGATACGGAGAAGGCCATTCTTGATCCACAGAAAGCCAAAGTAAAGTTGAAGGCTGATAATGTTGATATTTGCTACTCCCCTATTTTTCAGAGTGAGGGAGAGTTTGATTTAAGGCCTGGTGCTGTTAGCAATGAAGATTATCTTTACTATGATGCCACTGGTGTTATCATTTGTGCAATTGGATCTAGATATAACAGTTATTGCTCAAATGTGGCAAGGACTTATTTGATAGATACCAAATATGTTCAAGGTAAGGCCTACAAGGTTTTGTTGAAGGCACAGGAAGCAACAATAAGTGCATTCAAGCCGAGAAACCCTCTTAGTGCTGCCTATAAGGCAGCAGTAGATGTTGTTCAAAGAGATGGCCCTGAAATTTTGCCTCACCTCACGAAATCTGTAGGAACAGGAATAGGGATTGAATTTCGGGAGTCTGGATTAAGTTTAAATGCAAGAAATGATAAATGTCTGAAAGCAGGGATGTTACAAGCCAGTTTGTACAAGGGGAAGTTATATACTGAACTAATAAAGTAATTGATCCATTCAATTTTATTGCATGTGTTTATAGTACACTGATTATTACAACTTGATATATTTGTCATTGAATTCCATTGCAGAGATTTTACAACACAGAACACTTTAAAGACACCTTAAACTTACCTGTTACACATTCAATGGATTTCAAGGGATACTAAATGCTCATTCAACAAACGCCTTTGCCACCCAATAGACACATTACATATACAGTTAAGCACAGATTTGGTTTGAACAAAATGCTTGGAACCTCCAAGAAAATAATAAAAGAATTTGAAATGTCAAGGAAAAATAAAGTACATATGTTTAAAATTAACTCTTCTTCCAAGAATTTTTGAAAATTATAATAAAATTCTATGTTACCAGTTCTTTGTAGGGGATTGTTGGGTACTTGTGCGGTTCAAATCGTGTCCTGGTCCTGGTCTGGTCCTCCAGGGGATTCAGACAGGGTCCTTCAAATGCCCTGTGGGTTTTTCCGAGACAAACCTTGAAGATCCTAGGGAGAACCCAGACAAAATTTGCTCAGAACCCAGATAGAGTTTGCTCAAAACTTAGACATACATGAAATATAAGCAAGCAGAACCATCAACATGTGGATATAACATTCACAAATGTCTATCTTAGGGAAACTTAATATCTTCTATTAGAACAAGAATGAAGTCTAGATGCATTAATGAAATTCACTTGTATGAGTAAAAGCTTCAGAAAACCACACTCCTGGACAAGGGAAGATAAAAAAACATATGGATATTCATATATCCATACATGATACAACCAAGGGTAATATATACACAACATATAATAAAGGTAATGCATGAAGCATTTTGACACAGATCTATCTTGGTCATTTACAATGCTTTACTTTTCTAAAATTTCATGGAAACCTTACTCTAAACTTTTTGAAAATACTTCTACTTCTGAAGTTAGTTCGCAGCCCATGGACTAAGCACCATAATCCTTTAATCCTGCAAGGGCTAGGCATGACACCTTACTCAGGGTTTCTCCATACTGATGTTGCTTACATACACATACAACCTCATCTTTTCAGACTGGGTGCTTCAATCTTTGAGATTAGGGCATATACCAAACTAGGAGGCTTTTAACGGGTATCTTATTTAAATTTTTGTATGTAGTTGTGTTATAACTACTGTAGCATTGGCTCTGAAACTGCTGCTAGTTCATGCATCAGATGTATGCAAAGGGGGTAGCAAATATGCTATTATGAAATTCACTAATCAGGACTGAAGTGCCATTTTCTTAATTTGAGTATTTCCTTGAAAAAGAATCCACATAACTTCTAATGTTTCTTGAGTATTTATTATCCTGAAACATTCTGTGTCATGTCCCTTACCCCAAATGTATCAAAATATGAAAATTATAATCATAATAAATCTGTGTCACTAATTTGCAATTACTTGGAAAAAATTTCCGTAAGGGTTAGGGAAAATATCTACACAGAAAATTAAAAAAAAAACCAGAGACCCTGAAAAAGTTCACCAGAAATTTGTAATTTTATCAAGAAAATAAATGCCAAAAAAGGGGTCTAAAATCACATTGAATGATTAAATAAAATAAATTATAATCATAGTTTTTCAATGGAAAAATGGGCACCCTGGTTGAGCATCAATTAATCACAATAAATTGTGATTTTTTGTAGATCTCTGCAACTCTAGTTTCTTCTACATCTGGACTTATTTCACAGTCAGCATCAGAACTACAAACCAATCAAAAGCATGTAGATTCATGGATATTTCTACAAGAAAGATAACCATTAGTAGAGATGATTTTCACTATTGTCAGTTCTGGTATGACATGATTTCATGTGGGATTCATGTTGTGAATGCTTTGGTTTCCAATTCTTGATGCCATTGAGTACAAAGTACAAATCCTAGAATTGAGAAAATAAGAAAAGGAAATTTAACCACTGCAAACCCTAGCATTGAATATTTTTTTTATAGAACCATGCCTTGAAAAATTAAAGAAATGGATTTTTAAATGCAAAAACTCTAGACCAATTTGAATCCATGTGGAACATAAAGGAACATGTAAGGGAAGAATTTAGAAATGTAAATGAAAGCTGGAAAAGCTTGGGGAAAAAAGAAAGAAAAAAAACGTATTTGAAACATCTAATTTGTCACTGAATTGGTCTACTTAACCCTCTTCATCATTTTATATCTATAAATCCACACCAAAACACCAGACTGGTGTTCGGTGAAGTACTTGCATTTTTTTGTTCATTGTAGCCTCCCTTGAGTGAAGGTTTTAACCTTGCAAGGCTTTCAACATGGCACCATGGAATTTTAACAAGATCACTTATTTTATAAATTTAAATTCACACCAAAACACCAAACCAGGGTGTTGGGTTTGGCACTTATAAAGTTTTGATTTATAAGGAGGCTATTTAAACCTTTGAAACTTCCTATTATGTTCAAGTGCTACAACTATGACAGGTTGACAATGGAATCAGGGAGGTTATTTAAACCTCTACAACTTTCCATTTTCAAGTACTGCAGATGTGACAGGTTTCCAATGGAATCAAGAAGGTTTTTTTAAACCTCTACAGTCTTCTATGTTCAAGTGTTGCAACTGTGATAGGTTGCCAATAGAATCAGGGAGGTTATTTGAACTTTTACACCCTTCTATGTTTAAGTGTTGCAGCTGTGACAGGTTACCAATGGAATTAGGGACGTTATTTAAACCTACACACTCCATTATATTCAAGTGTTGTAGCTATGACAGGTTGTCAATGGAATCAATTTCAGAAGATTCATCCAAAGAGGAAATTGATTTCCCAGCTGAAGACTAATGATTTTCAATAATTTTATGGATCACAGTTGGTTACAAATTCAACTATAATAGGGGAAAACCTATAAGATAGACACATAAATCCACTTTCTGTAGCTTTTGAAGAACATTTCACAGAACAAAAGCAATCTAAACAGAAAGAGATTCTCCAAGAAGATGATTTAAATAAATCAAGTGAAGATGGCAGACACAAGGATGATGGGGAAGCTTTAGTGGAGGATCTTTCTTCATTCCAATTCCTAATGTTGAAATAACTAATGACCTGCATATTAACTCCAAAATCAAATATCTTGCCATCCCAAAGGCTTTTCAAAATATTCATTAACTTAGAGGTCTGGGATTCCTTATGATCCCCGTGAATTTGTTTCAAGACATTATGATTAATTCTATTTGTAGCTAAGTCATATTAATCATACTGATGTCATTCTTTGATCAAGCAAATTCCAGACCAAAATGAGCCAAAGCCAAAATAAATGGTGCACAAAGACGGATGAGGTATCAAACATAAGTTGTACTCTTTACAAATTTGGGAAGTGCAATCAACGAAAATCTCTACAAGTTTCGGGATTCACTAAATTTTAATTTCAATGAGGTGAAAGATAGTTTATGAGAGAGCAGATCACGCTATTTTAACTTTTAAGAATATTGAATGATTACTAAAATGTAAGAGACAAGTCTATGATATTTAACGTTTCCTGGCTTGCTATTATCACAGGGTACATAATACAATACAACATGCAACATAGGCAGGGGAGTAAGGAATTTTGACAAGATCTGGGGTTTTTTAAAATTTTACCTGTTTGCTTGGAGACGACCCATAGGTTGAAGAAAATGGCAGCCCACGGGATGAAAAAAATGGCAGCTAGGGCATAATATTTTCTGCAAATCCGGCAAAAACACAATACTGCAATCATCACTTCCCGCCACACCCTGCATTCTTATAATCTTCCTTCCCGCCACACCCATTGTAAGCCTTCCCGCCTGAAGAAACTCCATCTGAGTCTGACGCCGTAGCAGTAAACGAGAGAGCCAACTCACAGAGCCATCAAAAAGCTGTGAAAACAACAGTTTTGTTTGAGGGAAAAGCCATATGTGGGAAATAATTAATATATTTTTTGGAAAAGGTAGGTATTTTTTCTATTTTAATTTGAGACAATGTAAAGTAAAAAATAAAACTTAACTAGCAATTGCACCTTGGTGTGCAATAGGTACGCCGAAGAGGTCTAGAATATCCATTACAAAAATTTTATGTCTATATTTTGCATACATCTATGCAATGCAAGAGATTGATTGGTAGGCCATTTTGGAAATGATTTTGTTTGTGCAACAAAGGTCTCAATGGAGAAGTGATAGCTTCAAATGAAATATGCATCCACTTACAAGTATCTAAACATGAAAGAAACAAAACCTTTGAATCAAGAAGATAATCAGGCTTCATTAGTAGTAGGCTCATGTTATGTTTTTCATAGGGAGAGAGGGAGATAGAGGGAGAGATATGGATAGAAAGAGGGATATATAAAGGGGGGAAGAGTGAGAGAGGGGTAAAGAGGAAGATAGATATGGGGATGGAGATGGAGAGGGGTATGGAGAGGAGAGATAGGGATAAATAGAAATATAAAGAGAGGGAGGGAGAGAAAGAGAGGGAGATAGGTAGAGGAGAAAAAAGTAAAGAGATATAGAAGAGGGAGTAATAGAGAGAGAGGGGGGAGATAGGGATAGAAAGAGGGAGAGATGGGGATAGAAAGAAGGAGAGATAGAGATAGATATAACTTAGGAAAGATAGAGGGGTTGAGAGAGAGATGGAGACGGAGAAATAGAGATATTAAGAGGGAGACAATGAGAGGGGGATGGAGAGATAGAAAGATAAATATATAAGAAGTTATATATATAGAGGTAGAGAAAGGGATATGTAGGGATATATAAAGGGGGGAAGAGTGAGAGAGAGGTAAAGAGGAAGATAGATATGGGGATGGAGATGGAGAGGGGTATGGAGAGGAGAGAGATGGATAAATAGAAATATAAAGATAGGCATAGGAAGTTATATATAGAGAGAGATAGAGACAATGTAAAGTAAAAAATAAAACTTAACTAGCAATTGCACCTTGGTGTGCAATAAGTACGCCGAAGAGGTCTAGAATATCCATTACGAAAATTTTATGTCTTTATTTTGCATACATCTATGCAATGCAAGAGACTAATTGGTAGGCCATTTAGTAAATGATTTTGTTTGTGCAACAAAGGTCTCAATGGAGAGGTGATAGCTTCAAATGAAATATGCATCCACTTACAAGTATCCAAACATGAAAGAAACAAAACCTTTGAATCAAGAAGATAATCAGGCTTCATTAGTAGTAGGCTCATGTTATGTTTGTCATAGGAAGAGAGGGAGATAGAGGGAGAGATATGGATACAAAGAGGGAGATATAAAGGGGGGAAGAGTGAGAGAGAGGTAAAGAGGAAGATAGATATGGGGATGGAGATGGAGAGGGGTATGGAGAGGAGAGAGAGGAATAAATAGAAATATAAAGATAGGCATAGGAAGTTATATATAGAGAGAGATAGAGAGGGAGAGATAAAGATAGTGAGGTAAAGAGATATAGATATGGAGGTATAGGAAGAGGTAGAGGGAAATAGAGAGGGAGAGAGCTAAATGGATAGAGAGAAGGAGATGTGTCGAGAGATAGAGGGAGAAAAATAGATAGAGACACACAGATAAAGAGATGGATAGGGGGATATAGAGGGAGTGAGGGAGGGAGAGATGGGGATAGATAGAGGGGAGATATAAAGAGAGGGAGAGAGAGAAAGAGAGGGAGATAGGTAGAGGAGAGAGAGAGAGAGGTTTGAAAGGTGAATTATCATATCCTTAATCAAATGACACATGTGGTACCCTGAGCATAACTCCCTAGGGACACATGTAATCCTTGGATTGTTAGATACTAGTGAGGGAGGAATAGGGAGTGTGTATGTGTGTGTGTGTGTGTGTGTGTGTGTGTGTGTGTGTGTGTGTGTGTGGAGAGAGAAAGAGAGATAGAGATAGAGAGGGAAGGAGAGGGAGGTAGAGAAATAGAGAGGAGAAAAAAGTAAAGAGATATAGAAGAGGGAGTAATAGAGAGATAGAGGGGGGGGAGAAGGATAGAAAGAGGGAGATATAGGGATATAAAGAAGGAGAGATAGAGATAGATATAACTTATGAAAGATAGAGGGGTTGAGAGAGAGATGGAGAGGGAGAAATAGAGATATTAAGAGGGAGAAAATGAGGGGGATGGAGAGATAGAAAGATAAATATATAAGAAGTTATATATAGAGAGGTAGAGAGAGGGATATGTAGAGAAGGAAAGAGTGAGAGATAACTTGTGATAAAGATAAGTAATAAAGAGATGAAGAGATAAATAGAGAGGGGGAGAGAGAGATAAAGATAAGGAGGGAGAAATGGAGTGTGTGTGTGTGAGAGAGAGATATATGAAGATAGAGACAAAGGGATATATTTAGGGAGAGAGGGAGAGATTCAATGGAGAGAGGATAGAGATAAAATAGAGATATAGAAAGAGGAATGATAGGGAGAGATAGAGATCTCAAAAGAGGGAGAGATAGAGAGATAGGTAGTGGGAAAAATGGAGGGGGAAGAGAGAAAGAGAGATGGAAGGAGAGAGGAAAGGGAAGAGGGAGAGAATGAGAGAGGGAGCATTGGAAGGATAGAAAGATAGAGATAGGGAGTTATATATAAAGAGAGGTAGAGATGAGGAGATATATGTATAAAGATGGGAAGAGAAAGAGAGAGACACTCTTTCTATCTATGTCTCCCTCTCAATCTCTATGTTTCTCATTATCTCTAAATTTCTCTCTTTGTATCTCTCTCATATTTCTCTTTATATTTTTCTTACGTTCTCTCTTCCTCTCTCTCCCTATCTCTCTACCTTACTCCTTTATTGTCCCTATTTATCTCCCCCTCTCTCTACTTCTATATATCTTTGTCTCCTATTTCTCTTTATCTATCTCTTTATCTCTCTCCCTATGGTACTTTATATCTATCTATGTCTCTTATATTCTCTCTCTCTCTCTCTCTCTCTCCTATTTATTCCTATATATCTCTACCTCTATCTCTATCTCTATCTCTATATCTCTCTTCTATCTCTCTATATCTCTTTGTCTCCCTCTTTATCTCTCCATAGATCTCTATTTATCTTTCTCTCTATCTTTTTTTCTCTCTTTTCTCTTTTTGTATCTCCCTCTCCCTATCTATATCCATCCATTTTTATCTTTGTCCCCCCCTTCTCTCTCTCTCTCTTCCTTTCTTTCTCTTTTTCTCCCTTTTCCTCTTTATATATTCTCTATCTTCCTTAAGTGTGCAATGGGTACTCTAAAGAGGTTTGAAAGGTGAATTATCATATCCTTAATCAAATGACACATGTGGTACATTGAGCATAACTCCCTAGGGACACATGTAATCCTTGGATTGTTGGCATGAATCGACTAATCAAAAGTTAGTCTCCCTCTCTCTCAATAACGTTTAATTTAGATTTTAAGTTTGAAATTTATTTTATTATATAAATTAGGATAAAAATAAAATGAATAATTATAAATTAAATTATTTCTAATAACTTTTAATTATAATTTGTAATTTCATAAGCATAAATAAATATGTAAAATAAATTTCAAAGTTAAATCATACTACAAAGGAAATGCAAAATTACAATATCCATTTAAACAAATAATTTTAAAATAATTAAAATTTAATAACATGAATAATTATAAATTAAATTATTTCTAATAACTTTTAATTGTAGTTTGTAATTTCATAAATATAAGTAAATATGTAAAATAAATTTCAAAGTTAAATCATACTATAAAGGAAATGCAAAATTAAAATATCCATTTAAACAAATAATTTTTAAAAAATATTAAATAATAAACTTATTGAGAATAAATAATTAAATAATAGAATTAAAATTTTAAAAAATGTACTTAAAAAATATAATTAATATATTGCAAACAATAGTAACATTAATTTGAAAGTAAAATTGTACTTCAAATAAAATAGTAAAACTAAAAATAAACTGTATTAAAACTGTTAAAACTAAAATTTTAACTTTTATATTAAAAATTACAAGATTAAACTTAAAAAACTAAAAAATAAAATGAAAGGTAAAAAATCAATTTCTAATTTAAATATAGATAATTTTGATTTGATTTGATTTAATTTTAATAAATTTTATGTGATTTAATTTAAAATGTATATTAAAAAAAATTAAATATAAATATTTAATATAAATATAAATTTACTAAAACCTACAATAAAAAAACTCTAATAACTACTCAAATATTTTTTTAACTTTAAAAATTATTAAGAATAAATTAAACTAAAAGAAATAACACAGAGCATTGATAATCGAAATAGGCACGTGGCATATTCTCTTTATCACGAAATGCCAAATAAATAAATAAAAATGACAAAAGAAAAAAAATAGTGAGAGACAATGTAAAATAAAAAATAAAACTTAAATATATTTCATTTCTATTGTCTTAATTTGAGACAATGTAAAATAAAAAATAAAACTTAAATATATTTAATTTCTATTGTCTTAATTTGAGACAATGTAAAATAAAAAATAAAACTTAAATATATTTAATTTCTATTGTCTTAATTTGAGACAATGTAAAATAAAAATAAAAAACTTAAATATATTTAATTTCTATTGTCTTAAGTTAAGACAAAATAAATAAATATAACTTAAATATATTTAAGACAAAATTAGTATTTTGTCTTAAATTATCGTCTTAAAAAGCCCCTCAATGTATTAGTGATATTAAATTTTTTATGATATAATATTAAATTAAAAAACATTATAATAATGTTTTTTTATAATAATAATGTTTTTTTGGACCCCCATGATCTTACACATACCCTATATATTCATTTGAGTAAAAATCTAATTTCATATATTCCACTCACAAATTTCATAATGATGCAATCATTCATTCTATAATCACCATTTTCCTACATTTTATTAACAATAGCTATGACACATGTAACACCCATTGTTATAATAATTTCTCACTATTGAATGACTAGACAACGGTACACTACACATATATTTATCATGCATAAATAAATATTCTATCCCTAGATAATATATGGTCACTCACCCATTTACCAAACTAAGTAAATCATGCAATTCTTTTCTTTGCATTATGGATAACTGTATAAAGAAATCAACAGAAAAGTTCCAGATAGAAGCAAAAAGCAACAAACGAAGACTAGATGCAATTGGAAAACAACAGGCAGACACTAGATATAACCAAATATCTTGAAACTTAAATTTCAAATGCTCTTCCTTCTTAATATTATACTACAATCCATTCGATACAAACATATCTAACTAATATCTGAAGACTTGAGAACCACGAAAGCACTACAACTCCCTAACAGTCTGAATGATAAGAATAGATATGAGATTCCATGATTTTCCATTATGTTAATACATGCAAAAGGAATTCATAGGCAATTTAACTCAATGCAATGATTGCAGGATGACACATGAGTAGGTTTTGTTGGAAAGACTTAGATTCTGGCATGCAAATGAAACTGGAAAGTATGAGCTCAACCAAATAAAATAATGAGTTTGACATAGTCGATGCGATCTCCTGTGAACATCCATATGCATACAAAATGTGACTTATTTGATAGAAATACAAAAGCACAAAATGGATTTATGTTACCATAAAAAAAACAAACTATCATGATATTGTTGCGCGCTAGTATAAATTGTTTCTAGATAAGAATTCAACTAGACTGCAAAAAAAAGAGAACTAAGTATAAAGCCACAAGCATTAAATAATTAGAATGCTGCAAAACGAAATATGTATTAACTAAGCATATTGGAGAAGACCCCGTTCATCTAATAATTGAATTGTTGCAAAATTTACTTATTAACTTATTTAAATTTCAACTTTGATATTGCAAAGGAAGTTTTTATACAGGTACAAGAAGCTGCCGCAGGAAACATCTTTGTTTAGACGCCAAACCTACATAAAGTCTTCCCCACATAAATCGAGCAATAGGGAGAAAAACCTAATACATGAAGAAAGCATTCATAGCACACACCATTGATTGAAAACTGCCCAAGTACGATCATAAAACAAAATCGATAACATCCTTCAAGCGGCTTATTCGATACCAGGAGCGCTTAAATCAAACAATCTCGCATGAAACCAAGAACAATACATATAACACTGAAAATGTTTGAGGAATATAGGTAGGGGTAATATGAAACAAACATTAGCGTTCAGTATGAACTCTGAGCGTATATTTAAAAAAAAAAACCTGTTACAAAAACTAATCATTGAATATTCAGTTGAATGCTTACAAGATCGTTTCAAACAAGTGACATAGTGTGTTGAGTTCTTGTCGCCTAGCAAAGAGCTTTTAGGTAGGCAGGAGAAGAGTTAAAATGGTTCAAGATTTGTAAAAGGAATTTTTAGAGTTTTGTATTGAATGCGAAAAAATGAGAACAAATGGAATTGAAGAGTATATGATGTGAGAGGCAAAATATAGAGGGTAGAGTTTACTATTGATTACTAGAACTTGTTAGAACAATTGTATATTAAAATTCATATTTTTTGTGTGCTTGTTAAATAATATAAATAATTTTTTGTATAAAAGTAATTTAGGAATTTAAATTGATTTAGTGTGAAGGTGGGGAGTTTATTTGTGAAGGTAGTAATAGGGTATTGGGCAAAGCGATTGCCATATTGTAAGAAAAGAGAAGCCCATATTTAAAAAACTATTTAGTAAACATATTTATTTGTTAACATATTAATTGTTTTGAGTAGATATGTAACACATAGACAATCAAAATATTAGTGATAAGTAGAAAATTTAAAAGCATTTTAGAAAATGGAGATATTAAAAATATAAAAGTATTTTTAAATTATTTTATATGCAAGACATTTAAAATAAATATATTAGTAATAGACTAAAAAATTAAAAGCATTGCTGGAAATCAAGATATTAAAAATATAAAAGTATTTTATTTTATTTTATATACAAGACATATAAAATATAAATATTAGTAATAAGTTAAAAATTGAAAAGTATTTTATCTTTTTTAATACCATATAATTATGTTCAATTAATAGTAATGTTTTTGAATATTTTAACCATGTCTATTTTTTTTTATATCTGCAAATTAAATTCATTTAGTTAAATAAACTAATTAAAAATAATTTTATTTA
The DNA here is from genome assembly GCA_007258455.2 of Sequoia sempervirens. Taxonomy (NCBI): domain Eukaryota; kingdom Viridiplantae; phylum Streptophyta; class Pinopsida; order Cupressales; family Cupressaceae; genus Sequoia; species Sequoia sempervirens. The sequence continues at coordinate 147,967,292 of VDFB02000008.1, forward strand.
CCGTGAATTTAGAAAAGAACATATGCCAATGAAAAATAGACCATAAAAAGTAGAGTTCATAGGATTAACAACTTTATAGCTAAACTGGAGGTTTAAATATTAATTAATTGTCTTGCAAATATTAATCCACATTCATCATTGAGAAGTCTCGCCAAAAACAATACACTCAAGATAGTGGTATGGAGCAATCCCAATACCTCGTAATGTTTAAATGGTGAACATGTGTAAACGAGAATGCTTGTCTATGCCTTGGTGCGTTGCATAGCTTCTAGATGTCGACTGAGTGCATAGATAGTGAGAATGGCAAGGGTGTTACATGTAAGTGAATAAATACTTGAAAGGAAAATTAATATTTAAACTTGCAGTGTAGCTATACCAATAGAAAAAGAGATAAATAATGGTTTTCAAACATGAAAAAATATGTCCACAAATGTCAAGTATATAATGTTCCCATATTTTCCTTATTTACTAAAACTAAAATGAATAGTAGACCTACCGCAAGACAATCAAACTTAATTGGCCAAGCAAGTATTGCAAATGAAAATGATAAAATTAATAATTGAATGCAAATTGTGTCAACTTTACTTCCATCATGCATTTGATGTGCATGGCATTTTGCTCATAGGCAAGTTACTATTGCAATAAGAGGAAGTCACTATTGCAATTGTATGATGTGCATTGGATATGACACGCTTGTTAATCAATCTACAACTATTGCATAAAATGCCAGTAGGTCTACTATTCATTTTTGTTTAAGTAAATTAGCAAAATAGGACATTTTATATTTTGGAAAATATTTAATCATTGAATGCAAATTGCACAATCTTTGATAGAGGGATGGCCAACAAAAAAAGCAATGAACCATTCAGTTTTCCCTATAACAACGAGCAATATTTTTAGTTATCAAGTATGACAAACAAAAAATACATAATGTTGAAAAATGAAAATATATAATGAACTATTTAGTTTTCCCCTATGTTTTGTTATAAAGTGGATGATGTTGCTTAGTGATTTATGCACCAAAACCAAGTTAGTGGGAAAATAGCTCAATGAAAACTCAATCAAGTATGAAGTGAATCTTTGTACAAATTGCATTTAATGGTCAAATATTTGACGAAATTTATAATGAGTTTCTATTTTTATTATTCACTTAAACAAAGAAGAGTAGGAGACATACTCCATGCGATAGGGAAAGAGATAAATGATAAGTGAGAGACATGAAAAATACATGCTTAATTTATAACTATAAGAAGGTAGAAAAATATTATAAAATTTTAAATTTGATTGGCTAATCAAGTATCTGAAATTGAAATGCAATAATTGCAATAGTAACTTTCCCGTTAAAAACATGCATGTTTTATATTTCTGACATATAGCATACTTAAAGGTTGTAATACTGGATTTTAAGCTATTTTAAGGGAAAAATGAGAAAATTAAGCATTGTCTAACATATAAAGGAAAAACATGTTGACTGTAAAATGAGAGTGGTAAGAAGTTTTAATCCATTAAACTTGAAATGTAATCATATAGGCCAAATAGCCAGGAACATAAGCATAAGAAAAAAGAGTAGTACAGGTTGATGCAATAATAGGTAGCTTTGGAACTGCTTGTGTTCCTTCGTCACCTGCAATGACATTATTATGATTAGTACGTAAACCATATTTTTATATAATTTAAAACATACTTTGCAAATTGAAGACAGGAAAAAGTATTTGTATTAGTATTTTTTTGTACCTTGTTGTAGCATATGATGTTCATTTAGTCAGGAAAATAGCTTTTGTAATCACATTGTTTTGATTGAGCCTGAAATGGCCTTTCTTGATGAAGTCTCATAGTGCAAATACAACTGCTGATTTTTCCTTGATGTAGTCTTTATATTTCATGCTTTGAAGAGCAGGCAAGAGTTGTTGGATGACACGGTTTTGAACTGAACAATAGATTCTTTGCTTGTCATTTGTTATGATGATAGTTTGAGGATGAAGTGAGTATATGTAACTCACTTCCTTGTCACATTGATTACAATGAGCGCTCTCCTATTGGAGCATGTCGTAAGTGTTGAATCTATAATTACAAATTATGAAAAAAATCCTCAAATGGATTTGAAAGTGCATTTTTTGCTCTTAATGTTACTGAAACCTGAAACATGTGAATGTAAATTGTTAGAAGTGATAGTTTGAAAGATCTTGTTTGAGAAAGCGACAAGATATTTAAAAAGTTACCATAAATGTTGATTGCATCAAAGCAGTTAGCTTTCCCATTGTTCTTTTGTTATTCAATTTGCTAATAAATGTTGATTGGCCCATGTGGAACATGTTCTTTTGATATGTGGTTTTTACGATAGTCTTGAAAAGAAATGCTGGAGTTTTGTTCTTGAATAGATGTTGTGTTATTTGCAAGTATTGTTGTTCATGAGATGGATGTAGTTGTAGCTACATGGCAATTTGAAAGTTAGTTATCATTACAAAAAAAATTAGTAGAGGCCAAAATAGTATAGAAAAGGGTTAAAATGGATTAGTGGCATATGCTATGGAGAGATTTATACTTGCGCTTTGTCAAATTCTACTGATATCAATTGCATATTGGCTACCAACTCTATTAGCGCCGACAACCAAAGCACCTGTTGTTCTAATTGGATATTGATCTATGACTACTAGTAGCTGGCTTATAGTTGTATCTAGAATGAAATAGTAGTCCTTAGAAAAGTGAGGCATGCTTTCAACTGTGCTCGTGTTTTTCAATATCAATATGCAACCACAGTCTCCTCTATCATAATCTATTATATGTGCAATTTGGAAACCTGATATTAAAACTCCTATTCCTAGAATTATTTTGTGTTGATGTTGTTGCACAAGGTTTCCATTGATATTCAATGTAATTGTCATTTCTGCTTTGAGGTTCGTGAGATCTGCATGCAATACTTGATTTGTTTCATTGTCTTTGTCCAATGTTGCTTTGTAGACAATAAGAATGCCACCTTTGAATGTGTCGCCAACTTTTTTTGCATTTAATTCTTCAATTGGTATGGTCTTTTTGACTTTTGTTTTGGAGGAACATAGGAAAATGTAAATCTTATATTTGGATGATGTAGAAATACATATGATAGGGTAATATAATAAGTTGTTTACCATTTGCTCAAGTGTCTTTTTCCATGTGTTGCATTTGTTGTGCTGGTCTTTTTGTTTGTTCCATCATTTGTCTGCAAAGCAATGCTATAGCATTAGAGAGTACATTGGAGCATGTATTAGTGATATATGCTTATCTTTGTCTCTAGTACTGTACAGAAGGTTAAAAATGCCTTTTTCCTAGGGTTTGCATTATGGAACAGTATAAAGTATGGTAGCAAATTAGCTAGTATGTTAAAGTGCAACTACTTTTTTTCTGATGTCATTGTCCAAATGCATGTTCATATGTTGAAGGAGATGGATAGCCATTGAGTACAAAACATTTTTCCCCAAAAGCCAAATACACCAAATTGAATGAGAGGAACCCAAACAAAAAGCATGAATATGATCAAGGATTTTAACCTGAATGTAAAACTGGATATGAATTCCTAATTTTTGTTTGGTTCAACTCATTCATGCTTAGTGCATTACTTTTCTACAATAGCATTTTTTGTGCTTTGATACAACAAACCTCTCTTTCTCCATACTTGTCTCCAATATTTGTAGGCAACACTTCCCTGAAACAATAATGTTATTATATGGACATAATAGAGATTCATATATATATATACACATTACATATATACATAGATATAGACAATTACATATATATAAGAACCTATAACTAATTGTTGAGCAGTACTTGTAATGAATCAAAGAAATCGTCTTAACATTTTATTTTAATGTCCCTGCTCTAGAAAGCTTGTTATTTTTAAGTACATTGTCTATGTTGCATACCAATGAGCAACTTGCATATTCATAATTATTAACATCTATTATTTCTATATTCTCATATCTTGTCTCCATTCTGAATGCAGAAAGCATTACATTGTTCAAAATGCTAATTGGCCTTAATATGTATACATGTGAAATCTTTAGTACTTTGCACATATGTATAATACAACAGAGTTGATATTTTGCGTAGATGTTAAATTGTTTCATTACAAAGAGAGGACAATGATCCAAGAATCTGGCCTACAATTTTCTTGTTCAACAGTTGACTATATTTGCACCAATATAGATGTTTGTCTCCCATTGAAATTTTAAATAGTGGTTCCTATTATAGGGACATTTGAGACAAATGAGCATAGTGGATGATATGTTATATGCAATTCATAAACATAACACAATCAATGCTCAATGAACGCAGCAAATGCTAGACCAATACTATTGCAATCATTTGCTTTGCATTACATGGATGTAGTTGGTCAATCAAATTCAATAATTTAAATGAAAGGGAATATATATGGTTTTATTACTATTGTTTGAATTGAAGAGTAGATAGAATATAAGTAGAACAATAGAAAGAGATAATAAAGTTTGACAAATATTTAAGCGTTAAATGCAAATTGTGGAAAGATTCAGTTGATACTTGATTGAACAATTTTTATAGTAACTTAGTTTTTGTGTGTAAATCAGTAAGCACCCGTATCTACTTTACAACAAAACTTGTGCGATGCAGTCAACATTTTAAGCAAAGCAACGCTTTGTTTGTTATGTTTCAATTGCAAATAAGAAGATCGTAACAGTGACCTACTGTCATAGGATTTTGAAGTTAGCTTTGTTATTTAGGACATTTGCTCATTGAATAGACATGTGCATAGATTGCATGATTGAATAGGCACTATTGCAATCAGGGCAGGTCACTATTGGGATTGTATGATGTGAATTGGATATGGGATGAGTGTCAATCAATCTATAGCTATTGCATTAAATGACTTCAAAGTCAACAAGAGCTTGTTCAAAGTATTAAGTTTTTTGTTTCATAATTCTCATTTGCTTACTGTGTATAAATTCCAAAGCAAACAATTACACATATCCAACATTGTAACCTTTTTCAAAAAAAGTATTGTTGCATGTGTGGAATTGGTCAATATGTTTATTATAAGAGCTAACAACATATTTAATAGTAGATAATAAAGTCTTGGTAGGTTATAAGAATTGATTTGCAAAATCTTGTTCACAGGATTTGCATATTCAACTGAATATTGTCACATGTTTACATATAATAGTTGTACTATTCTAAGCATTGATGCAGTTGGTTCATCTGTACGATGTGTGTAGGACATGAAAGCATACACAAGCATTCCCATTTAGGAATGGTACTTTTTTTATCCTTTGTTTCCAATGAAGTTTGATTCTTCAAATGTCTGGAAAAATTATGCGAATTGTTTGAATTTGTCTAATTTTTTCCCATAAGCAAGTGACCTTTGCAATCATTTGATTGCAATAATGTTGTAGTTAGAGATATGCATAATTGCAACTGGCACAATTTGCACGCAGTGATTGAATATTTGCAAAATATATAATGTCCTCCCAATTTCCTAATTTACTTTAACAAAAATGAATAATAGGCCTACTTCAACAAATAGAAAAAAAGATAAATTATTTATTATCTCTTAATTACAAATGAAACCGTTGCAATCATGACCTGTTCCTTGGTTTCAACTGCTCCATGTCATATGTCATCCACTGTACCCTGCTGTACAATTAGGCTTTTTAACAACAAACAATGCTTGTAGTCGCATCAAGATAGAAGTATTGATACCAAGGCAAGGGCTGCCACTCAAGTTACTATGTAGAATGAATATAGTTGCAACAAGTTACTATTGTAATCATTGAGTTTTCTTTTGAAATTGAAATTGTTTCAAGTAAATCTGGAGAGTAGAAAGACCGTTTCGTTGAGAGACTAGGCACTATTGCAATTGGGGCAGGTCACTATTGGAATTCTATAATGTGCATTGGTATGGGACACCTATAGCTATTGCATTAAATGAGTCCATAGTCGACAAGACCTTGTTTAAAGTATTGAGTTTTCTATTTTGTAATTCTCATTTGCTTACTATGTATGAATTCTTTTTCTTGTAAGTTATGTTGCTTTTTTGTAGGAATGACAGAAAATTGTTCCCAGTTTTCTAATAAAACCTTGTGGAAGGAGTAAATGCTTTATTCCCTTGTCTTGATATCAGTGCCTCTATGCCGCTACAACTAGAAGTATAGCTTGGAAAAAGCAAGTTACTATTAGCATCGTTGAATTTGCTTTTCAAATAGTTGGTTGGCCAATGAAATTGTATTGTTTAAAATTATATTTTTTTTCCTATAGTCGGGATTAAAGCATATATTTTTTGTGCTTGAAAATTATGGTTTATCTCTTTTTCTATTGGTTGCAGTAGGTCCATTTTTCATTTTTGTTTAAGTAAATTAGGAAAATAGGGGGACATTATATATTGTGACAAATATTTAATTTGTGGATGCAAATTGTGTGAGCTTTGGCGGTGGACTAGTGGGTATTGAAACAATGAATGCATGTTTAATACATTAAATGCAAACTTTGTGAGATGTATTGGACAAATTGTGGGTACATAGGCAGTGGATGAATAGTTAATTCATGAAATCTTAGGCATGTACTGGGTTTTATTTGTGCTTATTCTCATTTGTTTATTGTTTGTTGAAAAGCTTGTGTGTTTTTAGCTCTGGGTTCCCCTCTGCCATGTTCTTTATTCTAGGAACAGTGCATTATTGGTGAGCAGCTTGTCTACTTGTTTATGATACTTGCTAACTAGAAGTATTACTTGTTGTTACAAGGGCCAAGGGGAAAAATGGGTATAGTGGATGACATATGACCAGTATGCAATCCATAAACATGGAATAGTGGAAGCAAAGGAGTAGATGAGTATTGCAACTAAGAAGAATTATCACAGGGAAAACTAAATGTTTTCAACAAGGTGTTGTCATTAAAGGCATTCAATGTGTTAACTATGTATTCATTGCTTAAGTAGGTACGAGCCCTATCAACAAAGCTTAGAAAATTTGTATTTAATGCGTGAATGTTTGGAAAAAAGTATCGCTTTGGTCTATTTTTTTGCAAATTTTATCATGTGTTTCTATGTTTCATGTTTATGAATAACATATTATCTTGCACAATTTGCATTTAATATATTGTTGTTTCTGGTCTTCCAGTCATATCATTTAATGCATTAAACATGGATTGACTGTGTCAATGATAGCCTCCTATTTTCCTAATTTACTTTAACAAAATGAATAAAAGGCCTACTCCAACAAATAGAAAAAGAGATAAATTGTTTATTATCTCTCAATTGCAAATGAAACCATTGCAATAGTAATCTACTCCTTGGCTTCAACTGTTCCATGTATCTTGGTTACATAGCATATGCCATCTACTATACCGATTTGTATAGTTAAGCGTTACAACAACAAAGAATACTTCTAGTAGGAACACCAGAGAAGTTCTCATACATATGCAATTGTTTTGTTTAAGTTTCAAGCATAGTAGACAAATCAGAATTATGAAAGCGTAAACTCAATACGTTGGCTGGAGCAGGTCCACTATTCATTTTTGTTCAAGAAAATTAGGTAAATAGAACATTATATATTTTGGAAAATATTTAATCACTGGATGCAAATTGCACAAGCTTTGGCCGTGGGATGGTTGGCATTACAACAATGAATGCATGATTAATGCACTAAGTCCATTATTGATTTTTGTTTTAGGAAATTATGCATATTCCATGATTTCAATTATGCATGTCTCTGATTGCACAAGTAAGATGCTTTTGAGCAAATAATAGTTTCATATTTATGAATTACATGGCATGTCATTGACTATGCTCATTTGTCTATTTGGAAAGTCATATTCTTCAACCAGTGTTCTCTTTTATTGTTCACAATTCTTTCAATACATAATTCTTAGACACATTGGAAGAATTAAAATTCATCTAAAACAAAGGAGGAGAATGGTCGAAGAATCTGACCTTGTAGCTTGTTGTTGAAGTACTAGGTCTATGTACATCAATATAGATCTTTGTCCCTTAGTTCAATTGCAAGCAATGATTCCTATTACAGGCACAATTTAGGAAAATGAGCATAGTCTATGACACATAACATGTTATTCATAAACATGAGACACATAAGAACATAATGAAATAAGCCAAATATATTTAAGAATTAAATGCAAGTTGTGTGAGCGTTCTCATTGAGATGCGATCAATGTACTTGATATGCATGGCTTGCTAGTGAATAAAATTCTATAATCTACATATAATGTCATACTATTTTGCTAATTTAGTTGAATGAAAATGTATAATAGACCTACTCCAACAAATAGGAAGAGAAATAAAACATAATTTTCAAATAGCAAAAATATTTCCTTAAATTGCAAGTATAGGAAAAACACAAAGTTATTACTATTGCATTCGTTGCATTTGCTTTTCAAATAGTTGCTTGTCCAATGAAATTGTATTTTTTAAAATATTTTTGTCTTTTTCCTATAGTCGAGATTTAACTACATATTTTTTGTGCTTGAAAATTATGGCTAATCTCTTTTTCTATTGGTTGGAGTAGGTCGATTTTTCATTTTTGATTAAGTAAATTAGAAAAATAGGGGGACATTATATATTGCAGAAAATATTTAATTGGGGTATGCAAATTGTGCAAGTTTTGGTGGCGGGCTAGTGGGTACTAAAGCAATGAATGCATGTTTAATGCATTAAATGCAAACTTTGTGATATGTGTTGGACAACTGGCAGGAAGATAGGTAGAGAATGCATAGTTAATTCATGAAATATGAGGCGAGTGTTGGTTTTTGCTTATTCTTGTTTGTTTAGTTGTGGGTTGCCATCTTCGATGTTTGTCATTTTGCGCAGTGCTTGAACGAGGGAGGAGCTGTAGGAATGGTATACAATTGGTGAGTGGCTCCTCTGTCTATTTGTGATAATTGATAACTAAAAGTGTCACTCACTATTACAGGGAAAACTGAATGGTTTGAGCAAGGTCTTGTTGACTATGGGTACATTGAAAGCATTAACTATGTGTTTTTTGCTTGACTAGCTATCAGTCTATCAATAAAGCTCGAAAAGTAAATTGTGCGAGATGTGTTGGAGGTCTAGTGGGTACACAAGTAGTGAATGCATAGTTAATTCATGAAATATCAGGCGAGTGCTGGGTTTTATTTGTGCTTATTCTCATTTGTTTATTGTTTGTTGAAAAGCTTGTGTGTTTTTAGCTCATGGTTGCGCTTTTCCATGTTCGTTATTCTATAAAAGTGCACTGTTGGTGAGTGGCTTGGCTGTGTATATATGATACTTGATAACTAGAAGTATTGGTTGTTGTTACAAGGGCTAACGGGGCAAGTGGGTACAATAGATGACATATGCTTCAAGGAAGGTCTTGTCGACTGTGGAGACATTGAATGCATTAACCATGTGTTTTTTGCTTTAGTGACCAGTAGCCTATCAACAACTATTTGAAAATGTGAATTCAACAATTGCAATAGTAACTTGCTTGTGGGAAAAAAATATTTCCATGTTTATGGATTACATGACATGCCATTCACTATGCTCATATGTCGATTTGGTGACTTAAATTCTTGAACCACACTTCTACTTTTTTCTTCACAACTCTACCAAAGCATAATTTTTAGGCACATCAAAGCGCTTTAAATTCATTGCAAACAAAGGGGAAAAATGATACAAGAATCTAACCTTTCATTTGTTTGTTGAACAACCAAGTATATTTGTAGCCATATAGATGTTTGCTTCTGACACCAATTGCAGGCAATGGTTCTTGTTAGAGGGAGAAACTAGACAAATGAGCACAATCCATGACATAAGCAATGAACACATAGTTGATGCATTGAGTGCTTTGACAGTCATTTTCCTCTAAGCAAATAAGCCAAATAGACCAACAAGATAAATTTTTGCAAACATTTTGACATTAAATCCAAATTTCACAAGTTTTGCTAGCACACTAGTGCCTATTCAAACAATGAATCCATAGTTAATGCATTGTATGCCTATACAACGAAAAAGTCCTTGCTCAATGATGTAAAAGAGTTTTTCTTTATGTAGCAACAACAATCTACCAGATATTGGGATTGGTCCCTATCACTAACACCGGTATATCATGTTCCTTAAAAGCAACTTGATGTAGAGCAAAAAATAGTTTCATGTTTATGAATTACATGGCATGCCATATACTATGCCCATCTGTCTCTTTCGGAAGTCAGATTCTCGAACAAGCGTTCTCCTTTATTGTTCACAACTCTTCCAATACATAATTCTTAGAGACATTGGAAGAATTAAATTTGATTGCAAACAAAGCGGGAGAATGATACAAGAATCTGACCTTACGGCTTGTTGAAGAACCAAGTCTATTTGTAGCAATAAAGATCTTTTTCCTACACTTCAATTGCAACCAATGGTTCCTATTATAGGTACAATTCAAACAAATCAACACAGTCCATGACATAGAACATGCTATTCATAAACATAAAACACAGGAGTGCACAATAAATTTTTCCAAATATTTAAGAATTAAATCCAAACTGTCTTAGCAAAAAATCCAACAAGTATGCTTGTATTGGCATAGTATTTAATGCATTAACTATGCATTTGTTGCTTTGTGATGCATTACATATATTTTCCAAAATTTATTATGTGCTTCAATTTTGCTAATTTTCTTACAAGCAAACAAATATTAAAGCCACTGCAATTAATAGCAAAATAGATATGGGAAAATATACTCAAATTATACAATCTAATTAGCGTTCATAGAGAAACATTGCATATGGATTGCATATCACATGTTTGCAATTATGCATAATTCTGATTGCAAAAGTAACTTGTTTTTGACCAAAAAATAGTTTCATGTTTATGAATTACATGGTATGCCATTCACTATACTCATTTATCTATTCAACAAGACAGATTCTTGAACTAGGAATCCCCTTTATTATTCACAAATCTTCCAAGGCATAATTTTTAGACACATTAGAAGGCTTAAAATTCATTGGAAATAAAGGTGAAGAATGATACAAGAATCTAACCTTGTAGTCTCTTGTTCAAGAACCAAAAATATTCGTAGTCAAATAAATCTTTGCATCTGACTCTAGTTGGAAGCAATGGTGCCTATGATAGGGACAAATTAGACAAATGAGCATAGTCCATGACATATAATATGTTATTCATAAACATGAAACATAAAAGCACATGATAAAATTTGCAAAAAAAAAAAAGACCAATGCAACAATTTTTTGCAAACATTCAGACATCAAATACAAATTTTCCAAGCTTTGTTGATAGACTGATGGCTTCCCAAGAAATCAATACATAGTTAATGCATTATAGGCCCCCATAGTTGAAAAAAGAAACATATAATATGTTATTCATAAAAATGAAACACAAAAACATATGATAAAATTTGAAAAAAAATAGACAAACATGATAATTTTTTGCAAACATTCAAACATTAAATACAAATTTTGCAAATCTTGTTGATAGGTTGGTCGCTACCCAAGCAATGAATACGTAGTTCATGCATTGAATGCCTCCACAGTTGACAAGACCTTGCTCAAAGCATTGAGTTTAGTATTGTTTGCTGTTATAATGGCTAATTGTACATATGGGTGTAGTCAATGACATATGACATGGAGCAGTTGAAGGCAAGGAGTAGGTTACTATTGTAATGATTTTATTTGCAATAAACAAATAATAAATAATTTACCTCTTTTTCTATTGGTTGGAGTAGGCCTATTATTCATTTTTGTTAAAGTAAATTGGGAAAATAAGAGGACATTATATATTTTGCAAACATTTAATCACTGGATTAATAAAATGTTCATGTTTGTACTAAACCAATATTTCTTTTGCAAATGTTCTCTACATTCCAAACAATAAAACATTTCTCTCTGCCTCAACGTTCTTCACAAAATTTGTAGATCATATTCTTATGCATCAATCAAAAGACAAATTTGTTTCCAGTCTATATTCTCACACGTTTATATGTAACATCCTTTCCATTCTCACTATCTATGCACTCAGTTGATGCCTGGAAGGTATGCAATGCAGTAAGGCATAGAGAAGCATTCTCGTTTACACCTGTTCACCATTAACATATTACGAGGTATTGCAATTGCTCCATACCACTAGCCTTAACCTATTGTTTTTGGTGGGACTTCTCAATGATGTAAGTAGATTAATATTTGCAAAAAAATTAATTGTGCAATCAAATTTATTTGAAAAATTTTATAATGTGTTTCTATTTCACTTATTTGCTTACATAAAGAAGAGTAGCAAACTTACTCCACATAATAGAAAAAGAGGTGAATGATAGATTTCAGACATGAAATATTTTGTTGATACTTGATTGAGTTCTCTTTGAGCTACTTTCCTAGTTACTTAGTTTCTTTGGATAAATCAATAAGAAACAACATCCACTTTATAACAAAACATAGCAAATGAAATATGCATGTTTACTATTGCATTTGTTGAATTTTCTTTTGAAATAGTTGCTTGCTCAATGAAATTGAACTGTTTAAAATATTTTTGTCTTTTTCCTATGGTTCAAATTTAAGCACATATGTTTTGTGCTTGAAAATTATGGTTTATCTCTTTTTCTATTGGTTGGAGTAGGTTGATTTTTTATTTTCATTTAAGTAAATTAAGAAAATAGGGGGACATTATATATTGTGCCAAATATTTAATCAGTGCATGCAAAATGTGTGAGACAACAAGACCCAAAAGTTCATTGACAAACATGGTATGTTGCTCTTAATCAAAGGAAACATTCCTAAACAAGAATGGTTGTGTATGCTTTCACGCCCTGCACACACCGTACAAATGAACCAATTGCATTGATACTGAGAATCGTATGACTATTACATGTGAACATGTGGCAATATTTAGTTGAATCTGCAAATCCTGTGAACAATATTTTGCAAATCAATTCTTATAACTTACCAAGAATTTGTTATCTATTATTAAATACGATGTTAGCTCTTACAATAAAGTTTTTATTAATTACTGTGCCTTTTTTCATTGGTTTTGTTGCTCTTTCTTACAAATAGAGGGAAAATGTGCCCATCCTACTATGGTTCTACAATAGTAAACATATTGACCAATTTTATGCATGCAGTAATGCTTTTTTTGACAAAGGTTACAATGCTAGATATGTGTAATTGTTTCCTTTGGAATGTATACACAGTAACCAAATGAAAATTTTAAAATGGAAAACTAAATACTTTGGACAAGGTCTTGTAAACTATGAAGTCATTTAATGCAATAGCTATAGATTAGTCGACAGGAATCCCATATCTAATGCACAACATATAGTCACCTACTCCTTGGCCTCAACTGTTCCACGTTTATTAGTTACATAGAATATGTCATTTATTGCACCCACTTGTTCCCTTAGCCCTTGTAATAGCAAAACAAACTTCTAGTTATAAAGTATCACAAACAAACAGACAAGCCACTCACCAATAGTGCATTGTTCCTAGAATGAAGAACATGGAGAGCTAAAAACACACAAGATTTTCAACAAAAAATAAACAAACAAGAATTAACACAAAAAAAACCCAACATTTCCCTAAGATTTCATAAATTAACTATGCATTTACTACTTCCATACCCACCAGTTGTCCAACACATCTCAGACAATTTGCATTTAATAGATTAAACATTTATTGACTGCTTCATGATTAAATATTTTCCAGTATATTTAATGTCCCCCTATTTCACTAATTTACTTAAATAAAAATGAATAGTAGTCCTACTCCAACCGATAGAAAAAGAGAGAAAATATAATTTTCGAACATGAAAAATTTGTCCTCAAATCGCAATTATAGAAAAAAACAAAGAATTTATAAACAATACAATTGATTTGCTGAGCAACAATTCAAAAAAAAAATGAACAGTTGCAATTGTAACTTACTTCTGTACAAAAAATAGTTTCATGTTTATGAATTACATCGCATGTCATTCACTATGCTCATCTGTCTATTCGAAAAGTCAGATTCTTGAACCAAGTTTCTCCCTTATTGTTTACAATTCTTTCAAGGCATAATTTTTAGGCACATTGGAAGTCTTAAAATTCATTGCAAACAAAAAGGAAGAATGATACAAGAATTTGACCTTTTAGTTCCTTGTTCAACAACCAAGTACATTTGCATTGATAAAGATGTTTGCGTCTGTCTCCAATCGTAAGCAGTGGTTCTTGTTACAAAGACAAATTTGACAGATGAGCACAACTCATGACATGTAATATGTTATTCATAAACATGAAACATAGAAGCATATGAGAAAATTTGCCAAAAAATAGATAAACATGATATTTTTTTGCAAACATTCAGACATTGAATTAAAATTTTGTGAGCTTTGTTGATAAGCTAATGACCACTCAAGCAATCATAGACAGTTGAAGCTGAAGAGTAGGGTACTATCACAATGGTTTCATTTGAAATTCAGAGATAATGAACAATTTATCTCTTTTTCTATTGGTTGGAGCAGGTCTATTATTCAACTTTGTTAAAGTAAATTAGGAAAATAGGATAATATTATATATGCTACAAATATTTATTCACTAGATACAAATTGTGTTAGCTTTGGTAGCAAGGTGGTAGATATTGAACCAATGAATACATGTTTAATGCATTAAATGGTAGGACTGGTGGATTAAAAAAATAGTCTATTAAATGTAAATTGTGTGAGATTTGTAGGTGGGCTTGTGGGTACGTAAGTTGTGAATGCATAGGTGATGCATGTAATTCTAGGGAAGTGATCAGTTTTATTTGTGCCAATTTTCATTTGTTTATTGTCTATTGACAAACTTGTCTGCTTTTAGCTCTAGATTTCCCTCTTCCATGTTTCCTAAGTCTTTGAGACCCTTGAATATTGGAGGAGCTATAGAGTTTTGTTTCAATAATTATCTCAATAGCTTAGTTTTTTGTAATTAAATCACTAAGCATTAGCATTCACTTTGTAACAAAACATAGGAAATGTAGTAAACATTTTTAGCAGAGAAAGAACATCAAAAAGTGTGTTAAGAAACATGAATTTCCAATGTGTCCAAGAACTATGTATTGGAAGAGTTGTGAACAATAAAGAAGAACGTTGGTTCAAGAATCTGACTTTCCAAATAGATAAATGGGCATAGTGAATGACATGCCATGTAATTCATAAACATGAAACTATTTTTTGCACAAAGTAGTGAATGCATGTTTAATGCATTAAATGCAAGATTTGTGAAATGTATTGGACAATTGGTGGGTACACAAGCAGTGAATGCATAGTTAATTCATGAAATCTTAGGCGAGTGCTTGGTTTTATTTGTGCTTATTATCATTTGTTTATTGTTTGTTGAGAATCTTGTGTGTTTTTCGCTTTGTGTTGCTGTGTTTGATGCTTTTTATTCTTGATAGCTTCGAGCAACTGAATGCTTTGAGAAAGGTCTTGTCGACTGTGGAGGAATTCAATGCATTGACTATGTATTCATTGCTTGAGTGGCTACTACCCTATCAAAAAAGCTCACAAAATTTGTATTTAATGTCTGAGTGTTTGTAAAAATTTATCGTGTTGGTTTATTTTTTTCCCAAATTCTGTCATGTGCCCCTAGTATTGATTTTCTTGTAAGCAAAGTAAAAAAAAAAAGTAGATGATAAATTTTGCAGATATCTATAATGCATCGTAAAGCAATGAATGACATGCCATGTAATTCATAAACATGAAACCATTTTTTTCCCAGAAGCATGTTACTTTTGCAATCAAGAATATGCATAATTGCAATCATGAATATGCATAATTGCAATAATGGGATATGCAATTCATTGGTTAAATAAGTGCCAAAAAATTTAATGTCTTGAGTTCTGGTTTGTGCTTATTCTCATTTGTTTATTGTTTGTTGAGAAGCTTGTGTGGTTTTAATATGCATAATTGTAATCATCGGATATACAATTCATTGGTTAAATATTTTCCAAAATTCATAATGCATTTCTAGTCTTCTAATTTTCTTAAACGAAAATCAATAATAGACCTAGTGCATTAATCATGCATTCATCGCTTTTGTGCCAACCAACCCTTTGTCAAAGTTTGTGCAATTTCCATTCATCGATTAAATATTTTCCAAAATATATAATGTCCTATTTTCCTAATTTACTTAAACAAAAATGAATAGTAGACCTAGTAGCATTTAATGCAATAGTTGTAGATTGATAGCCAAATGTGCCATATCCAATGAACATCATACAATTGCAATAGTGACCTGCTCTCATTGCAACAATAAATTTCCTCTAAGCAAAATTCCAGGCACATGAAGTGTATGATGGAAGTAAAGTTGACACAGTTTGCATTCAATTCTTAATTTTATCATTTTCATTCGTAATACTTTCTTGGCTAATCAAATTTGATTCTCTTGCAGTAGGTCTATTATTCATTTTAGTTTAAGTAAATTAGAAAAATATGGGAACATTATATACTTGGGATTTATGGACATATTCTTCATGTTTGGAAACCATGATTTATCTCTTTTGCTATTGGTATAGCTAGACTGGAGGTTTAAATATTA
The DNA here is from genome assembly GCA_007258455.2 of Sequoia sempervirens. Lineage (NCBI taxonomy): Eukaryota > Viridiplantae > Streptophyta > Pinopsida > Cupressales > Cupressaceae > Sequoia > Sequoia sempervirens. The sequence goes on from VDFB02000008.1 coordinate 147,983,809, forward strand.
ATTAATTTCCTTTCAAGTATTAATCCACTTACATCATTGAAAAGTCCCAACAAAAAGAATTGGTATCAAATGATTAAAAGGGACACATTAAGGAAGGAAAACAACATTGAAAAGTGCCTTGAGAAACACAATATGTTGAGGCTACTGGTATGGAGCAATCCCAATACCTCGTAGTGTGTCAATGGGGAACAACTGTAAATGGGAATGCTTTTCTATGCTTTGTTGTGTTGCATACCTTCTAGATGTCAACTGAGTGCATGCATAGTCAAAATGGCAAGGGTGTTAGATGTGAATGTGTGAGAATATAGACTTGAAACAAATTTGTGCATTGATTGATACATTAGAATAGTAGTGTGTTGTTGCTACATAAAGCAATACTGTTTTAGATCTTTGAGCAAGGTCTTGTTCGCTATGGAAGCATACAATGCATTAACTATGGATTGATTTAATAGGAATTAGCCTACCAACAAAGCTTGTAAAATTTGGATTTAATGACTAGATATTTGCAAGAAAATTTCACATCATTCTAAATTTGGCTTATTTTCTTAAAGGAAAATGAATTGTAAACCTACTTGAAAGAATAGAAAAAGATATAAATGATAATTTTCAAACAAACAAAAAAAATGTTCTCAAGTGTTGTGTATAGAAACAAGCAATAAGTTTGTAGTTATTAAGTATCATAAACACTCAGCCAAGTCACTCACCAGTAGTGCACTTTTACAAAATAACAAACATGGAAAAGCACAATCAAGAGCTAAAAACACACAAGCTTTTCAACAAATAATAAACAAACAAGAATAAGCACAAATAAAACCCAACACTCACCTAAGATTTCATGAATTAAACATGCATTCACTGTTGTGTACCCACCAGCCCTCCAACACATTCCGTACAATTTTCTTTGTGAGCTTTGTTGATAGACTGATGGCCACTCAAGCAAAAAACACATAGTTAATACTTTCAATGCACTCACAGTTGATAATACCTTGCTCAAACTATTCAGTTCTCCTTGTAACAACGAGCAACACTTCTAGTTATCAAGTATCACAAACAGACAGACAAGCCACTCACCAATAGTAGACCATTCCTACGGCTCTTCCCTCGTTCAAACACTGTACATAATAATAAACACTGAAGATGGAAACCCAAAGCTAAAAACACACAGGCCTCTCAACAAACAATAAACACACGATAATAAGCAAAAACTAGCACTTGCCTCATATTTCATGAATTAACTATGAGAAGTTTGCATCTAATGCATCAAACATACATTCATTGCTTCAGTACCCACCAGCTCGTTGCCAAAACTTGCACAATATGCATCCTCCGATTAAATATTTGCCACAATATATAATGTCCCCTTATTTTCCTAATTTACTTAAACAAAAATGAAAAATTGACCTACTCAAACCAATAGAAAAAGAGATAAACCATAATTTTCAAGCACAAAAAATATGTGCTTAAATCCTGACTAAAGGAAAAAGACAAAAATATTTTAAATAATACAATTTCATTGGCCAAGAAACTTTTTGAAAAGCAAATGCAATAGATGCAATAGTAAACTTGCCTATCGGCAGGAACTACTAAAAGCAGAAATGTTTAGATTATAGAATTTGATTCATTGGCAAGGGTTGTGTATCAAGTGCAAAGAGCAAATTTTCAACAACAAAGCCCTTACAATTTCAATTTAATTCCTAAACATTTGGAAAAATTCATTGTGTGCTTCTGTATATCATGTTTATGAATAGCATGTTATATGTCATGAAATGCACCCATTTGTCCCCTTAGCCTTTGTAACAACACGCAATACTTCTAGTTATAGAGTTTCACAAACAAATAGATGAGCCACTCACTAGTAGTGCACTGTTCCTAGAATAAACAACATGGAGAGCTAAAAAAATACAACCTTCTCAACAAACAATAAACAAACAAAAATTAACTATGCATTTACTGCTTGCATATGTAGTAGCTCTCTAGCACATCTCAAACATTTTGCATTTAATGGATTAAACATGTATTCAGTGTTTCAGGATTGAATATTTTCCAGTATATATAATGTCCCCCTATTTTCCTAATTTACTCAAACAAAAATGAACAATAGGTCTACTCCAACCAATAGAAAGAGATATAAAACATAATTTTCGAACATGAAAAAGTTTGTCCTTAAATCCCAATTATAGAAAAAACACATTAAAATTTTAAACAATATAAATTTTAATTCGCCAAGCAACTATTTCAAAAGCGAATTCAACGATTGCAATGGTAACTTTATTTTGTACAAAAACTAGTTTCATGTTTATGAATTACATGGCACGCCATTCACTATGCTCATTTGTCTATTCGGCAATTCAAATTATTGAACCAAGCGTCTCCCTTATTGTTCACAATTCTTCCAAGGAATAATATTGAGGAAAATTGGAAGACTTAAAATTCATTGCAAACAAAAGGGGAAAATGATACAAGAATTTGACCTTTCAGTTCCTTATTCAACAACCAAGTATATTTACAGCCATATAGATGTTTTCCTCTGTCTCCAATCGCAAGCAATGGTTCCTAATACAAAGATAAATTAGACAAATGAGTATAGTTCATGACATATAATATGTTATTCATAAACATGAAACATAGAAGGACATGATAAAATTTGCAAAAAAATAGACAAACGTGATAAAATTTTGTAAACATTCAGACATTAAATTAAAATCATGTGAGCTTTTCTAATAGGCTAGTAGCCACTCAAGAAATCAACACATAGTTAATGCATTCAATGCCTCCATAGTGAACAAGACCTTGCTTTAATTTCCTTTGAAATATTAATTGGCTTACATCATTGACAAGTGTTGTGAAAAAAATTGGTGTCAAACCGTTAAAGTGACACAATAGGAAAATGAAATGACATAGACGAGTGCCTTGAGAAACACAATATGTCAAGGCTAGTAGTATGAATCAATCCCAATACCCCATAGTCTGTTAATGGCAAACAAATGTAAACGAGAATGCTTGTCTATGCTTCACTGTGTTACATATCTTCTAGATGTCGACCGAGTGCATGGATAGTGAGAATTCCAACAGTGTTACATGTAAATGTGTGAGAATATAGACTTAAGAGGAATTTGTCAGTTGATTGATGCATTAGAATATGAGCTGCAAATCCTATGAAGAACGTTGAGGCAGAGAGAAGTGTATTATTGTTTGAAGGGCAAAGGACATGGTACACAAGTAATGAATGCATAGTTAATTAATGAAATCTCAAGCAAGTGTTGGGTTTTATTTGTGCTTATTCTTGTTTGTTTATTGTTTGTTGAAAAGCTTGTGTGTTTTTGGCTCTTGGTTGCACTTTTCCATATTCTTTATTTTGTAAAAGTGCACTGCTGGTGACTGACTTGGTTGTGTGTTTATGATACTTGAAAATTAGAAGTATTGCTTGTTTCTATTTACAACACTTGAGAACATTTTTTCGTTTGTTTGAAGATTATCATTATATATTTTTCTATTTCTTCAAGTAGGTCTACCATTCATTTTCCTTTAAGCAAATAAGCCATATATAACAATGCGATTTTTTTACAAATATCTAGTCATTAAATAAAAAACATACATTTCTTTATGTAGCAACAACAAAAACATACAAGCTTTTCAAGAAACAATAAACAAATGAGAATAAGCACAAAAATAACCAAGCACATGTTTTACATTTCATGAATTAACTATGCATTCATTGCTTGTGTACCCACTAGGCCTCCAACACATCTTGCATAATTTGCATTTAATGCATTAAACATGCATTGCACATAAAATTTATAATAAATTTTCATGTACAAATATGCTTGCTTCTTCAAATGTGTGTAAAAATTATGCCAAGTGTTTGAAACTATCTAATTTATGTTGATAAGCCAGTGACCTTCATAATCATTTTATTGCAGCAATGTTGTAGCCAAAGATGTGCATAATTGCAACCGTGTGATTCACAATTCATGTGCAATGTTTCACATAGCACATCAAACAAATTTGCTTACAAGCAAGTGAAGGAAAATATACTCAAATTATATAATGTGGTCAATGTATGAAGTGAAACATTGAATATGGACTACATATCACATGCTTGTAATTATGCATAACTCTCATTGCAAAAGTAACTCACTTTTTTCCATAAAATAGTTTCATGTTTATGAATTATATAGCATGCCATTCACTATACTCATCTATTTATGTTTCTTAAGTATATGAGGCCCTTGAATATTGGAGGAGCTATAGAGTTTTGTTTCAAAAATTATCTCAATAGCTTAGTTTTTTGTCATTAAATCAGTAAGAATTAGCATTCACTTTGTAACAAAACATAGGAAATGAACTAAAAAAATTTAGCAGAGAAAGAACATTGAAAAGTGTGTTAAGAAACATGACCTTCCAATGTGTCCAAGAACTATGTATTGGAAAAGTTGTGAACAATTAAGGAGAACGTTGGTTCAAGAATTTGACTCTCCAAATAGACAAATGGATTTAGTGAATGACATTCCATGTAATTGATAAACATGAAACTCCTTTTTGCACAAAATCATGTTACTTTTGCAATCAAGAATATGCATAATTGCAATCATCGGATATGAAATTCATTGGTTAAGTATTTTCCAAAATTCATAATGTCTTCCTAGTCTTCTAATTTTCTTAAATGGAAATGAATAATAGACCTAGTACATTAATCATGCATTCAATGCTTTTGTGCCAACCAGCCCTCTATCGAAGCTTGTGCAATTTGCATTGAGCAATTAAACATTTTCCAAAATATATAATGTTCTATTTTCCTAATTTACTTAAACAAAATTGAATAGTAGACCTAGTGGCATTTTATGCAATAGTTGTAGATTGATAGACAAGCGTGCCATATCCAATGCACATCATACAATTGCAAAATTGACCTACTCCAACCAATAGAAAAAAAGAGAAACCATAATTTTCAAGCACAAAAATATGTGCTTAAATCCTAACCATAGGAAAAATGAAAAAATATTTTAAACAATACAATTTCATTGGCCAAGCGACTATTTGAAAAGCAAGTGCAATGTATGCAATAATAAACCTGCATATCGGTAGGAACTAGTAAAAGAAAAAATGTTTAGATTATAGAATTTGATTTGTTGACAAGGGTTGTGTATCAAGTGCAATGAGAAAATTTTCAACAACAAAGCCCGTACAGTTTCAATTTAATTCTCAAACATTTGGAAAAATTCATTGTGTGCTTTTGTGTATCATGTTTATGAATAGCATGTTAAATTTCATGGACTACACCCATTTGTCCCCTTAGCCCTTGTAACAACAAGCAATACTTCTAGTTATAAAGTTTCACAAACAAACAGACAACATGGAGAGCTAAAAATATACAACCTTCTCGACAAACAATAAACAAACAAGAATTAACTATGCATTCACTGCTTGCATACCCACCAGCTCTCCAACACATCTCAAACATTTTACATTTAATGTATTAAACATGTATTCAATATTTCAGGATTAAATATTTTCCAGTATATATAATGTTCCCCTATTTTCCTAATTTACTTAAACGAAAATGAATAGTAGGCCTACTCCAACCAATAGAAAGAGACAAAACATAATTTTCAAACACAATAAATTTGTCCTTAAATCCCAATTATAGAAAAAACACATAAATTTTTTAAACAATATAATTTAATTCACCAAACAACTATTTTGAAAGCGAATTCAACAGTTGCAATGGTAACTTACTTTTGTACAAAAAATAGTTTCATGTTTATGAATTACATGACACGCCATTCACTATGCTCATTTGTCTATTCGGCAAGTTGGATTCTTAAACCAAGCTTTTCCCTTTTTGTTCACAACTCTTCCAAGGCATATTTTTTAAGAAAATGGAAGAATTAAAATTCATGGCAAACAAAAGGGAAGAATGATACAAGAATCTGACCTTTCAGTTTCTTGTTCGACAACTAAGTATATTTGCATCCATATAGATGTTTGCCTTCATCTCCAATCGCAATTAATGGTTCCTGTTACAGAGACAAATTAGACAAATGAAAACAGTTAATGACATATAATATGTTATTCATAAACATGAAACAGAAAAGCACATGATAAAATTTACAAAAAAATAGACAAAAGTGATAAATTTTTGCAAACATTCAGACATTAAATTAAAATTTTGTGAGTTATGCTAATAGGCTAGCAACCACTCTAGCAATCAACACATAGTTAATGCATTCAATGCCTCCACAGTGAATAAGACCTTGCTCAAAGCTTTCAATTTATTCTATGATAATTCTTGTTTATTGCACTAGTCACCTTCTGCTTCGCTCTGACTGTTCCATGTTTATGGATTACGTAGTATATGCCATCTACTGTACTTGCATGTCCCCATAGCTCTTCTAGCAACAATCAATTCTCCTAGTTGTCAAGTATCATAATTAGACAAAGGGGCCACTCACCAGTAGTGCACTGTTCCTATGGCTCCTATGTTCACATACTGCATAGAATAACAAACATGCAAGAGAGAAGCCTAGAGCTAAAAACATAGAAGCTTTTTAAGAAACAATAAACAAATGATAATGAGCACAAAAAAAACCCAACACATGCTTGGGATTTCATGAATTAACTATGCATTCACTGCTTGTGTACCCACTAGGCCTTCAACACATCTCACACAATTTGCATTTAATGCATTAAACATCCATTCAACATAATATTTATAATAACTTTTCATGTATAAATATACTTGATTCTTGAACAAGAGACTACGAGGTCAAAATTCTAGATGATTTATCTCTTTTCTTTCCAATGAAGTTTGATTCTTCAAATGTCTATAAAAATTATGCCAATTGTTTGAAACTATTCAATTTATGTTGATGAGCAAACAAAATTTTCAATCATTTGATTGCAGCAATGTTGTAGCCAGAGATGTGCATAATTGCAACCATGTGATATGCAATTGATATGAAATATTTTGCATAGCACATCAATCAAATTTTCTTACAAGAAAATGAATATTAGGCCTACTACAGTCAATAGAAAAATAGTAACAAGGAAATGTACTTAAATTATACAATCTAGTCAATGTATGAAGTGAAACATTGCACATGGACTACATATCACATGCTTGTAATTATGCATAACTCTCATTGTAAAAGTAACTTACTTTTGGGCATAAAATAGTTCTATGTTTATGAATTACATATCATGCCATTCACTATACGCATCTGTCTATTCGGTAAGTTAGATTCTTGATCCAGGCTTCTCCTTTATTGTTCACAACTCTTCCAAGACATAATTTCTAGACACATTGGAAGACTTAAAATTCACTGGAAAGAAATGAGAAGAATGATATGAGAATCCGACCTTCTAGTTTTTTGGTCAACAACCTAGAATATTTGCACTCATATAGGTCTTTGCCTCCAAGTCCAATTGTAAACAATGGTTCCTATTACAGGGGAAAATTAGACAAATGATCATAGTCCATGGCATACAATATGTTATTCGTAAACATGAAACATATGCTTGCCAACAAGATTTCCAAAAAAAATAGAAGCTTCGTGCTTTTCAAAAACATTTTAAACAATACATTTTGATTCAACAAGCAACTATCTCAGAAGCGAACTCAATGATTGCAATAGTAACTTGTTGCAACTATATTCATTCTAAAAAGTCACTTGAGTGGCAGCCCTTGTCCTGGTATTAGTACTTCTATCCTACTGTTACTACAAGCATTGTTTGTTGTTATAAAGCCTAATTGTACAGATGGGTATAGTAGATGACATATGACATGGAGTAGTTGAAGCCAAGCAATAGGTTACTATTGCAATGGTTTCATTTGCAATTAAGAGATAATAAACAAGTTATCTCTTTTTCTATTTGTTGGAGTAGGCCTATTATTCATTTTTGTTAAAGTAAATCAGGAAATTAGGAGTGCATTATATTTTTTGCAAATATTCAATCACTGCGTACAAATTGTGCCAACTTTGGCGATAGGGTGGTAGCTACTAAAGCAATCAATGCATTTTTAATGCAAAAAATGGTATAACTATCGGATCATAAACAATAGTCTATTAAATGCAAATTGTGCAAGATAAATTTTTGCAAACATTCATACATTAAATACAAATCCTA